>OY748290.1:14666619-15266619 GCA_963556515.1 Nudaria mundana
AGGTCACACTATAAGTTTTGCGTAACTTAAAAAAACAACATGTTAAAAACAAAATATTATGTTTATTGCTTTTCAAAATACTCTCCTTTACATTTTAAAGATTTTTTCATGCGATCGAACCATTTTTTAAAACAGGAGGACCACAGATCTGAAGTCATGTTTTCTACGTGCTGATTGAACGCTATCACTGCCTCTTCGGAGTTGGTAAAAGTGAAACCTCTCATCAAATCTTTGATTTTGGGGAAAATACAGAAATCACAGGGTGCTAGGTCGGGGCTATGCGCAGGATGGGTGACGAGTTGTACTTTTTCGGAAGCTAACAATGACTTTGTTTTGTTGGCCGTGTGTGAAGAAGCGTTGTCATGATGTAGGAGAAAGCGGCTTTTGGGTCGTCGTTCGCGAACTTTTTCTAACACCCTGGGTAAACAAATGGTAGAATACCACTCGGCATTAACACTCTTTTGATCTTCAAGTGGAATTGTACAGATGGGACCCGTAGCTGAGAAAAAAAAACGCGATCATTTTTTTACCAACGTTTCTCGCCTGCCTCACTTTTGTTGGCTTGTTGTCATTTTCAAACACCCATTCACAAGATTGCAGTTTTTTTTTCGGGTTCAAAACAATAAATCCACGTTTCGTCTCCTGTGACAATGTCATAAACAGCATTAGAATGTCCGTGGTCGTACTTCAGTAGCATCTGTGAGCACCATTCCACGCGAGCCCGCTTCTGCTCCGCTGTCAGTTCATGAAGGATCCATCCAACGACGACAAAGTTTCCGAACTTTCAATTCTTCGTGTAAAATTTTCTGCATTTGACTCATACCAATCCCCAATAGTCCTCGAATTGTCTCATAGGTAAGCCGTGGGTTTTCTTCAATTAACCGCTTAACAGTAGCCACAGAATTTTCGTTGACGGTAGTTGAAGGCCGCCCTTCACGAAATTCGTCATGTAAAGAGGGTTACTTCGTTTACGTGCTGTAAAAATAAGCTAGTACTTATTAAAAATCGGCTTTATATGTCTTACAGCCGATTTAGAGAAGCTATGGCCATATGTGGAACCCAGTATGATTTTCTGCCAAAAGAACTGCGTAGAAGCAGTAAGAAATGCTGTGAAAATCAACTTCAAAAAATGCAAAGTAGTTGTATTTGACGATGAAACCACTGATTTGAAAGCATTTGTAAAGAAATATTGTGATGGCGACGAGGCCAATTTCAGGTATAAAATTTGTTTAATACTGCTTCATAGAGTAGGAAGGAGTAAGGAACGTTCTTATTTAGTTCCATAAATATGCTTTACTTTTTTGAAATATTTGTTTAAGGCCAGCCTTGTTTGACGACACAAATACTACAGGATGGTTAACATTGACAAGTGGTACGACAGGCTTGCCAAAAGTCTCAATTATACCATATAAGGCTATCTTCAGCTTTGTTCTTGATTGGTGGTAAGATTTTTTTTTAAATGTCGTAGAATTCTATTATCAGCTTTAGTATTTGATGTAAGTAGTTGTGACAATATCTTGTACCTTTACAAATAAGCTGTTGAGTTCTTAAAATTAAATAAATAAATAGACTCACTCTGTGACTTTCATGTCTTTGGTCTGCTTAAAGAAATTACCGGAGGTCAGAGATTATGTGGCGACGTTACGGTTGAAGCCTACGTTCTCATTTGGCTGCACCTTATTAGTTCTACGACGACAGGCTAACTAACTTATAAACTTTTGTTTTTTCTACAGCATATTTATACAACAAAAAATCAAGGCTTGTGTATTTGCAACTCACCCTTTTACGTATACGTATAAAAAATATAAATAAATAAATCAATATTTTTGTCCACACTTTAAGTTTTGAGTAACTTAAAAAAACTACATGTTAAAACCAAAATATTATGTTTATTGCTTTTCAAAATACTCTCCTTTACATTTTAAACATATTTTCATGCGATCGAACCATTTTTTAAAACAGGAGGACCACAGATCTGAAGGCATGTTTTCTACGTGCTGATTGAACGCTATCACTGCCTCTTCGGAGTTGGTAAAAGTGAAACCTCTCATCAAATCTTTGCTTTTGGGGAAAATACAGAAATCACAGGGTGCTAGGTTGGGGCTATGCGCAGGATGGGTGATGAGTTGTACTTTTTCGGAAGCTAAAAATGACTTTGTTTTGTTGGCCGTGTGTGAAGAAGCGTTGTCATGATGTAGGAGAACGCGGCTTTTGGGTCGTCTTTCGCGAACTTTTTCTAACACCCTGGGTAAACAAATGGTAGAATACTACTCATCATTAACACTCTTTTTATCTTCAAGTGGAATTGTACAGATGGGACCCGTAGCTGAGAAAAAAAACGCGATAATTTTTTTACCAATGTTTCTCGCCTGCCTCACTTTTGTTGGCTTGTTGTCATTTTCAAACACCCATTCACAAGATTGCTGTTTTTTTTCGGGTTCAAAACAATAAATCCACGTTTCGTCTCCTGTGACAATGTCATAAACAGCATTAGAATGTCCGTGGTCGTACTTCAGTAGCATCTGTGAGCACCATTCCACGCGAGCCCGCTTCTGCTCCGCTGTCAGTTCATGAGGGATCCAACGACAACAAAGTTTCCGTACTTTCAATTCTTCGTGTAAAATTTTCTGGATTTGACTCATACCAATCCCCAATAGTCCTCGAATTGTCTCATAGGTAATCCGCGGGTTTTCTCCAATTAACCGCTTAACAGTAGCCACATTATTTTCGTTGACGGCAGTTGAAGGCCACCCTTCACGAAATTCGTCATGTCAAGAAACTCGACCTCTATCAAATTCAGCAAACCATCGCCTCACGGTGCTCAAACAAGGTGCTTCTCTCCCAAAAGCATTTTGAAGACGAGCGGCACAGTCTTGCGGAGAGAGAGAACTTTTAAAACACATAAAAAATCATCGCTTTTGTGATAAGTTACAATTGACAAATGATTTCCCGCCTATTGTTTATTTTTATTACTAAGAAGGTTGTAACGTTTAAAAAAATATAACATTCGAAATTCAAATAGTTCCGATTAGCTAGAAGTGCAAAATTTTAGTGTGCCCCATGTACCTAATTCTTTTTACTAACAATGTTTTTTTTATATAATTTAGGGAACTAACTAACTTTCCAGTGGACGTTTGCTGGACAATATCTTCTTTACAATGGTTATCAGGGTTATTATTTTACGTATCTGGTCCAGTGAAAGGATTTACACGTCTTCAAAGTTCAGGTTCACCATCACCGCAAGCATTTGTTAAACTTATAAATAAGTATAAGGTAACTAACTATGTATGATTTTTTTAGTGATTGAATTCAAAAACACCTGGGCCGTTAGTAACTTCGCAAGCTATCCTCAGAGATTGACTTTGTGATATTTGAAGATTATTTTGAGACCTAAATGAAATATTTCTTCCAAAATCTAAATACATTCAATCATTATTTACAGCCACGCGTCACCATCTGGTCTCCTTTTCTACTAGGTCGATTTATGGAAGCTATCAGTGACGACTGTGATCTATCATGTTTTAAACTTATTTTTGTTGGTGGCAGTCCAATTGATAAACCATTATTTGATAAAGTCAAAGTAAGTTTTTCCTTTACCTACTTATATTTTATAAGTGGAAGTATTGTAATCGTGTAAAAATCGATATTGAGATTCTGAGTTTTCTATGATTCCGAAAGTCGAAAAATGTGTGCTACGTACTGTGCCTACGTATGTGCATACGCTTGTAAGGAGAGCTATAACAGCCTGCACCATTCAGCCGACTTAAGGAATAAAAACCATTAACGAATAAAAACCGCCAAAAAATAGTTATTCGTTTTTTTCTCAAAAACTGCCCAAAACGATTTTCCTTAAATTTTCATCAATTATAGTTAACATGATCCCCTATCATCGGGCATAATCGGCATACTCATAATAGTTGTAAATTTTGAGTGTTAATTTCGAGTGTTAAAATTGTAAATTTGTACTACCGTCCCATGATGGTCAACTTATTTCTGTTTATTCCTGTTGTCGTGTGTACAACTGTCGTATGTAATGATCTACCCGGTTACAGAGGATGTCCGGACTTTCGGTTGATCCTAGGTGAACTGGGTCCTATGACACTAAACTGTCATACTACCGACCTATTCCTTTTAGTTTAACTCAAATTTCAACTAGTTGAACTAATTAGAATATTTTTTCCACTAAGTTAAACTTTAGACATATTATTAAAGATGAAATAATTAGAATATTTTTCCCAAAAAAATAAATTAAAATTAAAACTAGTTACAATTTGAGTTAAACTAAATGGAAAAGAACTAAATGGAAACAGTCAAGGTAACCCCACCACCTCAAAAAAGGTACACCTAGTTGTGGCCGGTAAAACTAGGAGTACTCACACTTATTAACTGTAACACAAATATAAAGAAACAGTAACTTCAAGAAATAATACTATTTTCATTATTTGTTTTTATTTTTCTTCTAGAAACGACTGACAAGCGGTGAAATCAGACTGATTTATGGAATGACTGAACTCTTGGTTCCAGTATTTTATTTTGAACAAGACACACCCAGTGGTTCTATAGGAAAACCAATTCACAGTAAACATAAATTTAAAGTACGTAAACAAATCTAGCTTCACACTTTTAGAAGATGAAACTACAATTTTCTATGCTTAATTTATCAATTTGGTTGACGTCTGCTTCTCTGATTTCAGTTAGTTGATAATGATGGCCAAATCGTAACAGACCTTAACGAAAGTGGAGAACTTTGGATGAAAAGTGAAAGCATCTTTAAGGTAAAACGAACAATATAAAAATTTAAGTTTAGATTGGTGAAAACAGGTAATAGTAATGAAATTATAAATATAATTTACTAAAGGGCCTGGAAGGTCCAAACTCTTGCTTACAATTTAGAGATATAGATAACAAACTACATGATCGATGATTATCAGGACCAGATGGTTGGTTACCTTCTGGCTTAATGAAAAGCATTGCTATTCAACATGGTAATGTTAGAGGCGGGAAAAATTCAACGCATCTTTGTAGTTAATTATTATACTTTAAATAAATAAAATGTTTGACGGCTTTAAAAGTTTGAAATTTTCTAAACTGAACATAGCTCCCTTGTAGGGCTATCGAAATAATCCAGAAGAAACGAAACTAGCATTAAATGAAGATGGATGGTTTATGACAGGAGACATATTCTATCGCGATGAGCAAGATAATTACTTCTTTGTGGAGCGAAAACGACTATTGATAAAACACTATGGAGCCAGTACGGTAATATTTTAACTATTTATAAACTTAAGACAAACGGGTCTTTTACGCGATTATCGAACACAATATTTAGTGACGTTGACCAAACCCGCACTTCACGAAGACGACGATGAGCTGAAGCCAGTCGTGGCTCTTGTAACAGGGTCAAAACGTCGGGTAACAAAATGTTTATATCTCAATAATCGCGTAAAAGACCCCTTTGTCTTAAGTTTATAATGTGTACAAAACGCGAAAAGTAAAAAAAATATTTTAACTAGTTTCCCCATGTTTTAGTTTACCTGTTTATATTTTCCACAGAACTCGTTTTCAGCTAACAGTGAACCAAACTGTAGCCAAATCCGTTCAATGGTTAAACCATAATGAACAATAAATCTGCGATAAATAGTAAACAGCTATTGTCCTGACATCGTTGTTCATTTATAGATTGCACCTCTGCCTATGGAGCAAATTCTCAAAAGTCATCCTAACGTAGTAGAGGTTTGTGTTGTAGGCGTACCTAGAATTGAATATCAGGAGCTTCCAGTGGCTGCGATACTTAAAAAAACTGATGCTAACATAAATTTTCAAGAGTTGTTTAACTTACTTGATGGTACGTAATTTTCAATAAAATATTGCCTTAAATTAACTATTGTGTTGTACAAAGCATCTTACTTTTTCAGAAAACATTGTTGTAGGTAGAAAGTTAAGTACCGGATTCTTTTTCATTGACTCGATCCCTACTACACTAGTCGGTAAAGTGCATCGTGCGAAGATAAAAGAAATTGCTGTTTCAGCTTCTTACGAAATCTTCCATCGTGCGAGTAACTGAAAAATATCAACAACCGAATGTAATAATATGTAATAACAAGGGAAAATTGATACCTATTATATTATAATGTTATTTTTTTTTTTTTTATTTTAACCAAAAGTGAAAATATAAAGAACTCTATCGTATATCGACAAGAGAACGTTGCAGTGTCCCAATGTGAAAAAAAAAATGGGTGCGCTGTGTCTTACATAACTTTTCAACTACTATCATCGGAGGTCCGAAAATGTTTCTCATACCATTTAAAATTATAATGATCGTTATTCATAAAAAAAAATTAAAACTAAATATTAAAAACATAATTATTTAAATTCATAATATCGCAAATTATACACTAAGGGTCTTACTAATAAAAATTATTTACAACATTGTTTAACACTGTTATACTTATTCATTGAATAAGGACTGTATAGCTGATTACCCAGGACTTGACTATTTATTTTATTTATAAATTTTATTTATAATAAATTTATATAATAAATTTATTTCGTAATAATAATTGTACAATAAAATTTTACATAGAATCTTAATTTTAATTGTGCGCTATTAAATTATAGTTAGTGCATTAGTAGCTTAAGTACGTAGGTATAATAATACCTATTTACATATATATGTACCTAGATGTTATATAAATAGGTAGACTTATAAACGTAATTTGCACCTGAACCAGGTAGTCCTGTATTTCAGGCGCCAATTGCAGCTAAGTCAAAGAATCAAGAATCAAAGAATCAATTTCATTTATTCAGTTTAGGCACATAAAGAGCACATATGAATGTCAAAATTTTACAATTTTGTCAAGTAATATTATAAAATACTAAATTAAGTAAGTACATAAATAACCATTAGAAAATGATTCTTTCGCTGGTTCGGTAAGTTGGTTCTCCTGAGAAGATACCAGCAAGAAACTCAGGTAGATTATCCATTTTCTTTTTTAATATTGTTTTGTTTACATTGTTACAATTAGTTTATATTGTATTATACGAGTGGCCAACCACAAAAGATTAGGGTGACCATGCATTTTTATCATTAAGATATTCGTCTACATTATAGTAGCCTTTCGTCATCAAACATTTTTTAACTACTATTTTAAACTTATTAAGAGGCATGTCAACCAAATCCTGAGGAATTTTATTATAAATTTTTATACATTTGCCTACAAACGAATTACCAACTTTATGAAGTTTAATTTTTGTCATTGCCAGTTTATTTTTATTTCTTGTATTAAAATTATAGTTATCGGAATTTTTTTTGAAGAGATCTATGTTCTTCCGTACATATAAGATGTTGTCGTAAACATATTGAGAAGCAACTGTTAAAATATTAATTTCTTTAAATAATCTTTAAATAATTTTAGTTTTCTTTAAATGGTAAATAATATAACATTACACAAAAACAATTATGTAACATTAAATGATTAGGTTATTCATAATATTATATAATAAGAGCTAGTACAATACCAAAGTGGCTCAATATTGATAACTATATTAGATATGTCTTAATTATTCAACTTATCACTATTTATTTTAATACAGATATTAACTCCTCTGTGTCATCGTAGGACATCCCTTGGAGAGCATTCTTTAGTACTTGCTTACAACGAGAATAATTAAGAGGATAAATATTTGCTGTAGCGTTTATGCTATTGTACAGAAGCGGTCCAAAGAACAAGTAAAATTTGCCTGTATATTCGCGTTTTATCGCAGTTCTTTCAGTGCAAACAATATCTTTCCGTCTTTTGTAAGAAACTTGAGTGCTGTAGGGAAGTGATGCGTGCTGTTTTAGTACTGTACTGAGTATGAATAGCTGACGGACTGTTAATACTTCACAAGATTTGTATAGGAGGTTAGTGGGAAATAGGAAAGGGCGGAACGTTGATACCTTAAGAATTGCCTTCTGAGCCCGCTCGACGGGTAAAAGCAAGGTCTTGCCTGCTCTTCCCCATGACGTTATGCAATATGTTATTATTGATTGACAAAGTGCATAGTAGACTTGTTTAATCACCTTTGAGTCACCTATATATCTTATTTTACTTTTAAACAATGAGTAAGCCTTGTGTAAGTATTTAATAGTTAGATCAATTGAACTGGTAACATTTTCGCAACAGTTCTGAAACTTCAAAATATTTTTATGCTACAAATAATAAAATTGGATTTTTTACGCCTGTTTGTCAAGAAATAAATCAAAATTAAGTTTAATTTGTTGTTGCCATATTGTTCTCAACAAAATAAAGTTCAAGAAATGGTTTTTATTTAATAAACGTTTAAAATTCGGACAAATACATTCAAACTGTGGAATCTATGTTTTTGAACGCAGCTGTATTGTCAACAAGCTAATTTTTTCGGCAACTGTACGTTTGGAGGTTGGAGCTTGAAAATTAGTTGCTAATGAAAAAATCTGCAAATAAATAAAGCAAATATTGAGTACAATGTTATTTTTTAATTAAAACGTTATTTTTATTTTATAATTAAAACTCTGATTTAATTTTAAATATGAATCGATGAACAGTTGTCTTGCAGCTTGACCAGTAATATTATCTGGTACATCTTGACGTTCCTTATTATTGTTTTGGTCTAGTCTAATATCAAGTATTTTCTCCGATTATAATGGCAATATTACGTAAAACTGCAAATGCAACTACGAGTATGTACAGTTTTACATTGTCTAAACGTACACCAAAGCCGTGTAGTAATCGATATTTTTGTTTCCACACCAAACCAAAACAGCTTTCTATTGGATTTCTTGTCAATATGTGGGCCTTGTTATATTCCTCCTCTTTACTGGTGCCAGGATTATGTACAGGTGTAAACAAAAATCTTGTTAAACTATAACCAGCATCACCAAGTAAGCGTCCGTGAAGTTCTCCATTTTCAAATCACTGGTGTCAACTTAAATACGAGAGTCATGAGTGCTACCGCTCCAATATGCAACAATGTCTCTAATCTGGAATCTGTAGTCTTCCTGGACGTTTATAGAATATATACCTTTTCGATTAATGTAGTACTATGTGTAATCTCCACTAACTTTTTTATCTATATATGGGATCAATAGCTATATGCAATCAATAGCTTCTACCACATTTCTGAAGCCACCAAATTCTATGGAATCCAGCAATCACATCTTCATATTCTTCAAGAGTTCGTGCCATGTAAATATATTGAGCTGCTCTGCTTGCTAGTGCAGTTCCAACTCTTCGACATATTATGTTTGTAGGTAATTGATTGTTGACTCATTCCATGAATGTCTGCTGCATCGTCTTGAACTACCTACCATGCCAGCTGTACAGACTGAATCCTCAGCAGAGAAGCCACCACCCTTGGTATTCTGCTCGATATCTCCTCGAACTAAATCTACCACTTCCCTTAAATCAATAAAAATATTTTACAACATTGTTTAACACTGTTATACTTGTTGGCTGTTCTCTTTGAGACAGTCTTGATAATGCCTCGTTTAGAGGCGAAACAATTGTCGACGTTTTGTTGTCTTTTTAATTCTGCGAAAAATTAATGCTATTATAAATTTAAAAAGTTTTTTCTTAAAACATTTTACTTACCATTGCACTGTTATACTTATTTATTGAATAAGGACTGTATAGCTGATTACCCAGGACTTGACTAATAAACAATGAGTAAGCCTTGTGTAATATAATAGTTAGATAAATTGAACTGGTAACATTTTCGCAACCGTTCTGAAACTGCAAAATATGTTTATGCTACAAATAATAAAATTGGATTTTTTTACGCCTGTTTGTCAAGAAATAAAACCAAATTAAGTTTAATATGTCGTTGCCATATTGTTCCCAACAAAATAAAGTTCAAGAAATGGTTTTTATTTAATAAATGTTTAAAATTCGGACAAGTACATTCAAACTGTGGAATCTATGTTTTTGAACGCAGCTGTAAATTGTCAACAAGCAAATTTTTTCGGCACCTGTATGTACGTTTGGAGCTAGAAAATTTGTTGCTAAAGAAAAAAATCTACAAATAAATAAAGCAACTCATCATTCACCGAGCCTTTTCCCAACTCAGTTGGGGTCGGCTTTCCAGTTTAACTGCGATTCGGCTGAACTTCAATATTTTCCGTGAAGCGACTGCCATCTGACCTTCACAACCCATGGGCGATATCGAGTTCTGTAGTTAGAACGGTCGGATTTTTAAGGGCTTCAACTACCCGTAACGACTGCCATCGATGTTCGTATGACAACCGGGACCGACGGGTTAACGTGATCTCCGAGACACGGAGGGAACACTCAGTGTCTTAAGAAATGGTCACCCATCCTAAGACCAGCCTGACTAGATGTTGCTTAACCTTTGCAATTTATTAATATTGTCGGTTACACGTGCTCTCCGAGACACGGAGGGAACACTCAGTGTCTTAAGAAATGGTCACCCATCCTAAGACCGGCCTGACTAGATGTTGCTTAACCTTTGCAATGTATTAATATTGTCAGTTACACGTGCTCTTCGAGACACGGAGGGAACACTCAGTGTCTTAAGAAATGGTCATCCATCCTAAGACCGGCCTGACTAGATGTTGCTTAACCTTTGCAATGTATTAATATTGTCGGTTACCACTAGACCACGTGCCCCTCAAATAAATAAATAAAGAGCAAAAAATAAATAAAGCAACTATTGAGTACAATGTTATTTTTTAATTAAAACGTTTTTTATTTTATCTAATTTTATCTAATTTAAATTATAATATGAATCGATGAACAGTTGTCTTGCAGCTTGACATATTATCTGGTACATCTTGAAGTCAATTATTATTTATTTTGGTCTAGTCTAATATCAAGTATTTTCTCCGATTATAATGGCAATATTACGTAAAACTGCAAATACAACTATGTACAGTTTTACACTATCTAAACTTACACTAAAGCCGTGTAGTAATCGAAATTTTTGTTTCCACACACCAAAACAGCTTTCTATTGGGTTTCTTGTCAATATGTGGGCCTTGTTATATTCCTCCTCTTTACTGGTACCAGGATTCTGTACAGGTGTAAACAAAAAACCATAAACAGCATCACCAAGTAAGCGTCCGTGAAGTTCTCCATTTTCAAATCGCTGGTGTAATCTTCTTTCTCTAAAAACACGAGTCTTGAGTGCTACCTCTCTAATGTGCAACAATGTCTCTAATCAGTAATTTAGAGTCGCAGACTTCTTGGACGTTTATAGAAAATCAAATCAAATACACTTTATTGTACACAACATAGAACATACAAAAAGGTGATATCATTTAAGAAGAGTACAAATGGCGGTCTAATCGCTTAAAGCGATCTCTTCCAGACAACCTTTGGATGGATAGCGAGTTTAAGAAATTAAAAGGGTAGTGTACAACTATCACTCTAAGGAGAAATAAGAATAAAGCTTAGTAAACAGTGAAATAAGGATAAGTCTAAATAGAATCAGAAAATAAACTAATTTAGGTAATGATAATTAATAATGAAGGTAAAAAAGATAATAAAATACATACATACATACAGACAGACTATATACATAATTCATATAACTAAAAATACACAGACATACGATACATAACATACATAAACGTATTTATAGACTACATATAAGTTGTAGATAGATAGTAATCTTTTAACTTAATTTTGAAAGATGATACAGACTGCGCACGTCTGATCTGAAGCGGCAAAGCATTCCACAGGCGAACCGCCTGCACCGCGAAGGATTTGTCCGCGAAATTAGAAGATTGCGCTCGCACTGGAAAATATACCTTTTCGATTAATGTAGTACTGTGTGTTATCTTCACTAATTTTTTTTATCTATAAATGGATGCAATCAATAGCTTCTACCACATTTTTGAAGCCACCAAATTCTACGATATCCAGCAATCACATCTTCCTATTATCGTCTAAAGACAATGGACCATAGCGACATTTACACACTTTTCTTTTCTTGCTTCCTTTCGTCATTGTCCATTCCATCAAAAATATCAAAATAATGCATTTTTGGAATTTTCACAAAACAGCAATAACACAACTGACATTGACATGTATTTTAAGGTTAAAATAGGCATATACAACGTATCCAGAGTGTATAAGGGTTGCGTAAAATACAGTACAAATAATACAAGCGTTATAACAGACGTATAACACGAAAGTGTCAAATGGCGTTTATTAGTCAAGTTTTAGTTATAACTCTGTTATACGTAGTGTGTAAATGATTATTAGTAAGACCCTTAGGGTCAACCTAAAAATACATGTCAATGTCAGTTGTGTATTGCTGTTTTGTGAAAATTCCAAAAATGGATTATCTGCATTATTTTGATATTTTTGATGGAATGGACAATGAGGAAAGAAACCAAGAAAAAGAAAAGTGTATAAATGTCGCTATGATCCATTGTATTTAGACGATGATATCTTCAAAAGTAAATATACATTTACTAAAGTATAAGTAAGGGAAGTGGTAGATTTAGTTCGAGGAGATATCGAGCAGAATACCAAGGGTGGTGGCTTCTCTGCTGAGGATTCAGTCTGTACAGCTGGCACGGCAGGAAGTTCAAGACGATGCTGTTACGATGTGGAAACATCGACATTACACAAACGTATAGCGTTTGGTAACATCACTAATTAGAATCTACTAGAATATTAGCGGACCGGTTCGGACAATGAAGAAATTCCTTCACTCATTGTTCTGTGAGTCGGGCGAGATCGTACCGATAAGGATTAGCCAACTAGCCAATAGCGGTGCGCACGCGGTCATCGTTGCGTGGATTGTTGCGTCACTAGACGCCCGGAGTAGGGGTCGGTGCAACTCCATTACTTGGCCCGAGGTCATATAAGCTCGCGCAGAGCGAGTGGAGACACAGAATTAGCATAATAGAAATCTCATCAACGCACAGCTGCCGTAACCACCGTTAAAGAAGTATTGAATTATAATATATAAATAATATTTAACGAAGTATTTACCAGCATAAATTGAACCGTGTGTGCAACTTGTGCAGTTAGTTTCCCGTTCCCGAATCAGGGGTAAGTGCTGTGAACAGAATAGCTTACGTATAACGTCTACCGCGCGATCCATAGTTAGAATATTACCAAATAGCTATTTCATAGATTATTGGTGAGTTAAGGAAACCTATAGTTTGTTTAGACTCCGTGAGTGTCCTGGGCTCCGATAGTGGTTAGGTAATTAATATTTTATCGAAGTAAATATCAAAATCAGGCGATGCTGAATTTCTTGCCACAAAATATACGAGAAAACATTTAGGACGGTGATGTTAAACTACTCAACGCCTAAAATGCTATAATTATATATGTATTGCCTATATATATATATGTTGTATATGTAATTACCTCTTGTATAAACTCGTAGGGAATGCTAGCACCTAGTCACATTGCCCTATCGAATATAATGATAAATTATTATTATAATCTCTTACCTGCTCAGTGAAAATATGATGGTTTTGACTGTCTTACTGCCGAACCTCAGAAACCTTTCAACCCTATTTGAAACACTATCTAGTTACTCGGGCTTCATTAATTTTTTTTTTTTTTTTTTATTTAAATATATTTATTTTACAAATTTATACTATCAGTTCCAGTGTAAAAGTTGCCAAAAAACCTTTCCAGGTTTGTCCTGACAACAGGCAGAAATTCACCACCGGGCACAATTATTAGAAACTCATATCATAAAATAGGTAAGTACTTATATAAAACAATAACCCTCGGCCTACAGACGACACAGTTAGAAGAACATCAATATTAATTAAAATAGGCGGGTAGATGGAAAAAAAAAAAAATATTGCTGGTTAAAGAACATAAACTTGCGTTACTATGGAACGATTGTGCAGCAGTACAATATAAACGAGTATGGCCAGTGTAGTATAGCAATTATAGTTATACCATAGGATACGCATACAGCATGCTCCAAACAAAAGCTTAGTTTTTATCAAGCAGATTAGTATACTAATGATGTAATTACATTTTAGATATAATATCCGAACTAAAAATACACATACATATATTTGCACACCATATAGTACACACACGTACCTACCATAAATACATACAAACACATACACACAAATACATAGATACTTGTATAAAATAATCATAAACCTACCTGTAATATAATATACATATATACACACCTTCGGCACTCAAACGTAATGTCTAATATGGATATTGACTTCTGATATTTTGTATATAATATTTTTTTAGTTTTCGTTTGGAGTTCTTTTGGTTCAGTGATTCCCTTAAGAGTACGGGTAATTCGTTGTACAGCCTTGGGATTATATACTCATTAGTTCGTCTACCATAAAAATTTGTACTTCTGGACTTTGTGACCACATTTTTCTTGGTAATTTGTCTGGTCCGAATGTTGCCTTCCATTGGAAAAAGAAATTGTTGAGGGCTTAGAAATTGTTCACTAAGCAAAGCACATTCTACATATTCGTGTACTGGTATAACGTCGCAATATCCAAATAGTCCTCGGTCTTCATATGTTTCCTTTACTTTTCTAGGTACAATTGTTTTTAATAGTCTAATTTGAAGATCATAGATTTTGTCCAGATGTGTTTTAAAGGTGCGACCGTAGCTTGTGATACCATAATTAATTACGGACTCAGCCAACGCAGTATACAAGGTCCGCAGTACTTTAAATGGTAACCTGTACTTGAGTAGGTATAACTTTGCTAACAAAGCTCGTAACCTATCGCATACCTTTTCTACATGTGGTGTCCAGTTGAATCTGTCGTCCACTATCATCCCCAGGTAAGTGGCTTGCTTGACTTGCTTGATGCGCGAGCAATCCCCCGCGCACCCTGCTCCATAATAACGATGTAGACAAGTATGGTTGTGAGCTACCAGTTCAAAATTAGTAGGGCATCGAGTGTTGTGAGCTGATCTGACGTGAAGAACTTGAGTCTTTTCGGCATTTAGCACCAGGCCAGCATCGTGCGACCACATATTTAGCGCAGTAAAGTCACCTTGGAGCTTTTGCAGTGCAGCATCTAGGCTTTTATCCGCTGCAATTAGGCACGTGTCATCCGCAAATTGATATATTTGGCATTCGTTTATGACATTCTTTGCATCATTTACGTAAGTCAGGTAATGTAGTGGACCAAGCACTGAGCCTTGCGCCGTGCCCAACGACACATTTACCCTATTACTGGTGGCATCACCCACCCTGACCTTGTAGCTTCTACCCTGTAGATAGTTTTCACACCAGCCGAGCAGTGGACCGCGGATTCCAGTAGCATCAAGTCTTACAAGTAATTGGTCATGTCTTAGTGTATCAAAAGCCTTACTGTAGTCGATGAAAAGAAGCAGGACGTGTTTTCTTTCATCTAGGTGAGTATTTATTACATCGGTAAATTCTGTAAGTAGTAGACTTGTACTTTTGTTAGGCCTAAAACCGAATTGTGTGTTAGTTAGGATGTTATTTTGTTCATAGTAATTATATACTTCGCCAGCCACGTATTTTTCGACTATCTTATCTATAATTGGAAGCAGGGTAATGGGTCGGTAATTGGTGTACTTGTCCTTTAGACCTTTTTTATATATTGGCCTGACTAGGCCGCCTTTAAGTCTATCTGGGTAGATCCCTTGTTGGATACTAGTATTTATTAGGTTTGCTATCGCCGTTATGATTTCAGTACCGATTTTTTTTTATGTCCAATGCACGTATCTTATCTATTCCTGGTGCTTTTTGGGGTTGTAACGTCTTTATTATTTTATATACGTCTTCCTTTCTTGCCTTTTTAAAGACTATACTTTTATCAACAGCTACTAGATATTTTTCTTGTTTTAAAAGTGGCTTGTTGCATTTAGGCACAATATCGTTAACGTTATTTTGAAACTCCGCTGCAAAGTTATTAGCTATTATCTTATCACTGTTTGAAGCCTTACTGAAAGCTTGATGTATAACATCTTCAACGGTTCTACTTATGTTACCCATGAGGTTATTAATTATTGCCCATGACTTGCGTGGATCATTTTTGCTGTGTGAAATTTTGTCAACAATATATTTATTACGTGATTTTTCTATTAGTTTGTGGCTTTTATTTCGTTTTTTATTATATTCAAGTCGAAGTACTCTATTTGTAGGGTCTTTAAGGCATTTAATGTAGTGTTTATCTGTTTCTGTGCATCTAGCTATTAGTTTATTATTAATCCACTTAGTTTGATTTCGCTTGGATGTAGTGCTAACTAGTTTGACGCGTGTTGAACATTTATAGGCTTCATCAAATTTGCTCTGTATAAAATTATATATTTGAATCGGACAATGCATACTGTTCGTTTGATTCCAGTCTACTTTATTTAACTCATTGTCTAATAAAGTATTATCTATAGAAAATATTTTTTTTGGAGCATGCTGTATCTGTCGTACACCCGAGAGCGTAGCAATGGTCATACGATGATCGGCTAGTACAGTACCAAGCGCTGCCGAGTGAATGTCTCCTGTGCAATAGCGAATAAAAATATGGTCGATACAAGACTTAGTCACAGAGCCTTTTAATGTTTCGATTCTTGTGTAATCTGAAATAGCGCACTGGAGGCCTTCACTGGACAGTAGGTTAATGTAGCGGTCTGTTATTATGTTTTTATCTTTTAGGTCCAGATTTAAATCACCTAACAGGATGCAATTCTCGTTAGGGCAGTGCTTATTAAGTAACCGTGGGAGTTCGGTTTTAAGAAATAAGTGTTTACTCTTATCTGGTGGTCTATACATTGCACATACAAAGGTCGAAAAATGTGATGTTGTGATTTTACCTATAATACATTCACTATGAAATGTGTGATGTATTACTTCAGTAAATGTATGCTTTCGGTGCACGTAAACTATTATACCTCCACCTTTGCGTTTTTTTCTCAATTGTAAGTGCATTGCATAGTCTTTTATGTTAAACATACAGCTCAGGGATTCTGATATGTTAACTTCAGTTAGAACAATAACATCAATTTTATCATGATATTTACTGACGTGGTAGGTAAGCTGTGAATAGTTTTTAATTAATGATCTTATGTTTGTATGCAAAATAGTGAAGTTATTTCGATTAGGGACAGTTGAAAAATAGGTTTTCAAATTGGGACAGTTGAAAACCTCGGATATATCCTGAATATGGCTAGTATACAAGATATTAATACGGAACTGGACTATGATCCTACCCTACACTCACATAACTGCCACCCAGAGGACTGTCTTACCTATCTAACTAATTATAAGATCGGCCTTAAAATAGTACACATAAACATACGTAGTATAAACAAAAATATTGATCAGTTTTGTGTAATGCTCTCGGTTACCAAGGTAAAATTTGATATCATAATATTCACCGAGAGCTGGTTAAGTAAAACGAGCACTCCACCCTCTCTTGACGGGTATATGCCACATTGCTCAACAGATATACAAAATCAAAATGATGGCATAATTATGTACACCAATAAGGAACTTACATGCAAAATAAGAGAGCCCTTGTTTAAGAGCGGAAGCTGCTTAGTATGCCAAATAAATAACACCATTGGTATCGTGGCAATTTACCGATCACCCTCATATACAAGTACAGACGAACAGAAGGATTTCCTGGATAGTCTAAACAATGTATATAATGACTTAACTACACAACACCTGATCCTTATTGGTGATATGAACATCAACATACGCCCAAATAGCATAGATCCCTTATATGAAGAATATATGATTCTTAATACGTCACACGGACTCTTTCCTACTCACACCTATCCTACAAGAGCTAGCCAAAGATGAGTAGACCATACCTTTACAAAACTAAATCTTTCATCTACAACACTAGTTCTGGACTCTTATATCACTGACCATAAGCCCATAGTTTTCTTCACGGAACAAGCAGTGCTCAGTCGTAAACATAGCGATCTAAAAATTTGTACAAATTATTCAAAAACGAAAATTGATATTGATAACATTGATTTGTCTCATATATCCGAAATAGACAATACAAACCTAGCTACCAATAAACTCATTCATACTATATCAAGCATTATTGAATCAAATACTAAAATCGTAAATATACCAAAAAGGAATAGAATACTAAAACCTGGATGACTCCGGGACTAGTTAAGTGCATTAGGAACCGTGATCGATTACATATTAAGTCTAAAAAATCACCTGAAAATCAGGATCTCAGAACTACTTACACCCGTTACCGGAATTTTTGTAATCGGCTTGTCCGAGGGCAAAAGGTGGACTATAATAAAAAAAATCATAGAGGAAGCTGGCTTGAACCCTAAAAATCTCTGGAAAGCTATTAAGACCGTCACCGATACCCATAAAATGTTGACAGCCCTACAGAACTTCTAGGAATTCAAAATGACCCTAAGCAGTCGGCAAACGAAGTTTGTCACTTTTTCACTTCAATAGGCAAAAAATTAACTGAAAATCTAACTCGCCTAGGGTGTGAGCACAGTGTTCCACGAATGAAACCATTTCCTCCAATCTCAAAAACAAAGAATTCCATGGTCCTACTTGATGTCAGCGAAGCTGAAGTAGAAACTATAATACTTCAGTTGCGCTCGGACTGTGCGGTTGGGTGGGATGGAATATCATCTAACATTCTAAAACTTGCCCGAACAAAACTGATCTCTCCTATAACACATATTTGTAACCTGGCAATGAGGACTGGTGTAGTTCCTGATGGTTTTAAAAAAGCAATACTCCATCCAATCCACAAGAGTGGTGACAGAGACTGTGTCAACAACTACCGTCCTATTTCAATACTCTCTGCACTGTCAAAAATTCTGGAAATAATATTAAACAAAGCTTTAAAAAATTACATTAAAAAGTATAACATCTTAGCTGGTAACCAATATGGTTTTCGTTCAGAGTTTTCTACGGAGGACGCTGTGATTGACTTAACCAACTCAGTAGTGAGAAATCTGGATGGTAATAGTCGATGTTTGTGCATATTTTAGGATCTGTCAAAAGCTTTTGACACAGTCTCTGTTCCGATTCTCCTGGATAAAATGGAAAGATTGGGCATTCGCGGGGTCATTCATGATTTATTTAGGGATTATCTCACAAATAGAACCCAATTAGTTAAAGTAGGAAATCAGTATAGCGATGAATATTTGTGTAACTACGGCGTCCCACAAGGGAGTGTTCTAGGCCCTACGTTGTTCCAGCTATACGTAAACGACCTCTGTACGATGACTTTGCCACACACCAAAATTTTCGCATATGCGGATGACACGGCATTGGTTGTATCGGGTCCTAACTGGACGACAGTAAAGGAGAGGGCAGAATATGCGCTGAAGCAAGTTATGACCTGGTTGTCACAAAACTTGCTTACACTAAATGTAAATAAAACACTTTTTGTACCATTTTCCCTGTCTAAAGTTAATACCCCACCACCAAACTTCTCAATCAAAGCCCATTCCTGTTCTTTGGATGGGGACTGCATCTGCCCGGACCTAGTTAGACAAGTGAGCGCAAAATATCTAGGCGTATATATAGATAGTGGGCTTACGTGGGACATTCAAGTTGACACCGTGAGAACTAGAGTAAGAAGACTAATACATGTATTTAAAATACTACGCGATGCGACTACGAAACCAACCCTAAAAATGGTATATCTTTCTCTCTGTCAGTCTGTAATACAATATTGCATCCCGGTCTGGCGCGGATCCACTAAAACCCAACTTTTGAAATTGGAAAGAGCACAGAGAGCTGTACTTAAAGTTATGCACAAAAAACCGTGAAGATATCCGACAACACAACTTTACGCGGAAAGTGATGTACTGACTGTGAGACAGCTCTTTGTGCTCAGGACTATACTAAAAAAACATCGAGGTGTGCCTCTACCTGACCCTAGGAAGCGCAGTAGGGAGCCCATGTGTCCTGTTTTCCGCTGTCGGACCTCCTTTGCTAGACGACAATTCAACAGCCTGGGCAGCAAACTATACAACAAACTAAATATAAGGGAAGATATTGTGGGTCTTAACTACTACCAGGTTAAAAAGAAAGCAATTAGTTGGCTACTCCAGCTTGATTACGAAGGCACTGAATCACTGTTAAAATTCATTGAGTAATCTTCCTCACAGAAACACAGCAACACTAACACACACAACACCACACACACACACACACACACACACACACACACACACACACACACACACACACACACACACACACACACAGCAGGTATCGACTAGAAATAATTATCATCCATACTTGAATAGTTTACACTCTTACCATATGTAACGTTAATTCAAAAATTGTACTTACCTTTAATGTCCCCATGTTTTGATAATAGTGTCTAAAATTGTCACACTTACCTATAATATTGAAAAAGAGCGCTGTCTCCCATGATACAGGCCCTGGCCTAGTATGGGTTTCAGTATCTGAACTTATTGTAATAAAATTATGTACTATTAATTAAGAAACATTTTTGTCAAGTACTACTCGTGTCAATAAACAATTTATCATTATTATTATATATATGTTGTCTTTGCAATTACCTATTTTATAAACTCGTAGGGAATGATAGGACCTAGTAACATTGCCCTATCGAATATAACGATAAATTGTTAACAATATTTCTACCTAAAATTCTCTTAAGGGCTAACCACCTACAGCCTTAAGCAGTAAACCATAGTATTATAATTTTAAATTGTGAATATAAAGAAGGATGAATTATCCTAACCCGGATTGGGTTAGGATAATTCATCTACCCGACATATTTTATTGTGAAGCCGTACCATTTGGGGCGCGGCCTTAAGCGGGAAACCGTTAATTTTCTAAATTTATATTGTGTTTAACGTAAATTCAAATAGCTAGATCATATTCCACCTATCTGGAGTATGCACTATTATTTAACATTTTATTATCTAGACAGCCATTTAGGGACCGTCATTTTAGGGTTCCCTAATTTAATGAACCGTCTTAAAGTTTTAATTGTTATATGGGCAATACGCATAACGCAGACTATAAGGAACTTCGTCTCCGATACGTAATAGGTAGAAAAATAATCTTTTGAAATGTACCCACATTTGTGTTGGGCCTATAGCTAAATTTTATTATTTTATTATTAGTTAATTCTTGCATTGAGATTTTCTGCCGCCGGTCGGAGATCGATATATAGGGATGAGCCAACTATCTGTCTGTGTTTTCCCTGTTCCCATGTTTGTATAATCCTGTGTTATGTGTAACCTTGCCGTGTACACTCATGTAAATAATTGTGCAGCGCGTCCGACAACTAGGGAACCTGTACGGCGATTTACGTGTGGGGCCTACGGCAAGCGGTGCCGAGCCGGTATCTAATCCGTTGCTTGTGTCAATTCCAGAACTACCTTGGGGCTTAGAAAAGCCATACTTCTGAAGAATACGATTGCTGAGCAACTAGAAGCTGCGCCGTCGCTCCCGTGGCCTTCGACCCGGAGCAACTCGTCAGCTAATACCGAAATTGATTGGAGGACCCCAGCGGATCCTGCCGGCCGACCGCCCGTCGCCTGTGGCCCCCAGTTAAGTGCACTGGGCACTTCCGTAAACAGTATATGTGATCCTATTCTACCGACACACTCTTAGCTACTTGTATTGTATAAACCCTAGGTTCCCTGCTAATAAAGTAACGTTAATTGTCTTACGTCGTTTTAATTGTAACTTCCAAGCTGGGGCCGTATCAATGCATTCATACTTGCAACTTTCATAATTGCAATCATACTTGCGTAGGTCAAATATAAATCTAATACAGACATTTTGAAGGCGCTCAAGCTTATCAAGGTGCTCCTCCGTGAGGTCAAGATAGCTGACGTCGGCATAATCGAGAAGTGGGAGCAATAGAGACTGTGCCAGCGTAACTTTAGTAGCTGTTGGAAGGAGATTTCGCAGCCTGCGCAGTGAGCCATTTGATGCAAAGATTTTGCGTCCAACCTCCTGAACTTGACGATCCCAAGACATCGTACTATCTAAGTAAATACCCAAGTTCTTTACACTGTTGCTTACTTCGATTGGAGTTCCGTTGAAGATAACTTGGGGCAACTGTGACAAGTCGATACGTGACATTGTCCTAGGGCCACCTATTAGAATCACCTGGGTCTTTGCGGGGTTCACTTGAAGCCCATGTCGAATGCTCCAATCACATATTATCTCCAGATCCAGGTTGATCGTAGTAAATGCTTCGTGTAAATTCTCCAGTGGCGCTTGTGTGTAAATTTGGAGATCATCTGCATAAAGGTGGTAGGATGTAACTAATTGTACAGAGATAGAATTTATAAAAAATTTAGTAGATTTTTACCAAAATAAGACATTGGACTTGGGCAACACTTACAATTATCTAATTTATTTTCAGTTGCACGTAAACTTTGATATTAGGCGTACGTAGTAATCTGTGTTAATCGATCATGGCGTATTTAAGTAATAGTGAATATTATGAAATGATACTTTGCGTCGGGGCAGCCAATGGCAGTCTGCGTGAAGCTCGTCGCCTTTATCGAGAAAGATTTGTGGACAATAGACTCGAAGGTGAACTGCGGCGGTTACCATCTGTGCAGTGCTTCCGAAAAATGGTGAACCGTTTACATGACACTGGTTCTTTCCATGGTTCCCGCTCAGAAGGCAGACCATCTGTTGTACCACTAGAGCAAGAAGAAAGTATTCTCGAGAATTTTCAATCCAATCTCAGGACAAGTACTCGCCGCCCTGGAATTGTTCTGGGAATGAATCATTTGAGAGTATGGCGCGTGCTGAAAGCAGATACGTACGGATGTTGACCATCCGTACCAATTCAGGCACACCCAAGAACTGACACCGGCTGATTTCGTACCACGTCTCAACTTTTGCCAGTGGTACTGAGAGGAAGCACAACGATCCCCTAGTTTCGCGAACCGTATTTTATGGACCGATAAAGCCTCTTGTACTCGTGCGGGTATCAGTAACAAGCATAACGAACATGTATGGACTAATCAGAACCCACACGCATCTGCCGAAAACAACTTTCAGCATCAGTGGCGTGTTAACATTTGGGCGGGAATAATCGGAGATATTTTAATTGGTCCTTTCGTGCTACCGAGTTCGCTAAACTGTGAAAATTATCTCGCGTTCCTTAGAAACGTCTTAGAACCCGAACTTGAAAACTTGCCTGTAACATTGTACACAAATATGATGTACCAGCAAGTCACGGGGCGCCAGCACATTATGCGAGAGATGTACGGGCGTATTTAGATGAGCGGTTTAACCAGTGGATCGGACGTGGTGGTCCCATACCTTGGCCTCCGAGGTCACCGGATCTCACACCACTTGACTTTTTTTGTGGGACTATATCAAAAACAAAGTGTACTGTGCGGTATGTCTCACGCGTGAAGATATGGAGTCTAAAATTTTTGATGCATTTAGCAGTGTAACTCCAGACATGCTGTGTAATGTAACTGCCAGCATGATGCGACGGACCCGAAGTCAGGGTGGGGGAGCTAGGTGCGGCAGTACTCCGGCTTAAACGCCGGAAAATCACTGCCACCGGATCCGACGGCATTCCTGGCCGTGCATGGGTCCTGGCCCTCGAAGAACTGCTGAAAGAGGCTGCATGTCTCCTAGCCGGGACCCCTCCATGGGACCTGGAAGCGGGAGCCCTTGCATCATTGTTCCAATGGCGCAAGGAGGCGCTGGAGCGGGACCACAGGCCTACGTCTCGAGAAATCGAGGACCAGCGGTCCCAACTCCGCCAGGATCTCATGGAGTCATGGAGGGTGCGACTTGAGCAACCCAAGTGGGGTACCATCATCATCGCGGCGGTGAGACCGATCATGGACGATTGGCTGCAGAGGCGGCATGGTGAACTCAAGTACCGTGCGACGTAGATCGTTGCCGAACATGGATGCTTCGTTAGCTATCTGTTTCGCATGCATCGTGAGGTCACACCCCGGTGTCAACACTGCGAGGTTTCCGACGACGACACCGCACCGTCTCACGGTGCTCAAACAAGGTGCTTCTCTCCAGAAGCACCTTGTTTGAGCACCGTGAGACGATGGTTTGCTGAATTTGAGAGAGGTCGAGTTTCTTTACATGACGAATTTCGTGAAGGGCGGCCTTCAACTGCCGTCAACGAAAATAATGTGGCTACTGTTAAGCGGTTAATTGAAGAAAACCCACGGATTACATATGAGACAATTCAAGGACTATTGGGGATTGTTATGAGTCAAATCCAGAAAATTTTACACGAAGAATTGAAAGTTCGGAAACTTTGTTGTCGTTGGATCCCTCATGAACTGACAGCGGAGCAGAAGCGGGCTCGCGTGGAATGGTGCTCACAGATGCTACTGAAGTAAAACCACGGACATTCTAATGCTGTTTATGACATTGTCACAGGAGACGAAACGTGGATTTATTGTTTTGAACCCGAAAAAAAACAGCAATCTTGTGAATGGGTGTTTGAAAATGAGAACAAGCCAACAAAAGTGAGGCAGGCGAGAAACGTTAGTAAAAAAATGATCGCGTTTTTTTTCTCAGCTACGGGTCCCATCTGTACAATTCCAATTGAAGATCAAAAGAGTGTTAATGCCGAGTGGTATTCTACCATTTGTTTACCCAGGGTATTAGAAAAAGGCCGCGAAAGACGACCCAAAAGCCGCGGTCTCCTACATCATGACAACGCTTCTTAACACACGGCCAACAAAACAAAGTCATTTTTAGCTTCCGAAAAAGTACAACTCGTCACCCATCCTGCGCATAGCCCCGACAAATACTAGTTTAGTTAAAACTTTTAAGGTTTCATGTAAATTTAATTGATTTGTTAATTTAATTGATATTTTATAAACCCAACACTACCTAGGGTCAAATTTATTCGTAAGGTTCAGTCCCCTTCGATGAATCGTAAACAACTCTTATTTCATATGGTCCTGGTACAGAATACTATTTTGAAGTAATGATAGGTTGTGGACTTTAAACAACAAAAACTTACCGATTTCATTGCGCATGTCATCCTGGTATATAGGTAGGTACTGTGTTCTACAATAAACATAACTAACTCACTAATTAATGGTAAGTAAGATGTTAAAACTTTTTAAAATAAAACAGCATTATCTTCGCAAAATTAAAAGACTATAAAACGTCGACAATGGTTTCACCTCTATACGAGGCATTATCAAGACTGTCTCTGTCTAGAGAGAACAGCCGCAGCGCAACAGCAGTTAGATTGTCTTTTAGTTTTGCGAAGATAATGCTATTATATTTTAAAAAGTTTTAACATCTTATTTACCATTACTTTGTCATGGATTTTCGCCAGGTAACGCCTGTTTCCATCCAATATTTAACTCACTAATATCACGATACTTTTTTTTTTTTTTTAATTCCGCGGCTCTAGGCCGCGGCCGCTCCAACGTCCGTTGCCGGGCGTCTCTGGTTACTAGCAGAGGGTATATCCAGTGACGCCCGGCGGACTTTGACCACCTCTGTGGTCTCTGCGGTGGTTTGGTCGGGACGAGAATCCCGCGTCGTTGGGGTAGGGTTTATCCCGCGTCAGTGAGTGAATCTGGTTGGGCAAAGGCCCCGCAGCACGCAACCCTTCTAGCCTGCTTCTGTAAGGACGGCGGGTGGCGATCCCGCCGTCCTCAGGCCTCGATCATTGAGGTCGACAGTCCTGGGCGTAGTCGCGGAGTCTGGGGCGCCCTCGCCGCTGACTACGGAACTCGGCGGGGATGGTACGCTCCCTCTCCCTCCCGGCGAGCGAGCGTGACTTGCTCGCAGAACGACACGGCCGCGTTCCATCTACTCCCGCTGGAGACCATGGCTTGAAGCATGGTCTCCAGCGAGAGGGTATCCACGCCCAGACCCACTACGAGGTCCCGGCGCTGTCTCGCCCACGCTGAGCACTCCACCAACGTGTGGAGTGCGGTGTCGTCGTCGGAAACCTCGCAGTGTTGACACCGGGGTGTGACCTCACGATGCATGCGAAACAGATAGCTAACGAAGCATCCATGTCCGGCAACGATCTACGTCGCACGGTACGTGAGGTCACCAAAGCATTTTGAAGACGAGCGGCACGGTCTTGCGGAGAGAGAGAATTTTTAAAATCATAAAAAATCATCGCTCTAAAATCTTTTTAATTTAATTTCATTTTCGTTGCATACGTAGAACTTTGATATGTGATAAAAAACAATTGACAAATGATTTCCCGCCAATTGTTTTTTTTTATTACTAAGAAGGTTGCAACGTTTAAAAAAATATAAAATTCGAAATTCAAATAGTTCCGATTAGCTAGAAGTGCAAAACTTTTAGTGTACCCTATGTATAACAGTCACTTTGTCTTCCAATTTGTCTGGTAGGTTATCCGAGTCCGACGCTCAAAAGTTGTTAACGCAACAAGACTATTTTTTTAGTACCAAATGTAGGACATTAATATTACTAAAGGTGGAAAAAGTGAAAGAAGTGCCATAATCGTACCAAGTGCACTTCCATAGTTTCTATCTACTACCCCAACAGGAAAGAGGCGTTTTTCCGGACTAACGGTACCATTTACTATCCGATCTCCACGAAACTTGGCTATTTGGTCCTTTACTAGAGTTTTTTTTTATTAGGGGGAGGAGATGAGGGAAAATTGCAAAAAAAATATTCGCGAGGTCTACTGTGACATAAATGCGTTATTTATTGCAATTTTGTACAAAACTTTACTTCGATCAAGAGTTGACCAAATGGAATATTATTATGTATGTAAGTTTGATTTAAGATTATGACGTTTTTCAATGTGGAGCCATGGGCGTAGCCAGGTACATGCCCCCCCCCCCCCCCTACGAGTCTCTGCTCTATGTTATAGTATAGCATAGAGTATAGCATAGTCGTAAACCCGTTTGTTAATACATTTTTGAAAAAAACTCACTTGTACACCATTCCACAAATATTTGTGGAATGGTGTACAAGTGAGTTTTTTTCAAAAATGTATTACTATAAGTTCCACCAAGTGCCGACAATCGAAAGCATAAATTACATACCGTTTGTTAATATTTTGAAATAAATCTAATAAGAAAGGATAAGAAACGACAAAATCAATAATAGAAGCAACGCGGCAGTATCGCATCTCAAAATGTATTCACTTCCTGGAATTTTTACGCGGGATACCCCATCGCGCTTCTGTAGAGACTATACTGCGCTTTCTGTAGGGGTCACCACCTAGTATAGCACTTGTGTCGAACACGACAGGCGAGGCCGGGAAGGGTAGTGCAAAAGTGCAAGCACATATAGTTGACGAAATAATCAAATTCTTTCTCATTCTCATCTGTGGATTCTGTGGTGCAAGTGTCGCCCGTTGCGTACCTGCATCATTGTGCAATTTCTGAAGTGCAGTATTAATTAAAAATTGGATAGGTATATGGAAGTTTTTCAAATGTATGCTTTCAATTTAGTCTTGCTATCATCAGCCCGCGAGGAGCTCCTGGAGACCCTGGAGCGCCACTGAACCAATGGGGCGCCCGTTCCTTGAGGTCAGAGGTAAACTCCGACCTAGGGCGCTCCCACTGACCCAGAATCTCCAGCCGGATCAGCTGGAGGGGGTCTTGGGCTCTCTGTTTCCGACGAGCGCGGAGGAGTACATCCCTCCGGCCATGGCTCGGTCTTAGACGCCCAACGCGGATAGCAGCGGCGAAGACGACGTACCCGAAGTCAGAGAGTTAGGAGTAGTGATACTTCGGCTCAGTCGTCGGAAAATCACCACCCCTGGACCCGATGGCATTCCGGGTTGTGCATGGATTGTGGCCCTCAATGAACTGAGGCCTCGACTGCTCGGCGGGCTCTTCAGCGCATGCCTCGAAAGGGGCCAGTTTCCCAAGGTGTGGAGGACGGGGAAACTGGTCCTGATTCGGAAACTGGGGCAGCCAGCGGACTCACCGTCCGGCTACCGGCCGATCGTGTTGCTCAAAGACTCTGACGGAGGAAGCAGGGGCGAGGTGGTGTTGGTGGTGTCTCTTGACATCGCCAATGCCTTTAACACCTTACCCTGAAGCTGCGTCGGAGGTAGAGAGGCACTCCGTGGTAGATGAGTGCCTCTCTACCTCGGTCGTGCACTCACCGATGCGGGATAAAACCCGACCCCAAGGATGCGGGGTAAAACCCGACCACCACGCAGGGGTCACACAGGTGGCCATGGTCCGCCCGGGCGCCGGCATTGCCGAGCAATGGACGTAGTGCGGCCGTGACTTAGGGCCGCGGATTTAAAAAAATAAAATGGTCTTGACATCATGTTTAATATTTTTAATATCTCCCCTTTTCAAGGGTGGGGGGACTACAGGTTTTACCCCTTTAGGGGGGTGCTCACCGCTCCCCAGATTTATTTTAGGATTAGGTCTGCCCCCCCCTTGATGGAATCCTGGCTACGCCCTTGTGTGGAGCAAGTAGAATTATTCAGAAAAGGACGAAATGCAACGAAGCGGGTAAAATTATAATAAGTATAGTGAACAGTACTTTGAACAATAAATATTTTTCGAGGTTTGAGAGGCAATAAAATAAACTATTAAGTTTTTTTAGAATTGAAAAATCGACGTATTTTACCCCTAATAACAATAAGGCCTAAAATCTGGTAGTTTTCAGCAGGAGCAATTCATAAACGTTTAGTTTAATAAGAATTAATTTTACATTACCAAAGTACTACAACTTTGGAGCGTCGGACTCGGATAACCTACCAGTCAAATTAGAGGACACAGTGACTGTTATATTATATAAATATTAAGTAATCAACAGTTAAAAAATCAGCTTGCTGATAATCATATTTTATGACCCCGTAATCCGTACATGTTCGGAGCGGGAGACTCTTTTACCATACCACATATTTGGTAGGACAAATAAATATTTCAATTATGTTAATGATTCTCTTCACATATAATAAAAATCTCACTGTTGGTAATATATTTTTTGGGATCTTCAAGTCAATATACTTTTATCTCCCTGAGCTACCCGAATTGAAACTTCTCGTATCGATATATGTAGAAGACTCGGTAAAATAAAGCTACTTACGAAAAATGAGCTTGATGGGAGTTCATTTTATATCACCAATTAGTACTACAACTTTTGATCGTCGGACTCGGATAACCTACCAGACAAATTGGAAGACAAAGTGACTGTTATATTATATAAATATTCAATAAACAACAGTAAAAACATCAGCTTGCTGGTAATCATATTTTATGACCTCGTAATCCATACATGTTCGGAGCGGGGGACACCTGTACCATACCACATAATATTTTGTCGGACAAATAAACATTTCAATAATGTTAATGATTCTCTTCACATATAATAAAAATCTCACTGTTGGTAAAAAGAAAGAAAAGTTCAAAAAGAAAAGTTCTAAAAAGATGTACTTTGGTTGATGGAGAGTTTTAGAATATACATAAACATTCTGAAATGTCAATCCATTTTCATGCAATAGAAGACCAATTAATAAGTTAGTTTTTCCACAATTTGATGGTCCGCAAATGATGCAACGTACTGTATTCGGTAATAATTCTCCATGGCGTAACTTGTTTTTTGTCAAATCGTCACAGATTGTATTGACCTGTAACGATTGTGTTTGTTTAACGAATTTCATGTTTGCTATGTAATACTGATGGACTCGTAATGAAAAGATGAATTTATAACATAAATATTTATAACTACAAGTAGTAGTAAGGAGCTTCAGCGAACGTACGAACAGTGGGACAGCGTGCTCAAATGATATTAATGTGGAATATTCGTTTAGTTACGTTATTTCCCAATCCAAAGTGATATTGGGCATTCTGTCCCACCTTTATCTATTTTAAAAATGTGATCTTAACGTGTTCATGTTAACAAACATGCATCGGGTTAGTTTGCTGTACGAAAGCAATCATCTAGCAAGTGAAATTGGTTAACCATTGACGGAACGGTAGTGTATTGAACGGCATTAAAATGTGGAACGTTGGCTTAGGTAAATTATTTTACAAAGAGTTATTGGGCATTCTACCCCACAGAGTTATTGGGCATTCTACCCCACCGTGACTGAGGTTATCGAAGATAACCGATGGAACTAAGGTGGGGTAGAATGCCCAATAACTCACTACTTCAGCAATACACAGAGCTTGAGACATACCTAGATATTTGTAGGTTTCGGTTGCGGAGAGCGACCCAAATCGTGTGAAATCTGAAAGATTGACTCCTTCAGATTCCACAATCCCGCCCCTTTTTACATGCATGACCGCACACTTATCTACCCCAAACTCCATACTGATGGCCTTACTAAAAGTTTCAGTAACTTTTAGCAAAGCCATCAAATCGGGGCCATTAGGGGCAAATAACTTTAGGTCATCCATGTAAAAAAGGTGGGACAAAATTTGACCCCCTCTGCGCATCCGATAGCCTAACCCTGAACCCTCTAGTAACGTACTGAGAGGATTCAGTGCTAGACAAAACCACAACGGACTCAGACTATCACCCTGGAAAATACCTCTCTCAATCCCTATTGGTACACCACCTCCTAGAACCTGACGACACCCTGGATAAACAAGAACCGTACTCCATTGTCTCATACATGACCCCAAAAAGGTGCATAGAGTTGCATCAACTTTATACAGCTCTAGCACCCTCCGAAGCCATGTATGAGGCACAGAATCGTACGCTTTCTTATAGTCAATCCAGCATGTCGCAAGGTTCTTTCGGTTGCGGCGTACCTGCTGGCAAACAGCCATGTCAATAATAAGGAGCTCTTTCGTACCACGTGCCCCACTTTTACATCCATTCTGAGAGATTGACAAGATGTTATTGTTTTGTACATGTGAATATATTTTTACTCTCAGGATGGATGTAAAAAGTTTGTATATGGTAGGTAGACAAGTTATAGGTCTATAATTTTTGGGGTCTGTGGTACTACCAGACTTGTATAGGAGGTGGGTTACTCCGGTAGTCATAAAAGCTGGAAGCGACGATGACTCAAGGGATGACTGGAAGCAAGATGCCAAGCAAGCGTGTGAGCTACGGAACCATTTTAACCAAAAGTTGTGCAGTCCGTCCGGTCCAGCAGATTTCCAATTTGGCAACGAACGAACTGCACAACCAATATCTTCTTCAGATATGGTTATAGGTTCCATAGCTGGAATTGGTTCACACGCCCGCTCAACATCCCTAATCCACGCATCCTGTGTATGACTGACGGGCGTCGACCAGATGCTTTTCCAGAAGTTAACTGTAGAAACAGCATCAGGTAGACTCCCATCAGTCACATCCGAGTTAGGTCGCTCCCACCCTCTATATACCCACCTCTCATTTTTTTGGAACAAGCGATTCTGAGTGTATCTGTCCACTCTTTTTTTGTACCGCCTTATGCGGTTCGCCCACGCATAAACTTTCTGCTTCAGGTAATCGATGCGCTCTGTGACCCGAACAGAGTATTCACAGGGCCTAATATTAGTTCCCACGAATGCACGGGTCACAAAGCGCATGACTCTCGGGCGTGTATTGCCCGTCCTGAAGCAGTGTAGCTTGCCAATGAGCACCCTAGCCTCGTTGATGCGCCGTTCAATTCTGCACTGCCAAGCTGGTACAGCAGGCTTTGGTCGAATAGCTGTTTCTTGTTTAAAAAATTTAACACCAGCTATTCGACATACTGCAACAGCTGCACAGTACAGAATGGAATGGGCATCAGTAATGTTTCTGCAGTTGTTAAAAAACGATGTTAACATCGAGTCTAGGGCACACACTAGCGCCACGTTTTTTTTATGTGTGGGCAAACGCGGAAGCCGCGTTCTACACTCAATAGGGACAGATTGAAACTCACCAATCGCTCGCTCCAAAGCGCTCCTTAATTCCTCATTGTATTGAGTACTTACAGGTATAGCAGCATCACTCACTTCTTCACCAACATGTGAGATGATGTTTATTATTATTATTTCGTTTATTCAATAACATTCTTATTTTATACATTTTTAAATAGATTTATAAAAAACACAAATACATTTAAAAATATAAAAAATAGTGTCCTACCAGTAGCGGAGTAGGACCCAAACTACCGGCGGTGGAGGCTACAGACTGAGAAACCTCCTAACAATACGGCACGTGTCGAGGATAACAGCCTTCTGAATCTGACTCTTGATCCAACAATCTAACGAGAGTCTCTTGAGGTGTTGATCGAAACTCTTAGCTATTAGTCCGTTTGCCGAAACGACCATCGGGACAATGATCGTCGAGTCTACGTTCCACATGGCGGTTATCTCGAAGGACAGATCAAGGTACTTACTAAGTTTGTCCTTCTCTGCCTTAACAAGATTCTCGTCATGCGGGACGGCGACATCGACGAGCACTGCCCGACGCTGGGTCCGATCAACCAACACGATATCGGGCCTATTGGCAACAATAGTCCTGTCCGTGATGATTGATCGGTCCCAGTAGAGCAATGCACGACCATTCTCAAGAACTGGCACTGGTGTGTACTTATAGTACGGTACTTCAGACTCAATAAGGTCATATTGAAGAGCAAGTTGCTGGTGGATGATCCTGGCTACTTGATTGTGCCTATGCAAGTACTCGGTGTTAGCAAGATACGAACAACCGGAAATAATATGGCGAAGTGATTCACCAGGACGGTGGCATGCTCGACAAATGTCGACCGTACCGTCCTTCATGATGTATTTCCGATAGTTGTTCGTCTTGATAACCTCATCTGCAATTGCACAGGCAAAACCTTCAGTTTCCCCAAAGAGGTCCCCAAAACGCAGCCAGTTCACCGATGCGAGCAGGTCTACATCGAGTCCTGTTAAGACTCGGTAGAACCGCCCGTGTAGCTCCTTGCTCTTCCATACGTCCTTACGTCCTTATTATTATTATTATTATTTTGGGTTATGAAATTTTCATGTCTCAGCTTTTGTTGCTGGTATGGAACCTATCACGGGCTTACGCCAAGTGGGTCGGTTCGTTTGCGATTGTGCCTGGTGTTTGAGTCGTAGATGTGAGAAATCGCCGCACTATAGAGCAGGTATCTATAATGACCGATCGCTGAAGAGAGATGTAAGTGTGTTTATGAAGGCCTAGTTGCTCTAGTGACATGTGTAATGATTTTGGGATGAGACCTGTAGATGAAATGATGATCGGAATGATTTTAACTGTATTTTGGTGCCACATCTGTCTTATTTCGTCTGCAAGTGGTATGTATTTTTGTATTTTTTCGGTATATTTTTTCTGTATGTTGTCCGAATTTGGAATAGATATATCTATCAAGTATGTTATTTTTTCTGCTTTCAGTGTAAGTGTTATATCCGGTCTATTGTTTGTTGTTGTTTTATCTGTATTATTATTATTATTTATTTCGTTTATTCAATAACATTCTTATTTTATACATTTTTAAATAGATTTATAAAAAATACAAATACATTTAAAAATATAAAAAATAGTGTCCCACCAGTAGCGGAGTAGGACCCAAACTACCGGCGGTGGAGGCTACAGACTGAGAAACCTCCTAACAATACGGCACGTGTCGAGGATAACAGCCTTCTGAATCTGACTCTTGATCCAACAATCTAACGAGAGTCTCTTGAGGTGTTGATCGAAACTCTTAGCTATTAGTCCGTTTGCCGAAACGACCATCGGGACAATGATCGTCGAGTCTACGTTCCACATGGCGGTTATCTCGAAGGACAGATCAAGGTACTTACTAAGTTTGTCCTTCTCTGCCTTAACAAGATTCTCGTCATGCGGGACGGCGACATCGACGAGCACTGGCCGACGCTGGGTCCGATCAACCAACACGATATCGGGCCTATTGGCAACAATAGTCCTGTCCGTGATGATTGATCGGTCCCAGTAGAGCAATGCACGACCATTCTCAAGAACTGGCACTGGTGTGTACTTATAGTACGGTACTTCAGACTCAATAAGGTCATATTGAAGAGCAAGTTGCTGGTGGATGATCCTGGCTACTTGATTGTGCCTATGCAAGTACTCGGTGTTAGCAAGATACGAACAACCGGAAATAATATGGCGAAGTGATTCACCAGGACGGTGGCATGCTCGACAAATGTCGACCGTACCGTCCTTCATGATGTATTTCCGATAGTTGTTCGTCTTGATAACCTCATCTGCAATTGCACAGGCAAAACCTTCAGTTTCCCCAAAGAGGTCCCCAAAACGCAGCCAGTTCACCGATGCGAGCAGGTCTACATCGAGTCCTGTTAAGACTCGGTAGAACCGCCCGTGTAGCTCCTTGCTCTTCCATACGTCCTTATGGTCTTCAGTACTTAACACCTTTGGTTTACGCCAGTTCTCGTTAGCCAAGGAAAGAGGTGTAAGGCCCTTGTCAACTTTCACAACATCGCATCTTTATTATTTATTATTATTCTCTTTATTAACACTTAACACATATTTATTACATTTTTAAATAGATTTATAAAAAAATACATTTAAAAATATAAAAAACAGTAACCCACCGGCATCGGGTACAGGGACCAAGCTACCGGTGGTTAGGGCTCCAAAGACAGGAACTTCCGCACAATACGGGCCGTATTCAACAGAACCGCCTTCTGCATCAAGCCCTTGATCCAGCTGCCTAACGCGAGCCTCTGTAGGTGGAGGTCGAGGCTCTTGGCTATTAGACCATGCGCAGATACGACTATCGGAACAATAATCGCCGAATCCACATCCCACATGTCGACAATCTCGTGAGCTAGGTCTAAATATTTAATTTGTTTATCTTTTTCTGCTTTCACGAGATTCTCGTCATGTGGCACAGTGATATCGACAATTACTGCAAGGCGCTTTAATCGATCCATTATCACTATATCAGGTCTGTTAGCTATAACAGTCCTATCAGTGATAATAGATCGATCCCAATACAATGTGACATGACCGTTCTCAAGAACTGGGTCGGGCACATACTTGTAATAAGGTACCTCCACGTCGACAAGATTATACTTTAGAGCAAGTTGCTGGTGGATTATCCTGGCTACTTGGTTGTGTCTGTGCAAATACTCACCGTTCGCAAGACGGGAACAACCAGAGATAATATGTCTTAAAGATTCTCCGGGACGATGACATGCCCGACAGATGTCTAGCGTCCCATCTTTGACAATAAATCTCCGATAGTTATTCGTCATCACGACTTCGTCAGTGATTGCACAGATAAAACCCTCAGTTTCTCCGAAGAGATCACCAAATCGTAACCAGGATATTATTATTATTATTAGTGTATTATTATTATTTCATTAATTTGTGAATTTACCCTTTCATATGATATTAATCTTTTTTCAGTTGAATAAACTCTTTTTGCGTATGGTTAGATACTCGTAATAAAGGAGTAAACTCCAGTCGTGCGTCGGAGCTGACACACACACTGTTTTTTTTTAATTTTCTTTCTTGAGTGTTTCGCTCGTATTGTTGCTACTTTGTATTACATTGAGTAGGTATTTTATTTATCCATGGGGGCTTGTTATAAGCAAGATAGATAATAGATCTCGTAGTTATTAGTCTGTAAGCCTTCACTAAAAGTTTAAGAACAAAAACAATTTACAGTACGTGGCCAACCAGATATATGCAGTAGTCAACAGTACAACATCAGTTTTATATTCATGGTTGCCCCTCACAACAAACTATGGCTTCTTCTTCTTCTTTTTTTAATAAAAACGTGGCTCCATCGATGTTCATCGATGATTTCGCCAATGTCAAGGTAATGCTTGATTAGTTGATAGTCCCGCACAGAAGAACTAGTTATTTCTAACTAGCTCCAGGTGCAGGACAAGAAACGTTGTTCGGTATGTGAGTGTCTGGAAATCTGTTTTTTTGCGGAGCGCCAGGTAACCTTAAAAGTCACCAGCCACGCGCTCAGCAAAAATCGAACCCCAAACTATGGCTAAATACATACCTACTTTAATTCCTACTTTATTTTGTGCTACCTACTTTATATTCCCGTAAAGTATTTCAGCCCGTTCTGACCGTTAATTAAAACTTAAGCATAATCATTTCAAATTGAGTTGTGGGTAAACTTGGCTACGTTAAATAAACTGAGTAAACTAAACTAAAACTAAGTTTAACCTGGTAAGATAACAACAAGAGGCAAAACTCATTAAAGTTTTATGTTGAACACCAGCCCTTTTGTACATTCGCTGCCATTGATATTTTCTCACCGTCCTTTACTTTGCTCAACCTTTAGTGATTAACTAACGAAACATGCTAAGTCTTTAACCGCAGGCACTAAATTAGCTACAAATGTTTTCATAGGAACTGAAGATAAATTTTGTTTCATAAGACCACAGTATAGGGAATAGTATGTTAAGTACTTAATACAACGTGAAAGTACCACCGTTTTAAATAATAGTAGTATTTTATTAAAAAAATGTGTTTGGTTTTCAATGTAATACTTCATTGGTTCTGTTATCGAACCTGAGCCAAAATATATTTTTCAAAATTTTGGTACCATCTCGGTGTATATTTGAATTTGAATTCGAAGTCATATTTCTTGCTTATACTGCTGCCAATCAAACTGAAACTATAGCAATTTAAAATTATTTATGTTTACCTCTTATCATAATCTTGGCCCCGCAATGTTTGGGGAACTGATACGACGATTTTCATTTATTTTATCAACATTTTCATTATTTAACCATAAAAAAAACAAAAGATTACTTTGACTTTAAAAACATGTCCATATAAGTCAATCAAAGTGTCAAGTTAGGATTTGATCGTAAAGTCATGCGTATAAGTTAAAACCACGTATTAAGTAAGGATTAAATGTCCTTAATGCAAACGGATTTGTACAGGCAACGTAATTTAAATATTAAAAAAACGGACGTTTTCCTTATTTAGGGTTCCGTAAAATAAGTCTGGCTGACGAAACCATAATGGTTCCGTCATGTCTGTCTGTCCGTCCGTTCTCGGCTTTCCTCCCAAACGTTTAGTGCTAGAAACATAAAAATTTGACATAGATATGTACGAGATATACTACACCGACAAGTACTAAAATAAAATCTATTGCTCAAAATAATAAAAAATTAAAAAAAATTTTTTTGGGTAGGTACTTATACCTACATGTAAATAATAGAAATGATATTTTTTTCTCACGTCGTTTCTATCATGTAGGGTGATAGGTCTTTTAAAAAAAATACGAGGTTGCTTAAATAATTTTTTGATTTAAGCATCTGTTTGCGAGAAATTTAGCTTACGCGAAAACAGGGTGTCACGTTACCGGTCACACATATCTACAACAAAATTTGTTTTAGATTTGTAATGATGCATTCTTGATGTAATGATCCCATTCGGGATATAGGTGTGATGGTATCGTTTGTTTGTACATCAATAATGAATCTAGTTCGGAGGCTCGTTGTCTAGTGGTAACCGACAATGTTAACACATTGCAAAGGTTAGGCAACATCTAGGCAGGCCGGTTTTAAGATAGGTGACCATTTCTTAAGACATTGAGACTCCTCTGTGCCTCGGAGAGCACCTTAAGCAGTCGTTAGGGGTAGTTGGAGCCCGAAATCATAAATCCGACCGGTCTAACTACAGAACTTCGATATCGCCCATGGGTTGTGGAGATCAGATAGCAGTCACTCCACGGAAAATATCGAAGTTCAGCCGAAATGCAGTTAGACTGGACAGCCGATCCCAACTGCGTTGGAAAAAGGCTCGGTAGTTTGTTGGTGATTTGGCCTTTATCCTATATAAGGTCATACAGGCCAAATCATATAAGGTCTATATATAGGCGCCCGAAACTACATATTATTGACAGTTTGAAATACCTACCTATCTAATGCAAAACTCTTTTGGATGTTTGACGTTTTATCTCAAATGGGTTCATCCCCACATCGCCACGTATATAGACTCTTCTTTGTGTTTCATATTATACGTATTTTAGAGGGCACATTATCAGAGGAAAAATATCAAAATGGTACTTGTTTATGAGTTTTGCAGGGCTTTTCTACGTTCCAGATGTTCTAATAAATATTTGTAGTTAATCTAAGAGAAAGGTTTATCATTTATCCACCGGAATTTTTCACTTGGTCCGACCAAGTGAAAAATTCTTCAATCAAACTTTCAGAAGCAAAAAAGTGACATGGAAGTGGTTGGGTACATCTAATTAATTATCCCGGCCACGACCTCAAATCAATCCCTTGACTGAACCACACACTAACAGATCTTCTGCAAGCTTCAAGCTTAGTTCACACTGGCTTTTTTGTTCGATTTTCAACTTTATTGACTAACGCCCGGTGCCAACCTCAACTGTTGGTGGGGCCCTTAAAGACTGAGCCGCCTTCTGTCTCACAAGTCCAATTAATTTGTATCCTGTTTTTACTTCATTGGTCGGTCAGATTGAATTGTTAGTTGTCTAATATTCTACTTTTCCTTAATGAACAACAAATGCTCGGACTGCAAGGACTCATTAGTATAGTAGTAGTGGGTATGTAGGTATTTTTTTTTTTATTTTTTTTTTTTTAATTCCTAGCTTCCTCCCCCTTCCTCCCACTTTTATCCTGCATACTTGATCTTTCTTTCATTCATCACTCATTCAGTCTTTTTTTTTTAGTGGGTGGGACTCCCACGTTACACCTAATCTTACTAGCTGTGTTAGGGTTTTCTTTATTTATTGTATATAGCTTTATGTGGCTGGGGAAAATAATACAAGGTTGGCTATTAACAATGACTCTTCGCTAGCCATGCGAGCAGTTGGGTTCTACACTTCTTATCTTATATCTAGTTACACTTTTCGTTTCTTATTTTTTATCTTATTCCTATAACTTAATATTTCTAGTGTTTATCTTATAGTATTATACATTTGGGTATTTCTTCATTTGTCTTATCATTATGGCTATCTATTATTGTACTGCTTGAATGTTGTAATCTTTATTTTATACATAATTGTTACTTCCAGTTACAGCAATTGTTCGTTCTAGACCTCATCCTCGACAATGTACGTCTTAACCTTATTCTCGTTTTTATTTGTCTTATGTCTTTTGTTTGTGTAATATGTCGTTTACTATTGTTTATTCTTCTCTGTTGTAATGCTTAACATAGTTTATTCAATAATAAAATGTAAGCATAATATGTTTAACATCTATTGCGTTTTATTCCTGTCGATTACAATTTTTGCGACGATGTTACAAGGATGTTACAGGAATTCGTCGCGGTTGTTGCTCCGCATCAGTTCTGCTGCGTTTTCCGCACTCACCGTTATGTCGATGTTTTGTTCAAGGTCAAAGCGTCGCAGTGCGAAGACAGGGCAGCAGAACAATATATGAGGGACAGTTTCATCAGCATCCGGGTCACAGACGCATGCGGGGCTATCCTTGCACTTGAAGCGATTCAAGTAATGGGAGAACCCCCCATGTCCGGTCATGACCTGCGTGGTGATACGGTCGATTCTGATTTTCCGCATTATGCTGTATGCCGTTAGCGCATCCGGTAGGAACAATTTGGTGATACCAGCTGTAGTGCCAGTGAGATATCTCAGGTTCCATTCGCCAAGAGTTGCAGCCCGTAGGCTTCGCTTGACGAACGAGACCGGGCATAGATCATAATCCGGCTTCTTTTTACGATTCATGGCAGCCGCTTTGGCCAATTCATCCGCTCTCTCATTGCCAGCCAGTCCGACGTGTGCTTTGATCCAAAACAAAGATACATCTTTGTTTTGGTGCAGTATTGTTGCTATGTTATGCCTTGTCTCCACCGCCAGTGGATGGAGGCATCTCGGGTTTTGAACCGATTGAAGCGCTGCCATGGAATCACTGTATATACCGCACGATGTCGCCCTTGCCTTCAGCACTTCTTGAGTGGCGCAGTGTATCGCCAGAAGTTCAGCCTGGTAAACCGTACAATAATCTGCCAGTTTCAGTTTCCGGATTTTGGTCTCGGTCTCTCCTCTCCAAATGGAGAGAGCGGCTCCGACCTCACCTTGAATTTTGCTGCCATCGGTGAATATGCGGATATCATATTCACCGCTGGCATCAAGTTGTTCTTGGTTTACCAGGCTGACGAAGTTTATGTGCGTGATTTCAGACGGGTGCGGGGCCGCGATAGCAGGAGTCATTTGCTCTACTTCTCGGTCGCGTAACGCCGGCCGCGGTTCCCCCCTCTTGGCCCGGTACAGGGAGGCTGCCTCCCTCACACGGAGATCAAGGGGGAGAATCCCGGCCAACGCCAGCGCCGAGTTTAGCGACACCTTGCGGTAGGCCTTCGAGATCTGTTGTGCGATTAAGCGTTGTACCACGCTGAGTTGCTTAATCGTGCCTTTCCTGGACACTGCAGTTTCCCACACGCTAGCGCCATACAGCACAATCGGCTCTACCGTAGCCACATATATTGTTCTGATGACCTCGGGATTCAGTCCCCAGGTGGTCTTCGCTGCTCTGGTTAATTGCTTGTAGACGCCCAAGGCCTTCCTGCATATGTTAGCTACGTGCGGCTTGAAGGTTAGCTTGTCGTCTATGGTCACGCCCAGCATCTTGATCCTCTCTACCATCGGGATGTCGACCCCTCCCATGGTAAGGAGGGGGGTGTCGTACTTCCATTTTCGTGTAATAACCATCGCGCTGGTTTTGTGCGGAGCGAATTTGAGCTTGTTTTGGACACCCCACCTCCTAACATTTTCGAGGGCGGCATTAGCCCTAACCTCAATTTGCTGAACGTCATCCGCGTCAAAGACTAAGACGACATCATCGGCGAATGCCTGCACGTAGTCGCCGTTTTTGTCCAGGCCTTCGAGGAGCGGATCCAATAGGAGGTTCCATAAGATGGGGCCCCCTATTGAACCTTGAACACAGCCCTTGTTCGTCGATCTAGTGTACTCCTCTCCGGCATACCGGACGTGGACTGTTCTTTCATCGAGATAGCTATCTATCACCCTCCTCAGGTTGAGCGGGCAGTTCTCTTCCGCCAATCGGACTCTTATAGCGGGCCACCATGCGCTATCGAAAGCTCCCTCTATATCCAAGGATATTATTGTTATCAGCTTCTTCTCGTCCAGCTTCTGACGTATGTGCTGCATAAGGGTATAGAGGGAGTCTTCGGTGCTCCTCTGGGGCATGAATCCGTATTGACGGTTACTCATTCCTGGGAGGATGTAGTGCTTAACTCGGGACATAAGCAGCTTCTCATATATCTTACCTAAGATCGAGAGAAGCCCTATGGGTCTATAGGCCTTGGGCACGGAGTAGTTGTCTTTTCCGGGTTTTTTGAGGATGACAACGGTTGCCTCCTTCCATTTGCGTGGGAAGTGGTGGAATTTGAGGCACTTGTTCAGCAGGGCAAGGAAAGCAGGGGGATCCGTGTCGATTGCTCGACGACAGATGTCGGCCGTAAGTCCGTCGGCGCCCGGAGCCTTTTTAGGATTGAAGGACCCGCATACCATGCAGAGTTCAGCCAGGGTAAATGGTGGATCGCAAGTGTCAATTTTGTTTACACCATTCACCTCTTCGGCTTTGAATCTGATTTGGCTGTGGTATGCGTTGTCCCCCTCAGGTCTATCCTCCGGGTAGAAGGTGTTTGCCAGTAAGGCCACCGATTCTTTAGAGTCCAGGCTCACTCCATTGTCTTCCAGCGGCATGTCTTCTCCTCTGCGTTCCGTCCTAGAGATGATTCTGTATATTCATTCCCACATGCTTTCCCTGTCCTGCTTGGCACAAAAGTTCTTCCAACTATCGACAATGGCACGGGAAGCCTCGACCTCGTATTCTTGCTTCTTGTTAAGGTAGTCCTCGACTACCTTAGCTCTTCTGATTGGTGCAGCGCACCTAATCCGGTTTTTTCGGGTAGCAACTTCTCTCTTTAGTTTGGTGAGTGTTTCCGACCACCACGGCACATTGAGTTGCTCATTGGTCTTCCTGAGTGGCATCGACTGCAGGCATGCCTCCACCAGCATGTCGGTGTAGGAGTTGACTGCTTCTTCAAGCTGGTCAACAGAACTAATCGCATCTATATCATCTTTACTCAGGCGGCACTCCGTATGTAGGTATTAGGTAACATCCGTTATGTTCGAATTTGGTCTGAATTTAGTTACTTACTATGTGGGAACATCGAAATTCTTGTCAACGTGTGGCTAGGTAGTGGATCTCTGTCTACTACTTTAGGGATGTGTGATGATATGTCGTTCATTAGTAAAGTGCATATAATAAATAGATATTTTTGGACATTCTTACACAATATCTTCTAACCCAAACTAAGCTATATGCTTGTGCTATGAGATCTGATAAACATATTTATATATTTCTAAATACATACATAATATACCTACATAGAGAACACCCAAACTCCGAAACAAACTTTTGTGGATCACGCAAATAATTGATTCGACCCGGAAATCGAACCCGAGCGAGACTCCGGTGCACTACCGACCACGCCACCGAAGCAGTCAAAAATATAAACAAAAATCATGTAAAACATCCACACCCGTCCTATTTTTTGGCGAAAGACTCAGGTTTCTGCGACGGAATTGTGACGTCACGTCAGCCCCTGCACTTCGTTCACAGAGCGACGAATGTTTGCGGTCCCGGTTTGCCCATCCGGGAGTTGAAATTTAGGGCAAAACCAACAACAAATATTCATTTTTTACATTACAGTAAACTACTAGAAGTAACTACCAAGTATTTTTTTCGGAAAAACTGACAAGAACTTACAAACTAATAGAATTTTATATAATACAAAATGCTATAACCAAATTGCTTATGGCAAGCTTCCACAGATTGGTTAGGTAGCAAATAATAATAGGTATATGCAACGCAAAAAAAATATAAATATATAAATTGCGAAAAAAAACTAATAAATATAAACAAAAACAAAGATAAACCAAAACATAAACACAAAAAATAATAAATAAATAGTTAATTCTTACTAGTAATTATAAACGCTAACGTTTATAGGAACGGATATTTGGTTCTGTTTCTCTTTGACGCGAAATCTACTGAATGAATTTTACACATAAAGCGTTGAAAAAAAATTTATGAAAATAGTAGCTTTTGATTGATTGATGTATGATTAAACATTAATTTTTTTAATCACCCGTCCCTAGGCCGCGGAATTTAAAAAAAAACCATAGCTGAGCGCCGCCCGTAACTTTTTTTATTTATTTATTTATTTATTAATTAAGAACACATTGTTTTACAGGTTATATACCCAATATCTCATCTAAGCTACATCCAGCTGTGCTCCAGACTCAGAATCGAGGACCGGGACAGCCTGGTTCATAAAACATAATAAATTAGAGTTGCTGTAGAACTTAATAGTCCTAGTAATGTGTTTCCGTGAAAATCGGGCACAAGAAATCAATAATAACATATAAAGATAGATCACACAAACATATTATTAAGAAAAAAACAAAAACTTGTTTTTGTGATCTGTTTATAATTTTTAAGAGAAGAAGAAGAGACGTTTATTTCACAAACTCAGAGGCGACGCGACGTAAACGAGATACACATTACAACAAAAGTAAAATAAAACCATGTGTAGGAAGGTCGTCGGTTCATGCTAGTGCACGCCGCATCTGCGTGGAAATTGGTCTCCTCTCAGCATATGCTGACGTGGGCGGTGCCACATTGACCAGCGCTGATTTTCAGAGGAGGCCAGTGCATACCTACTCTGAAAATGGCGTGCCCATCCCATCATAACTCGCAAGTGAAACAAATAACAGATAGAATTTCTATCTTAATATTTTAAGACTAAGTAGTTTAAGCAAACTCATTGCTGTGAAACACAAAAATATATCAATAATAAAATCTTTGATCATTGACACTGAGACCCCTCCCTCCTTCGAAGAGCACCTTAAGCCGTCAGTCCCAGTTGTCATACAAAAATCTATGACGGTCGTTAGGGGTAGTTGGAGCCCTAATCAAAAATCCGACCGGTCTAACTACAGAACTTCGATATCGCCCATGGGTTGTGGAGGTCAGATGGCAGTCGCTTCACGGAAAATATCGAAGTTCAGCCGAATCGCCGTTAAAGTGGAAAGCCGACCCCAACTCAGTTGGGAAAAGGCTCGGTGAATGATGATGTTACATTGTAATTTACTTGACCTCATAATAATTATAATTATAAGAAACTCATTCAGTACCTACTTACTTACATATTTTCATAAATAGACTACGATAAAAAATGCGAAGACATTATCCTATATTTTTGTTCATTTTTAAGATGACAAGAAAAAGTTACAAAATATCACGTCGTTCTAATTAGTCTTTCAACTCAGTCTTTTGGGTGACGACACCCAAAAGACTTTGAGTTGAAAAGGCTACAGCGGACAAAATTTTGTCAAATAATTTAGTACCGTGCACTTTGAATTCCTTTCATTTAAATCATTTTATTAACAAAGAATCTCTCTGATGGTGAAAACTCTTATTAATTTTCTTTATTTGTTGAACATACCGAGAACTACTTTCATCTATTTTTTTTACTATGTTTTCGTTTTATAAAAAACTGCTGCTGAAATATTTATAGAATTCAACATTTAGTACGAAGAAGGTGTAGCTACCTTAATAATTTATGCTTTAGATTGTCGGCACTTGGTGGAACTCATAGTACCTAACACATTTTTGAAAAAAACTCGCTTGTACACTATTTCACAATTTTTTTTGTTACATATTTGAATTGCGTGAGTGATTGGGTATGATTAAACACCTCTGATGATGCCATAAGACGAAACCGGTCAGGGTTTACCAATTTTTTTTTGTGGAATAGTGTTCTTGTGAGTTTTTATACAAAAATTTGGTACCTTCTTTAATAATGTAATATTACTACAATTATAAAACAAAGTCCTTCGCAGCGTCTGTCTGTCTGTCGGCGATAAACTCAAAAACTACTGCACTGATTTACATGCTGCTTTCAGTGATGGATACAGTGATTCTGAATAAGGTTTTAATATACAATTCGTCACGGGCGAGAGCATGGGCACAGTATAAGTTCTACCTGTACACTGTCATGGGCGCCCGCTAGTTTTGATATAAAACAACAAATAAAATATTTATTTAGCTAGTATCATGTCTCTTTTAACAAGAATTTCCAGTAGGTAGGTACTTTAATAATGTGTTAAATTCGCTAGACGTCGTCACAACTTACCACCAGACGGGCGGCGTGAATTTGGCGAACCCGATGTAAAAAAAAAAGTTGTGGAACAGTCCAAATAACTAGTTCTTCAAATAATTTCTATAAGTTCCACCAAGTGTCGCCAACCGATAGTCATTATTTCCGAAGTTTTGAAGCACTAATACACGCAAGAAACATTACCGTGTGTTAGTTGGGCCCCAGCTTATTGTTATAAACCTAATCTGTATTAATACTAAATAAAGGTTGTGCCTCCCACTGACGTAAGAAGGTTAACCCTTTATTCTATTTAGGTTAAACCTTTACAATGCTGCAAAACAAAGTCGTGATGTGGACAAGCAAGGCTCCACCTCCATGGATTCCTGTTTTCCACAGGAACCTATTATATTCTTGAAATGAAAAGAAACAAAATGTCAACCATAATTATGAAAGTTTCATGTTGCATAAAATTTTTTTTTTTTTAAACTCACCTGTACACTTTTCCACAAATATTTTAATTTTACACAAGTATTTTATTACACAAATATTTTTATTTAAAAAAAAAGCATTAAAGAATGTATGTGTGTAAATTAAATAGTTCGAATTTTGGTAAACACCATATAATTAAACAAATCCGTCTATCAGTGAGCAGTGAGAGATAGCAGAGAGATATCCAAACTTTTATTAGTAAGAGGAGTAAACTAATCTGCAAACAATATTGGGGCAGAACATACTTTTATGTAAAAACAACATACTGTACCAATGGATATGCCTACTAGCAACCACGACCTTATGTATCCTTATATTCTCTATAACCGAGACACCCATGAGTCCGAGACACCCAATACTTTAATTGACTCTCCCACGTCCGTTGCCGAGGCCCTCTGGTGAAGTGGCTGGCACTTAATATTTTGTTGCCTTTCATCAACATTACATCGCAAGGCAACGGGTTTCAAATTTAGTTTTCAAAGTTATGATATAGCTGCTTATTTTATTAAATTAATTCGGCCATTTTGGACATAACCCACTTTCTAGGATGCCTAGTGGCAATAGGCTTGCCCTCTATTATGTGGGACTAAAAATACTGGCAAATTGTGGGTGTGCAATGCGCCTGTGCCTACCCCTTCGGGGATATAAGCGTGATATGAGTGTGAGTATTCTCTATAACCACTTTCGGTGAATTGTTGTTAGCTGCCAGCATTCGAAGTAGGTTTATAACATTAACATTCGACTTAAATGTTTTTATGCTTTCAGTTTAACTTAAATGTCTTTTAGCTTTGCCAATATAAATTATTAAGTACGGTATAGATTGTTATCATGGTGTTGTGTTTTTGCTCTTACCAACAGATTAATGCGGTTGATTTTTCCATTTATATAAGGTTGTTGTGTACCTCCTAACCGTTGAAAAACTTAAGGGCCCAGACCGCGCACGGACAAAGTCGATTTTGAGCGACAGCAGCGCTATTCTTGCCCGAATCATCCGACGGGCGGGTGAATGACCCAGAGAGCGCGATTTTGAAAATGTTTTGCGACAAACGTTCCACGTTGAGTTATTGTTATTGAAGTTGAATATTTACAGCATAACAAAAATGTTGAATTATTGGAAATAAACGACTGCCTATTTGTAAAATATTCCAAGAGTAGTTTTCGTTATAAAATGATCCTAATTACTAGATAAATAAATAAGAGTAGTTTGAGACACAATTTTTATGATTTTCTATTTATAATAAACAATCAAGAGCAGATCCGGACTGACCTTTTTGTATTCTACTTACCTAAAATTCCAACTACGAGTACCTATGTATTTATTTGTAATTTTACTACCAAAGTTTATTCTTATTTCGTAAAATTTTCATTCAATAAAATAATTGCAAATTCAGTAGGAAGTACGGTCGAAATAACATCACGCCTTACCTCGCTAGTGTTTATATCTACGTATGGAAATATGCCTATTGCGTAAACTCAAATACTTTTTGCTTACGATCACCTCGCAATCTAAAAAATCTTCTAGGGTTGTACAAAAAATTGTCAATAAATGAAACACAAGTATAAAAATGGTTCATATAATTAAAAGTAAGTAAACAATAACAAAATATGAGTCGCCACCTAAAAAGCGTGCTAGGGTACAAAAATTAGTTATAAACAAACATGAAATTTATAAATTATTCATATACTTAATTAAACGAAAGTAAACAATAACAAAATATGAGTTTAAGAGTTTCTAATGTTTTTTTCATTTTAATGATTACTGATCAAATTCTGATTTCTACTAATTTGATGATAAAATCAATTGCTATTGCAAAATCTATCAGAATGAAAATGTTACCAGCTGCCCGATTCACGTAATAAAAACCGTAGCGTAGTGACTTAAAAATGTCACTTCGCACACTTTTTAACCGACTTAAAAAAAGAAGAAGATTCTCAATTCGCTGTATTTTTTTAACTGATTTTGATGATTCTTTTTTTTATTTGAAAGCTGGTGCATCCCGTGTGGTCACATTTTAATTTCATTAGGATCGGACCTTGGGTTTACACCAGGTAACTCTTCAAAATCGTATAGGAATTGTATAGAAATTGAGCTATTGGAAGATTTATGACAATCCAAGACTAGATAAGTAAGTGCGTTAAAAACAGAAAACCAAAAGGCGATTTCTAAGTTTCTAAGTTAAAACGACTTTTGAACTGGCGTGTTTACGTGAATCGACCGGCTGGGTAGTTAAGTTACCTCAGTCTCTTTCAAAATCATTAGACGTTCTTCTCTTTCAAAACACGTAAAGCTCTTTCTTTCCTCTCTTTCATAGCCTCTATGACATTGGGCGGGTCACGAATAGGCATGCTTCGTGACTGCCGAGGATCAACTAATTCTGGAAGGAGGCAATCGTAATAAAATCTAACTAATTTCATCTCCATTTTCTCCTTCCAAAATTTGTCGTCCTTTTCTATAATATAAACTTTCATAGGTACAGTAGCACCAAACCAGATGCCAAGCATGCAAACGTTTCTTTTAGTTATATGTAGCTGTCCCTGAATTTGGAAATACCAGTAATGATTTTTATTTATGACATAACCCTTGGAAGCCTTGTCCTTAACCCAAAAGGTATGTTTGGCCATTGCTTCATCAAGAGTCATGCCAGCTAAAGAATGTGGGCACTTAATTTCAATTAAACCGTTTGCATAAATGCCATCTGGTATAGTACCAAGAAATTCATATTGATCGTCGACGAACAAACCGCAACCTTGTATACTAATATTCTCTTGAATTTCTAACTGTCTAATTGCAGTTTCTTCGTTTTCGATACCGTACCGTACAGCAGGCAAACTGGAGATATTACTACCATAAACGATTTTACAAACAAGAGCAGCACAACTTGTGCTCTCTCGTTTTTTACAAACTTCCCCGAACGATGATGAGGTTAGTAATTTTCTCCTTGTACTCATCCACTCAGCACTACTTCTTTGCAAATGGGTCGACCTTTCAAGCTCCTCTCTTTCAGCACAAGACAACTTTAAATCAACTAAAAAAGATGACTTGGCTTTCTCATATAATTCTGGACTCAGATCAAGTTTTTCGCAGTTTGGTCCATAGTGAGCGTCTTTCGATACAGCGCTGTGGCTTTTTTTCAATCTTAATTTAGGTTTAACAATTAAACGGTTTCTACGATTACTATTTTCCACTTTCGCGATCAAAGGATTAGGACTAGATTTAAATATGACTTCATGAGTTTTACTATGAATCGATCCCGTATTAAAAGACACAACAGCAGCTGCGCATCGGCCCGCATAAGAACCACGGGAAGAATAATTTACACGCTTACCCCCAACTAATTTGGCAATTACTCCGTTAAAACTTTCAACTATATTACTTGTGCAATTATGAATTAAACTTCTAGAATGATATGACAGTCTTTTACTTAAAATTTCTACCGCGTCCATTAATCCGCATCCAACAATTGCTGGAAGTAACCCAACAGGTTCTATTCGACGAGTGTCAGGTCTACAAAAATACTCCTTGCAATGTTGGTGATTACCAAATACGTGTTGTGGACCATTTAGGATATCTTCACTAAGATTTTTTATTTTTTCTTCGAGTGACTGATTTTGATCCCCCCAACATTTAATCGCGCATTTTACACCCGTTCTTAAACGCAAATACCTTTCTTTTAGGAATTTCCGCAATTCGCAAGGATACTTAGTGTCTTTCGACAATTTCTCCAAGCTATTGCAGTAGTTTCGTAAAAGATGATTTTTGCATTCAATTTTCTCTACTATTAAATTATCGTACGGACGCGAATCTAATATTTTTTTATAAGTACTGGAATCGCCGTCTGCTACAAATTTATTATAAATTACACCGTGATCAACAAAGGAACGTTTAAACCCCTCAACTATTATGGTCGATTCCATCCCGGTAGATGATCCTGAATAATTCTTGAAACAATGGTGTTCCGGGGGCTGACTGTTGTTCTTTGCGGCTCGTGCACAGACTACGCAGTATTTATTTTTAACTCCAAAAAACAATACTTTATTAGTTTTAATGCCAATTATCGCAGCTGCGCCGGATAAGGCGGAAAAATTCTTACCATAAGATCTCTTGCTCCAACAACCGTCAACAGCAACAGATATTAATGGTGTACCATTTTTATCAACACTACCTATAGACACTGCGTACTCCGCTTCTTTCTTGACAGCTTCTGCCATGGAATGTGCTGCTGTCTTTTCCCACCAATCGCAAACCGTATTATTAATTTCATTGTACAATGAAGGTGACATGATTGGTTATGAAGGGCTACTGCGGCACTTAATGTTTTTAACTGAGAGTAGCTCCCACCAGATGATATGATACCAGACACAATTTGATGATTCACTTCCATGCTATCTTCTTTCTTTTCAACCAAACACACAGTAAATTTCATATTACACATACTACATTTTATGATGAGTTTTGAGTCCAGACCAACTTTTACTTCACCTATTATACTGAGGTAACTTAACTTACAATCCATTGGACCGTAGTCCCCTATGGCCTGAAGAGCTTTAAAAAAAAAAGAAATATCCACTACTCTACGCCCAACTTCCACTTCATCCACCTTTCCCTCTTGACGGTTGTCAATAACTAGTTCCTGTAAAGAAAGATAATGGCTTGATTTTTTTTATAAAAAATAATTCAAAAGGTATGGGCCAAATTTCTTCAAACATAGCTAAGAACGCCCTTAGAATACATCTTTGAAACACAGAACACTAGATCAAAATCTTAAACGTTTTTATCAGTCTTCGTCAATTATGAAAGTGAATAAATAAACATAATAAAAAACTGGTTGCTTGTAAAGTCGGTTTAGGACGATAATTTTATCGGATAACGTCATAATATTATTCTCCATCGCTTGTACTGCGCTCTCGCTTGACCCTAGCGTGACATAATGTGACACTTTTTTGTGCGTGTTGCCGGTGTTCATCGATTTATAAGACGTTATCACGTCATAAATTTAATAAATCCGACTATATGCATAAAAACTCAAAAGGTAAAAAGAAAACAAGTCTACGGTCTTGAATTATGTTACATAAAAATAAATAAGAACACTATTGTAATAAATCGAATTCAACAGTTGAGACCCATTGAAATCCTCACAGGCTCGAAGATATTCCTGACTAGCTAAATATTTCTTTAGAAATAGGCCCCGACTGCTAAATACGCTATATTACAATGGTGTTGTTATTTATTTTTATTACACATTTTCATTTTTTAATCTGTCGGGTTTTAACATTTTTATTGTTTATTTATTTATATTCATAACTGACGAAGACAAATTATAAAAGTGCAAAAGAGTTCATACAATATTATGTTCGTGATGAACAGAAATTATAAATTTCCTTTACGCTATACGTATTGGTTTTTTATGGCGTCACAAGACAATTCAACTAAAAAACAAGACAATTCTAATGATACTAAAAACATTAAAATCGGTTCAATAATTTTGAACTTATCGTGCCACAAAGATATATTACTTAGTATACATACATACATACGTACACCAGTCGCGTAAAAGATAATATTTTACAAAAAAAATCTTGATTTTGGTAAAATACGAGATTTGAACGTGAATTTTATTTTGAGAAAGTAATTGAGAAGTATGTGTTTGTCTCACAATGAAAATAATAAATATTGCAAAAAAAACTGTAGGTACTGAGATTTTGTCTTCGCCCATCACTAACTAGTTTGTTTATTTATGTAACAAGTCTACAAGAATTACGTATAACAACTTACCTCTATACAGCGCGTAGCAGTGTTGCTCGGAGTCTCGGCCTGAAGGTTTTCTTCATTTTCAGTACTGGAAATATTATTCATCAATATCCACTTTTTATTTATTTTGTAATTTTTGTACAACCCTACGCCAGGCACGGCGCGCCTCTTTGGCGGTAAGTATGTCGACAAAGCCGCGCGCGCGCCCGTGCAATTTCTGATAGGAAACATACCTACTTCCACTTCCACATATTTAGACATGATGAACATGAAAACTAATAATACTGTAACTAATAATAGTGTAAGCAAACTCATTGCATTGAAATACATAAATATATGAAAACTAATACTATATTATGTAATAAAATTTATTATTATGAAAATTGTTCCTATAGAAATTGACTTTATTACTTATATAGATATTGAAATTACGTAATTATTACCTACTGGACATTGTAATTTTTCTTCTTAGACTGACATACCTAATTGTGTACCTATTATATTATTTATTTATTATTATATACCCTGTTCAAAATGCAAATAGATTATATTATTATTAATACTAAGACATGATAAGCATACACACAAATAAAAGTAATAAAACTAGGATTTTTACTTGACACTAACACAAATCTAGTAAGTTTTTTCTAGGTATTTAGGACAAGACGTAGTCAAGTAGGCAGGTAAATAAATAAGTAGGGAGGAACTTACATTTTATTCCGAGATCTTTTGGCTTTCACGTTTTTATAATGCGTACTAAATTTTCTTTTCGCTGGCATGGCACTCAGCAAATTATCCTGCGAAAAGAGACCCTCGATTACCAATTACGTTTATGATACCTATTGCCTTTATCATGTTGAAAAATCTATGTATGTCGTGCAGAGAACTATAAGATGATTGAAAGTCATACCCAGTCATACCCAGTCATACCCCGCCAGTTCATATCTCGAGAAAATAAGGTGGGCAGGGCTTTGATTGTTTCAAGCCTGAATTGATACCTACTTTACAAGGTTCATAAAATGACCTACGCAACAAAGTAAATAATTTTGTATTTCTTACGATTTATATCTAGTTCCATCATGGTTTTCTTTCAGACTTTCATTATATCGGTACTTTCTACTTACTGAAAGTAAATTAGTTATAAAAATATTGTACTTACAGTTTTTCACAAAAAACACAAATTCACAACACGCAATTTTGCTGTAGCATCTGACACGCGTGGAGTCACTTTGAAATTCTATGGCGCACTGGCGATTAGTTGCGACGATCGTTCTATCGGGACGCGCTTGAATTTGCATACATTTTTCTATGGAGAATTTACGTAAAACATATCTAGATTTTAGGGCTTTAAAAGGGGAAGTCTTTGTTTGTAAAGGTACAAAAAAAAGTACATGGTTATATTTATTGGTTTTTTCAGTGTTCAAAAAGTGTTTATTTTTATCAATTTGTGTTGATTTATTGGGTTAAATCTGAAAAATACGAAGGCACGTTTTCGAATTTTTTCTCAATTTTGTGCGTTTGTTGACGTTTATTATATAACAACTACAGGGTTTTAAGAGTTAAAATTAGCACTAACATAATTTTTGGTCTTTCATTTTAATATATACAAATTATCGTTGTTATTAATCATATGTAAATAGGTTAAATATGAAAAATCGTAACACTCTTTTCGGTGATTTTCACGATCTGGGCCCTTAAGGAGAATGTGTCTCATTTGTTCTTTATTTAAATACTTAGTATAGGCACAGAATAGGGAATAGTATGTAAGTAATTTATAGGTAAAAATTATCGACATTTCAAGTGTTGTTTTTATAACTGATATTTATTTGAGTACCTACATCCCAAGATTTTGTTCCTCTTACACAATTTGCTACGAAATGACACTATTCGAAAATAAAAAATATTATTCTTGATAGAAAATCAATAAATAAAATAGGTAACTAATAAAGTGATTTTTAAAGAAGCAAATCTAAAATCCACATTCACTTAAGTATTTTAGGGTTCCGTATAGTCCGTATAGTCTCGGAACCCTTATAGTTTCGTCATGTCCGTCCGTCCGTTTCTCCCAAACGGTTAGCGCTAGAAACATGAAACTTTGCATACATATGTATATTTCTACGCCGACTAAGTGCTATTTCGTCACATTTTAACAAACTTCACCAATAAGTTAATACCTAAATACACTCAAATGGTAAACGCACAGAAAAAAATGCCATTCACAAAGATATTTGTAAACGTATGATCGATGCTTCTAAGGACTATAGGCACAGACGTGTGGCAAAAGGATGGTTATATCACAGAATTTGTATCGCCATTCAACGTGGCATAGTTACCTCAGCGCCGGTTGCAGTGTGAAAGATCTGATGTGTGTTTAAGTATTTCTAAATTCCATCACACTCTTACAACTGTAATTACGAATTTAGCTGAAATTTCCAAATTGTATAGGAGCGGGAAAGCCTACCCACAGAGGTAAAACTAGGGACTTTATTTAATGTTTATAAATAATAGTCAATTTCAAAATTATTTCAATATCTCCACAATAAAACCGTAGGCTACCTACCTACGGTTTACAGCCACTGTATATTTAAACATATATACGTACATAGGTTTATACATATTCAAATATTCATAATAAAGACTGACGCTTATCTTGGCAATTTGAGTCTTTTGAAACGGTAGACAAGTCTTGCGCTAACTGCTACCATTAAGCCCGTGTCGGTGTACGCCTGTGAGATTTTATTTGAAGAGGCTGATTACATCCCAGGAGGAATCGTGTAAGACTCACACAACAAAGACTTACCCTACATCGTACTCAATAAAGCTAATTTGCACGCATTCTGTGTTACGTCGGATATTAATACTAACTGATGTCTGCAGTTTCGCCTGCATGGAATCTATACCACATAATAGGGAATGGTACTTACATTATCTCACATACACATACAATAAGGACAACTAAATAAAACTGAAGTGTCTGTTTTTTTACACTGAGTGCACATAAAATTCAAGCTAGCACTTATTCCATTATGATTGTTACTTCTTGCTTTAATACTTGTATGGGCTTAAATAAATAAATAAAATAACATTACTAATTAACAGCTTTTTACTATGCATTATATGAAAGTATGTGACACGGTACCTACTTAAGTAAAAATATAGATTTTTATAATCCGGCTACTCTCTAATCTCTTGGACCAACCGTAACACATATTTTTTCGCGGCCTTTGGTAACCAAGTCAATCCTGCTGTTACCGGGCACTGTAGAAAATCCATAACCACTGTGTAGTTTCAACCAAAATTCCAATTTCAACCCATCTTCTCTGGAGGAGGAACTTTTCAATTCGACTTAATGTTTTTTTTTGTTTGTAGGTAACAAACTCGTATCTTCGGAATGGGTAAGTCGGTTGCTGTGTAAATTTTTGACGTGTATTTTTATTGTACATTGTATCTTTCTACGCAGATTTTAAAATGTTCTTAGTCCTTTTGTTGTAAGTAAGTATAACATTATTGTCAAGGTTTTTATTAAATTCGATAATATAACCTTAAGAAAAAAAAACCTGCCGTGCATGTCGGACCACGCATAATATAGGGTTCCATAGTTACCCATTAAAGACTCTAAAACTCCTAAGCTAACATAGTTATCTGGTCCGTTACTCCGTTATAGTTTTCCTTCAAAGTTTATCATATGGACTACCATCATGATTTTTTTCAGATTCTTCGAGCTGCCCGTATAGATTTTACACACACTCTGTTTTACAAAAAAAATGCGCATTACAGTTGAATATCTCGTAAACGGACACCTAAATCAAAAAATTGTCTTAGCAACCTCCTCATGTTTTAAAAAGTCTTTAAAAGCTTTGAAGACCATATTTTCGCGAAAACTGTGCCCCCCCCCCCCTTCGAAAATCTAAACGGCTGGCGGCGTGAAGAACCTAAAAAAAATTTCATGTTGGTAGTCCATAAACTGTAACGGATGGTATAACTCTGTTGGTTCAGGAGTTATAGAGGCTTTTATGGGTAACTACGGAACCCTATCTTATGCGTGGCTCGACATGCATTAAGCCGGCTATATTTATATAGATTGGAACAACCAAACTTAATACCTATGTTTTAGAGTAAGGTTTGAGAACAATGCGTCAACCTCTGAATTGATTGACAAATAGTAAACTTTTATCCCAGGCCGCTGAATAGATTGGCACTTTTATCCCATTAAGTTGTTCCCATGGCAATTGGGTGAGTGGTATTTTTTTAATTTCCGACCCAACGTCCATCGCTGGGCTTTCCGGGTCCGCCCTCAAAAGGATAATCCCTGGGCAGATTATGTGGGGGCTTAAACCAAGTTTATACTTAACAGTGACAGACATCCAATCGTTATTATAAATGTAGGTTGTTACTGTTTAACAAATAATTGTTACTGTTTGACAAATGTTGTCCAAACAAAATTATTTATTTTATTTATTTAACAATAAAAAAAACTTCAATGATGATCAAATAAATTCATTGACAGATCTCTTACGTTTCTATTAGATAGATTCCCATGACTGCTGACTGATACCACGATACATGGTCGATACAACAATATGGTTGACAGACAAAAAATTCAGTATACTATTTACGATTTCGGGACTTAAACGCGTAATTTACCTTCTGGTTTGGCCTGACGTTTCGACCGAGTTACATCGGGGAAGGAAGAGGAATTAAGGAAGAGGAGAAGGTAAATTACGAGTTTAAGTCCCGAATTCGTAAATAGTATAATGAATACAAAACGCGAAAGTTTAATACACACCTAATAAGGCCCACATAATAAGGGGCGAGCTCATTATACGAGCCGTTGCCGGGCCCTATAGAAAGTTCTTAACTACTCTAATTCAAATCAAAATTCCAACTGCTAGCACTGGTGCTACATGCCAGTAAATAGAGTAAATATAGTATGGTCGAGAGAACGATAAGCAGCAGCGAGGACGATGACTAAATCTCATTTGATAATGTAATCAACGCCAAGGAGTTCGATTTTTGCTGAGCGCGTGGCTGGTGGCTTTTTATGTTACCTCTGGCGCTCCGCAAAAATCGAGTTTCTAGAGACTCTCATACCGAACAACGTTTCTCTGCGGGTCTACCAACTAATCAAGCATTACCTTGACATTGGCGAAATCATCGACGAACATCGATGGAGCCACGGTTTTAAAAAAAGAAGAAGAAGAATCAACGCCAAAAACGTCACATATTTTTGCATCAAAGTAGTTAGGTTACTATCATTGGCAGGAGAACCCTATTCCCGCCGGGTGCCACTGGGAATTCTTTCAGTATCTACCGGAGGCACTCGGCAATGGACGTAGGCACGGCCGCAGCAACAAAAAAAAAGGATAACCCTAATATTGGCCTTAGGCTTTCTCTCATTTCTTATATAGATAATACATTATTTTTTGGGTTCTGTAGTAAAATTCTCGGTACCCTTATAATTTCGTCATGTCCGTCCGTCCTCGGCTTTCCTCCCAAACGGTTATTCCTAGGAACAGGAAACCTGACATGGATATGTATATTTACTACGCCGACAAAGTTCTAAAATAAAATTATGATAAATATTTTTTTCTGGGGTACCTCCCTACAAGCAAAGTGGGGATGATTTTTTTTTCTCTCGTCAGCCCCATCATGTGTGGTATCATTAGATAGGTATTTTTAAAACATAGGGAGGTTACTAAGACAATTATTTGATTTAGGTGTCTGTTTGCGAGATAATCAAGTTTAAATGTTCAACACTAGATACCTATTTCATTATTTCATGTAAAATAACGTTGCTTGAGGCGGTTCGTGTAATTATATTACGATGTATCTCGTATATTGAATAACATTCCTACCGCTGGGGTAAGATTAATTTTGTAATACGTATTTGAGTAAATAGCACTCGCTGTAACGAAAACCGAGTACCTACATACATTTATTTTGTTTCTTTAATGGTAATTTTTTCAGAGATTCTCTGACTTAAATATTTATTTGCCTCTACAAGTTCCACCTCTTTTTTCATAGAGCCATTTATTCTAAATGTGTAACTATGTTTGAATTTATATAGGCAGGATTTGGTAGTAAATTAATTGTTTTACCACAGCCATCGAAGAACCATCCGGAGAAAAATCACCATACCTAATAGTCTAGTGTTCCGTGTTAGTTTGTTCGAACATGACTAAAAATGTTACTGCCATTGCGGTGGTAGCCTCATGGTTCAGTTTAGTGGCCATTACATTACAAACGTACGTGCCACCACTTCTAATACAACTGAAGTAGGTTACCTGAACATACAGGTACCTACGATAAAAATGTACTTATTCTTAAGACTTGCCAAAAAGTACCTCGTATGCGACAAGCGTATTTCAAATATTTTATTGTTCAATAAAATAAATCTAACTACTTTGCAATATTCCGCCACATGCAAATTACCCAACTCTCGAGTTTATTCATGCACAAATCCGCCCTCCAATCCCACTTAGGCCGAAAGAATAGAGAAATAATTTTGAAAATAGAATAATTATTTCTCTATTCTTTCGGCCTAAGTGGGATTAGAGGGCGGATTTGTGCATGAATAAATACGAGAGTTGGGTAATTTGCATGTGGCGGAATATTGCAAAGTAGTTAGATTTATTTTATTTAACTATGGACTTCCGAAAAGTAACGCCTGATAGTATTAATTTTATTGTTCGTTTTAACTAAAAACTTTGTTAGGCCAATGTTAGGCCAATTCACACAACGCCATCTAGTCTCAAACTAAGCAAAGTTTGTGATATGAGTACTAGATAAACTGATATAAATACTTATATTTTTTTTTTTTTTTTTTATATTTGGTTCGCCAAATTGACGCCGCCCGCCTGGTGGTAAGTCGTGACGACGTCTAGCGATTGTGGGCCACTCTCACAGCACACATTACTATTGAGAGTGGCCCTCAACTTGACGACCTACTGATGTGCCTCTTCACGCTCCGCTTAAAGAACCCAGGATTATATGTGGGAGGAAACACGTGCACAGGCAGGGCGTTCCAGGCCACTATCGTTCGGCAGAGAAACGAACGTTTAAAACGTTCGGTTCTCGCGAGCATGCTATCCACTGTGTGGGGTTGGAATCTCTGCCCGGCACGAGTCGTTCGGGATCGGAAGGAAGAGGGTGGGATCAGATTGAAGAGCTCTTCAGAACACTCGCCGTGGTAAATACGGTAGAATGCGGCCAAGGAAGCTATTGTTCGGCGCTGAACTAGCGGCTCAAGGCTTCCCGTTACCTCCGGACAATCTATAATACGGATAGCCCGTCGCTGCATAGCGTCGAGAGCGTCCAGCAGATACTTCGCGGAGCCGTCCCAGAGGTGAGAGCAGTATTCGACGCAGGTTCTAATCTGCGTCTTGTACAGCAGACACCTCTGGTCCGGTGTAAAGAATCTCTTTACCTTATTCAGTATTCCTAGTTTCCGCGAAGCTAGCCCTATACATCTTTCGATGTAGTTTTTATTATTGAGCTCTCGACGAACGTCTATGCCAAGGATATCAAGGTTGTCCTTCATTGGTAATAATGCATTCTGAAGACAGGGTAGGGGAAGGAAAGGGGATTTCTTCGCAGTAAATACACACGCCTGTGTTTTGCGGGCATTGAACTCGACCAGGTCCTCGGTACCCCAATGAGAGATACTGTCGAGGTTACGGTCGAGATCAGCCACGAGTCGTCGTCTCTCCTCCTCAATCTCAGATCGCCCCGCCGTCGGACGAACCGAGTAACTCCCGTGCAGTGTGCTGTCATCTGCATAGCAATGAATGTTCCCGAGGGATAGCATATCATTGATATGCAGAAGAAAGAGAGTTGGTGATAGTACGGACCCCTGCGGTACCTCGGCATTCACTTGTAAGAAGCGAGAAGCCTGGCCATCGCAGAGGACCCGCACTCGGCGCTCGTTTAAAAAGCTGGCAATACAGCTGCACAGTTGAGGAGGTAGACCATATGCCGGAAGCTTGGAAAGGAGCGAAGCATGCCAGACCCTATCGAAGGCTTTGGCGATGTCCAGGCTAATAGCCAAGGACTCGCCGTGCCTTTCCATAGCCCCACCCCAGACATGCGTTACGAATGCCAGAAGATCACCCGTTGATCGCTTTGGCCTGAAGCCGTATTGTCGATCATTGATTAGCGAGTGATCCTCTAGGAATTGCATGAGCTGCTTATTTATAAGGAGCTCAAGCACCTTGCAAATGACTGAGGTGACAGCTATGGGTCGATAGTTGCCTGGATCGGACCGATCCCCTTTCTTGGGGATCGGTTGTACGTTCGCCTCCTTCCAGACCTCCGGCACGAGCCCTGAAGAGTATGACAGGCGGTACAGACGCGTTAATACTGGAGACAACTCAGCTGCACATTTTCGTAGCACCACCGCCGGAATGCCGTCAGGGCCACTGGCTTTCCGCGTGTCGAGTGACCGCAGCACTGCCCGTACATCACATTGCCTGATAACAATATCAGGCATTGTGTGGCCACAGTTGGCGATGGCGGGGGGCTGCAGGCCACGGTCGTCGACCCAGGAATTAGCCGCAAAGAGGTCTGCGAGCATATCCGCTTTCTCTTGGGCTTTGTGAGCCAGTGTTCCATCTGGGTAACGCAGCGGTGGCAGCGAGGGCTGACAAAAGTTAGATTGCACGGCTTTGGCCAGTTGCCAGAATCCACGGCTGCCCGTGGGATGGGAAGTGAGCTCCTGACCAAGCCGCGCGACGCGCTGGGCATCCGCTCTCTTAAAGGCCCTCTTACTCGACTTTGTGGCCCGGTTGTACGCTGCTTTGAGGTGGCCCACGTTTGGGTCGCGCACAGCCCGGGCCCTGATCCAGGCGCGATATGCCGACTGTTTTTGTCGTCGTGACGTTTGTACAGGACGTGCAGGAGGTGACACCTTCATGACAGCGTGAACAACACAGTGGTCGGAACTACCCAGTGGGGCTCCTACCGAAACACTGTACTGGGCTGGGCGACTCGTCAGCAGTAGATCCAGCAGAGCGGGCGCGTGATCTGACCTGTCTGGTATCCGGGTGATCCCGCATACCATCTGGGTCAGACCGTGGGAGAGAGCGAACGCATGGGCGGCTCTACCCGCATGATCAGTCTTGAGGGACCCCAGCCATTCAATGTGATGGCCATTGAAGTCCCCCAGAAATACTAGGTCAGCGTTCGGGAACCGGGAAGAGCTTTGTTGTCTCAGAATCCCCTGTGTGGGATCGGTAGACGCACACGTAGATCTGGCTCATAGAGCCATGGTCTACGTGCAGCCAAAGGACGGAATTGGAGGGGTTCTCTAGGCAGCGCAACCGGCGGCAGCAAACATCCGCCCTAACGAACACGCACACCCCGGCTTTGTCTCGAAATTGTTCCTCGATGACATAGCCGGGGTAACACAGGTAAGACGTGTCGTCAGGGCGGCGTATTTGTGTCTCCGTGAGGAACATCACAGCAGGCCGTGCCGTCTCAAGGTGGTGGTGGACGGTATCGAGGTTCGCATGGAGTCCACGGACGTTAGTGAACTCCACCTCGAAATGTGAAGTTGTGGGGTTTCCTAGGGCCGCTGTGTAACGTTTATTTCTTTTTTGTTGCACTGCCATTGTAGATTTTGAAGAAGAAGCGTGAAGACAGGGCGACATTTGGTGCAGCAGTAAGTGACAAAGCGCAGGGGCTAGCTTTGTCTAGACCGTGTGGTTAGGTCGGAGCCGACTCGCCGGACGGAAGGGCTCCCAAACCCCCCTGATGCAAGGCCGCCGCTACCCCACACCGATTACCACCCGGAGCGGCGATCCCACATCAGGATTATGCGCAACATGTGGGGCAGCCTCCTGGGGTGGTTGGCCCCAGGCGGGCCCCATGACTGTGTTGCGGGCGGCCGCGGCAACGCCGTTGCTAAGGGTCTCCCAGGCCGGCGAATCGACCCACACCACCCACACTAGACTCCGTTTCGCCCCCACTGGTCCCATGCCTGCTGCACCATACATCGCCCCGGGCCCGGCGGTGCAGCTGCTGAACCCCTAACGCAACCCAGCCTGGGCTGGGTTACTTGGGGGACAGCTGCACGGTGGTACCCCCCCCCGCCCCAACACTGTTGTACCACCTGGTACCCACGTAGGGGCCGAAGCCACTCCATAGGTACCGTAAATTAACGAGCCTCGTCCATTTATCAGCAGGTGCGCCACTAGCAGGTGAGGTCGCTGGGGCCCTAAAGATGTTGGTAGAGCCCCTTTGCACCCTTGGTAGAGCCCCTTTGCACCCAAAAATATACATTTTTTTTGTAAATACAAACATATACATAATAATATGAAACATCCAGACTTCGGTACAAACGTATCTGTCTTCACACAAAGTTTGTCCCGACCGGGAATCAAACCCGAGACTCCGGCGTCGAAAGTGGAATGTTTTTTATAGAACCTCCGATATTTATATCATCCAATAAAAGTTGCAGTTCGCAATGAAAGATAAAGAGGAAGCAAATTAACAATGCCTACCCGAGGTCTTACTTATGGTTTGAAATCTGTTATAAATAATTCCCCTGAATTTATTTCTGCGACAGTGTCCTCTACAATGCAATTCAATGTATAGACACATCATGTTAATATTTAATGATGTTGAGTTTGTTTTTAAACCCCAGATCTTAGTGGTATTTTAATACCCAAGTACCTAAAAGTCAAAATAAGTATGGTAGGTGACTTTCGAATGCAATCACCTACTTTTTATTATTAACCCGCGGCTTCGCCCGTTTGACAAATTATATACACAAAAAACTTTCTCAAGAACCAAGAGTGGTTCTTTCACCATTGGTGAAAACCGCATCAAAATCCGTTGCGTAGTTTTAAAGATCTAAGCTTACATTTTTTTTATGAATAAATTTGAGTGCGTTTGACCACAATCTTACCTGATGTTAAGTAACGATGCGGTCTAAGATGAAGCACGCAAACTCAAATAATGCCTATTTAGTCTTGCCTTGAAAATCCCAAGATTATATGTATCGGGGAACAATGACGCTGGAAGGGAATTCCATTCCTTAGCGCTTCGCATGATGAAAGAAGAAGCGAATCGAGAGGTACGAAGAGGTGGAATATCGACCACATACGGATGGAATCTCAGACAACGCGTTGATGTCCGATGATGGAATGGTGCTGGTGGAATTAATTCATGCAATTCCTGCGCACACTCTAACCTGTAGAAGACACACAGACTCGCAACCAGACGGCGACGGTCGAGGCTCTGATGTCGGTTGCTTGTGAGCATCTCATCGCTTGTAAGTTTTCTGGCGCGTCTGTCAATAGCTTATACATACGGAACGGGCGACTTTGTTTTATAATATGTAGTGACTACCCAGACCGCCCGCTTGATAAATCATAGGTATACTAAATCCTTCCTCAAGAAACAATTCATCAGAGTTATAGAGCCTATAATGGCTAACTACGGAACCCTATTATTATGCGTGGCCCGACACGCACCTGGCCGGTTTTTTTTAATTTAAATATTACAAGAAATGGTAACTGCTCTACATTTTCGTTATTACTACCCCTTTCAGGTAGAGCAACAGTCTTATCGTTCTAATTACTTAGACTTCTAAAAGTCTCTTGGGAGGCGTCACTGAAGGCCAAAAAGTCTTCAACGGACTTAAATTCTGTGAAATAATTTAGCCAGGTGCACTTTGAGGAAGTTAAATCATTTAAATAATTTAATTAACAAATAATCTCGAGCTTACATGAATCTCATTCATTATTTCAGGCACCTTTGTGTACTGTATATTATATAATACTGGTGTTATGTCGAACAGTTTATTTGATTGAACACGCTACTTTGAAGAAATACTGGTTTGAAATATTAAGCGTGAAAGACTAGCTTTAAACGTAACGTTTGTTCCAATCATAACATAGCATAGCAAGGTTCCAGCATACATGTAGGAGGCGATAGCATCGGCATCAAGCCCTCGATGAAGTACCTAGGGATCGTAGTTGATAACCGTTGAAATTTCAGACCACATTTCCGACGTTTGGTCCCCAAGGTGACGCAGGCATCGGTCGCGCTTTCACGACTGTTGCCCAACCTAAAGGGAACCAATGCTTCCTGCAGGAGACTGTACCTGGCGATCGTGCGGAGTATGGCCCTATACGGGGCTCCCGTATAGGCGGAAAGGTTGGCGGTCAAGGTGAACGTGACCGTTGGGGACGTGACGTTAAACAGACCACTTCGAACCTTGGCCGTAAAAACCATACGGGGGTACCACACGATCTCCGGAGAGGCTGCATGTCTCCTAGCCGGGACCCCTCCATGGGACCTGGAAGCTAGAGCCCTTGCGCCATTGGAACAATCAAAAGGCGCTGCAGCGGGACCACAGGCCTGCGTCTCGAGAAATCGAGGACCAGCGTTCCCAACTCCGCCAGCATCTCATGAAGTCATGGAGGGTGCGACTTGAGCAACCCAAGTGGGGAACTACCATCATCGCGGCGCGCCGCGGCGGTGAGACCGATCATGAACGAATGGCTGCAGAATCAGCATGGTGACCTCACGTATCGTGAGACGCAGGTCGTTATCGGGCATGGATGCTTCGGTGGCTATCTGTTTCGCATCCATCGTGAGGTCACACCCCGGTGTCAACACTGCGAGGTTTCGGACGACGACACCGTATCCACGCGTTAGTGGAGTGCTCAGCGTGAGTGAGGGCGCCGCAGGCTCATCTACGCCCAAGACCATCGACCTCCATGATCGGGGCCTGAGGACGGCGGGATCGCCACCCGCCGTCCTTACAGAAACAGGCTAGAAGCACCGACGCGGGATAACACCTACCCCAACGACGCGGGATTCTCATCCCGACAAAACCCCCGTAGAGCCCACAGAGGTGGTCAAAGTCCGCTGGGCGCCACTGGAAATACCTCCGGCGTGGGAATCAGAGACCGGCCCGGCAACGGACGTTAGAGCGGCGGCGGCCTTAGGCCGCGGAATTAAAAAACAAAAAGAAAATCATAACATAGCAACAATGAAAATATGTTGGAAAACTGAAACAATATACAGGATTAAATTGAAGTTATGAGCAATATAATTATGCTATGATGTTAAATCTGTACAACAATTTTCTATCATACAACAAGAGAGTATTTTTGACGAACTTCAGCTTCATCCACAATGAAGTTTCAATATCTACAATCACACCTATTTCCCTGTAAGGTTAGGCAGAGGTATAATAGACATAGATATTTACACTCTACAAAATATCGTTTAAAAATTCCTCCCGTCATTGTCGACTGCTAAGGTTCCCAGAATGCTGGCTATGTTGCCACGTTGGATGGCGATACTTATTCTTTGGGCTAAAAAAAACCAGCTGGTCCTGAGAAGTATTTTGCTAATTATATTTTGGATAAAACATTTATTTACAATAAGGATAAAAAAGTTACATTAATTATGTACAAAAAATATTCACACTACAAAATATCGTTTATAAAATCCTCCGCGTCAGAGCTGACTGGAAAGGTTTTCCAGAATGCTGGCTGTGTTGCCAATCCTTCTGGTCCTGAGAAGCATCATCGATTAAGCGTTTTAACAATGTCTCTATAAAGGCGGCGCGCGCTCGGAACCCATGACCCCAGTGTCAAATATCACCTGCTAGGTTAGCATATTTACGCCGTCGGACTTCGGCCTTCAGCCGATGCAGCAGCAGCGCCGTCAAATCCGAATGTGCTTGGAAGGTGTGAAGGTGCTAAGGTTTCAATGCACGTAGCGTCCCACACGAAGAGAGAAAGGCATTCCCATCTTCCATGGTAGCAAAGACATACATTTTGGGTAATAACTATAACGGTCTTGACGCAGAACGTCACTTTCGCAAAACGTCATCGTGAAAAATTTGGTCTCTTTAGCACAATGTCACTTTCGCAAAAATGTCACTATCTTAGAATGTCACTTTGTCAAAAATGTCACTTTCTTAGAATGTCACTTTCGCAAAAATGTACCTTTTTTAAAATGTCACTTTCTCAAAAATGTCTAGCCTCTGTCTATCTGTCTGTTCACGACAACTCCGGGTGCTGGCGGAATTACGTGAGATTTAACAATACAATTACACGTCTTATTTTCCGAGTTGCTAACTAGAGGCATATTACACCCAGTTAGAGGGCGAGCGTACTGGCTTCCACTTATCGGAAACTTATATCTTTGCCAAATGTAAGGTATTAAGTTCGTGTTCAACAAATCTCCATTAGATATACCTACCAATTTAGTTGGCATTGGTTAGCAAAAGTTCCAAGAGTGTAAATCACGTAATTCTTGGAGATGGTAGTTACGAACCCACAAGAGTGCCGTAATGTAGCGTCGGAACATCGCACGCGGTGCCTCCCAGGAAACTGATAATAATAAATGGACGTAGTTAAAATCACTAACAGCGAAATGTGGGTTTCTGAACCGTAAACTTGTATCTGTGTTCAAATTTATTATTTGCGACCCTTGTGTAACGACTTTTTGCGAGTAAAAGTAGTTCAGTTTATTGGTACTGGTGATTGATGGCGCTTGGTCGAATTTGTTACACATAGGTATTGAACAAGAAGTGCTAAGGGACTCTACCAATATGTCCGGTGTCCTATAATCATCCTCGTCTGCACGTGGTACACCTGCTGACACTATAAGGACATATTACCTAAGTATCTACTTCACATTTATTATATATCTCGTACCTATATGTCGGTCCAAATTATTCATACTTACTATGACTAAGACGATTTTTTTGGATTCTGAGTATTAAGTAGGTCGGAACAAGCGTTAAAACACCTGTTTGTTGATGTAAAAGCCTCTAAAGTGTGCCAAAGGTACCTATTAGGTAGGGAAGATGTAGGTAATGGGGATCACTTAATCAAAAACAGAAATAAAAACATGTTTATCAATCAACTATTTATTGTTCTATTCTAATCATAAACTTCACTTTCTTAACTATCAACTGAGATCAACTTTTATCACATAAGTTTACTAATTTTGGTACAATCAACAAATTAAAAAAAAAAAATTTGACAATGGTGATCAGTATGTGGGCAATGGTGATCAACACATATCGCATACATAATTGTGCGCGGAGCCCAGAGCCCACAAGAAGTGCAGGTACCATGTCTCGATGTCTCGCCCGAATTCACCACATACAAGACTACTAGATATTTTAATTCACATCCCATTCATTCTTCCCGTTGTATTTGTATTAATAAGTAGTCCGAGTATTTTAGGGGTAACTTTAAAAAGCTTTTAAGAAAACGCAAATAGTTCTTCAAGAGAAATAGGAGATAAGTAGTTTGAATTTACGCTACGTACTAACAGTAGCGCCACTGGAAATACCGTCTGGTGCGTACCATAGACGCCTGCGGCAATGGATATAGAAGCGGCCGCGGTCAAGCGGAAACTAAAAAAAAACGTACTAACAATATTGAGTCAGTTTAGTAGAGCAGGATGGACAAAGCATACAGCTTAATATTTCAAGCATTGCCAACGTGATGATTTTAAACTTTCTATCCATCTTTCTCACACATAGATGGACACACAAGAAAACCTTTATTTATCTGAAATATTGTACTATTTTCTTTGATATAGCGTCTGAATACATGGGCCACACTAAAAGATTTGCACTTCTAGCTAATCGGAACTATTTGAATTTCGAATGTTATATTTTTTTAAACGTTGCAACCTTCTTAGTAAAAAAAAAACAATTGGCGGGAAATCATTTGTCAATTGTTTTTTATCACACATCAAAGTTCTACGTATGCAACGAAAATGGAATTCAAAGATTTGATGAGAGGTTTCACTTTTACCAACTCCGAAGAGGCAGTGATAGCGTTCAATCAGCACGTAGAAAACAAGCCTTCAGATCTGTGGTCCTCCTGTTTTAAAAAAAGGTTTGATCGCATGAAAAAATGTTTAAAATGTAAAGGAGAGTATTTTGAAATGCAATAAACATAATATTTTGGTTCTAACATGTTGTTTTTTTAAGTTACGCTAAACTTATAGTGTGAACTACGTATAATGGTCCCAATTATGCAGCAAGTACCACAACAAAATCAAATAATAACAAAAGTTTTCCGCACAAAGCAGCATCACAATGATTAGATTATTCAGCTCAGTCCTACTTTATTGCTCGTATCTAGAAGGCGTTGCGCATAGACCACGATACAGATTGTAGGTACGTATACCTATTTCCATTTCCGACATTTGTTTCGAATTACGTAACATAACATCGCCTTAATTTACGAACAATTTGTGAACGTTCTGAAACATTCGATTCGTAGTTAAATCGAAGCTTTACTTGTCTGTTACTTTGACGGCATTTAAAATAAATGTTTGTTGTCCAAAAACTACGCCCCTTGATTGAATTTGTAATGAGGAAAATTGCTAAGTGAGAAAGTCGTTATTCTCCCTAAACACATCGAAGTTTTGACAGTAAATGTCAAAAGACATCATAAGTAACGAGAAGGAAAATACATGGAACTTGCAAATGTTGGTCTTGAGCTAAATCGAGAACTCATTAGCAAGTCGAGCAGGATCGCAAGTCATTGGTTAGATGGTGCGAGTTAACAGTGAAGATGCGACTGTTTTTGCAGGCAATGTGATTCTATTATAATGGAAGTTACGCATTCATAATTGTGTTAGTCTTGACTAGAGGTTCAACTCACTGTTTCAAAAACAAGTAATTACGCTTCTTTGAGTATTTGCGTTTCATAATTTACTAACGTGCGTATGTACCTATGTGTAACGTTATGTGGGTCTAACATATTGTTTTGCCAACAATGCCTAAATTTAATACTTAGTGAAGGTTGTACCTGACTTAGCAAAATATATACCTACAATACGATGTACAGTATAATAGGGTAATGCGCTAACGTGTTGTATAATTATTTATAAGCTATGGTCAGCTGACATTCACCCGGCGTCCGCAACACCTGTGTGGCGCCAACTTGTCATTCTACGTCCACCATCTTTGAGACGTTCAAACTAATTTTCTCCACAAAATAAGCAATATACAATCCAAAAACTATTAAAAGTGAAGTGTTTGTGTAATAACAGCATCTCAGCACCGGCTTCCATCAGATTCAAGATACACAGGATTTCAAGGAGCACGCGTGAGTCAATCTATCTGACCATAATTACAATTAAACATAATTAAATGGGCTATCGACATACATTTTGGTCCAATCGAGCCAGGATCGATCAGTTACGATATCAATACAACTGAATATCTATGTATTTACATGTATTTATCGATATAAATTCATTATTTCATCAACTTTCATTATAAAACTATTAAGTAGGTACCTACACGGTTGCGACATATTTGCATATGTCTATGTCAATTCGTATTGTAGGAGTCTAAAACCTGTGTGAAACATAGAAATATACACATCGTATCTCAAATCAGTGTATATTTTAATGCAAAACACAGTGCTTTAAGTTTTCTTTTACAAAAATATCTGCGATCACGATCGTGACCGCCATTGTTGTTCATACTTTGCAGTTTCGTAATTTTAATTAAAATGACTAAAGGCGACGACTAAACTGCAGGTACGAGCGGGTTAGCTGCCGCGATTGATGTTAAGTTTCACAGTTTAGCGGGTTCGCATATTACAACAAAAGAAATGTGTTTCATGAGATTGCAAAAACTATTTGATATTTCAAAGAAGGTAGGTACAGACGCCGAATCAGCTGGTGAATTTTGTTCTCGCTATCCCGACTTACAGCAGTGGCGCGAAAAGTTTGAAAATAGTGTCAGTGCTATAACAGCTATAAAAAAAAGTCTGTACCGTCAAACGGGGGCAATAGGAACGTTTTTTATCTTTAAGGATGGATTTGATAACCTATTCTTTTATATCGTGTATTTGTGAAGGTACCAAAAGTCTAGTTAAGTGTAATAGTTACAAAAATAAACAACAATAACAATTAAAATACAGACTATTTTGCTTATTTCGTTAAAATATAGCATGTTCCTATTCAAACAGAAGTAGGGGTCAATAGGTACGATGAAGTAGCAATAGGGAAAAAGTGGTAGGGTTGTCACCCTGTAAGACGTCAACTATTGGTATCTCAGATGTAGGTACATTTAAATTGATCTATAATATTATTACGATAATCTTAATCCATAATATTAATGTGAATTCTTAATTTTAATGTAGGTAGGTACCTGCAATAAATAAAACAATATATGTAAGAAAAATGTTATAGTATCAAAATGTTATAATACAAAAAGTTGTATTTCAAAAATTATAATTCAACATAAAAAAAAATTGACCATTGCCTCGTGCATGGCCCTCTCAGCCTCAGAGACGATCAGATAAAACTTAACTAGTCAAATTAATGATACTAATATTATAATTTAAATTTTTCCTATACTGCTTACTTCTAGTAGGTTTGTATTTACGGGGCATTTTGCTTGAAGGTTACTAAGAAAAGCTTTTGATATCTGAAATAATAGAATATCTACTTAAAGAAGATAGCTAATGAATTTAGAGTGGGTAGGTTATTTAATATTAGCGGCTATAACGCCTTTACCACACCGACCGATGCTGCGAACTGCGGTAAGTACCTTAAGGAATTGTGGTATTCTGTGATATACTATGTCACTGTACTATAATAAAAATGACCAAAAAAGTGTCGGTCATTTTATTATTCTTTATGACTACATAAATAAGAAACACATTAGGTAGGTACCTACATAAAATTAAATTTAGATAGTCTCGAAACACTGCACCATGGTTAGTGTACCTATTTATCAACACGAAGCCTATAGGTAAGAATAGAATATACTTTCGGATAAATTCTGTCAAGAAAACTTGTTATTAAGTACGATTATCATGATAAAATAAATTCTACCTTTATGAGAATTTTTTTTTATAAATACCTATATAGGTATTTATAAAATTATTATAAATACCTATATAGGTATTTATAAAATTATTATTTATTTATTTACCTACATGAAATCGAGATAGTGACAGCCCTGTTCCGTTTCTTCCATTACGGTCCCTATAGAACTGAAACTAGTACCTATTGAATGAAATAGTCGTTCCGATTAACCCCTCTCTGGTTCCTAAGACTCCCGCCAGGCGTCCCTCGTCACCTCGTTTTTTCAATTTTTTGTAGCACTTTACGATTTTTGCTATAATAGCTTAATTTTGAGATAACTAGTAAAAAGAGGGTTTTGTACGAAAATAACAATAAGTAGACTTCCCTTAAAAGTACTTTTTTCATCACCATTTGCCTTATAATCAATTGAAATTCGAGGTTTAAAAATGGCAATTTAGGAGCTTGTACGGATACCCAACTTTGGCGCTTCCAACTGACCATTTATGACAACTTTGAAGTTTCTTTGATGTTGCCAGCTGTTTAAAAATATAGTCTACTATTCAAATGTACCAAAAAAATGTTAATAGAACGTAATATGGCACATTTATTGACGTACTAAAGTCAACTTCGGTTTCGTCCCTAATCACCCCTGCATTCCTATTCACCCCGTTTGACGGTATGCGAGTTATGTACCGTCCTACAATGATCTAAGTAGCTTTGATAATATGTACTATCACATTCGTGGCGTCTATGAAGGTATGTTTGGTTCCAGTGAATCAAATAGTGATCAGTTGAATAAAACTTGTAAAAGTGAAAGTCAGTGCGCGAAACCTAGACTACCTAAGTTGGAACTATTTCCTTTTGATAGTAAACTTGAAAACTGGCCTACTTTTCGAGACACATTTCTCAGCTTAATTCATAGTAATAGTGGAATAGCAAATATCGAGAAGTTCTACTATTTACTTTCAGCGGTGAGCGGGCCCGCATTAACTATCGTGAAGTCTATGCCAGTTACGTCTGACAATTATCCTATTGTTTGGTCTACTTTAGTGAAGCGATATGACAACAAACGCGCATTAGCTACTAATTATTTAGATAAAATATTTAATTTTAAACCGTTAGTTACCGAATCTGTCACGGGACTTTACGAATTCTTACAGATATATCAAGAAAACAGGCCTTACAGCTACTCAAGGTCAACAACCTATCGGGATTTATATTATTTTATGTCGCTTTGCGTAACTTAGACTCCGTCACTAGGCGCGAGTTAGAAAAAGAGATAGGACAGTCTGAGATACCTACTTATGAGGAATTAATACTATTCGTGGAGGAATACGTACGTATTCTCGAGATGGCTGGACACATTCCTGGTTCTTCGAGTGGTAGCCAACCGTCTACCACAAAACATAGGAAAACACAGCGAACGACCTTGTCGTCAGCTGTTACAAGTACAAGTACAGACAAAAGTGTTAAGTCAATGAAATCCATTAAGTGTCTGTACTGTACAAAGATGCATTCTATTTATCGATGCACTGACTACATCGATCTGACACCGGCGCAGCGACTCGATAAGATCAAACAATTACGTCTATGTGAGAATTGTTTACGAGAACATTCGATCGACAACTGTCCGTCTACGGTACGATGTACAGTGTGCAAAAATAAGCATCATCACACATTGCACATAGATTCTCTTGCAAATTCGAATACTAGTGCAGTAGCATTGACGTGCTCGGCTAACTTGACAGTTTTGCTCGGCACCGCTATTATACACGTCGCAGATTGTTGGGGCCAGTTCCACACCGTACGTGCTTTAATTGATAGCGGCGCCATGACGAGCTACATAACTCAAAACTGCGCAAAACGTTTAAACCTGACGCGATGTCAATGTCACTTTGAACCCATTGGGCTAGGTGGTAGTTTGGTCAAGGATTTCGGTTTAACTACATGCAATGTTAAACCACGACATTCTCCTGGTCCTGTACTGAATACGGACGCGGTGATAGTCGCCAGTATAGCTGGTAATTTACCAACGCTGCCACTACCCGATAAGATTGTTACAGAATTCCAACATATAAGGTTAGCTGACCCAGGGTACTATCGACCTGCGGCTATAGATATGTTACTCGGCGGTGATCTGTTTCCATATATTTATGACGGTCAAAAGATACTTCCGCGAGAATCTGGTTTACCTGTTGCTATGAGCTCCATTTTCGGTTATGTTCTTGTGGGGAAGACAGACATCTGTCACTCCAAGGATCCTACAACTACCAACGCGAACTCGCGACTCTTTCTGCGCGTTTTCCACAATTGAACAAGTTATGCGATCGTTTTGGGAAACAGAAGAAGTACCATCTAACGTACCGCTAAGTCCGGAGGAAGAGCAGGCAGAACACTTGTTCGCGAAAGGCCACAGGCGTGACACTTCGGGTAGGTATATAGTGAGGTATCCGTTTCGTGAGTCGGTGGAATTGGGAGACTCGAGTCAAATGGCAGCTCGGCGACTTCGTAACTTAGAGTCAAAATTGGAAAGAGAACCTGAGCTTGAAATACAGTACCATAAATTTATGCGTGAATACGAGGACCTCGGACATATGACCTGTCTTGGTGATGCCCGGGATGTGGTATCGAAATACATTATACCGCACTTTTGCATCATTAAGCCTAGCAGTTCCACTACGTCTCATCGTGTGGTATTTGATGCGTCAGGTAAGTCATCTAACAGTTTGTCGCTGAATTCAGTCGTACTTCCAGGCCCTAAACTGCAGGCAGATATCAACCAGCTTCTAATTAACTTTCGTCTTCACGAGGTTTGTTTGTCTGCAGACATCTGTAAAATGTATCGCCAGATTATCGTGGACCCTGACCAGCGATCTTATCAACACATTCTGTGGCGCTATTCTTTAGATCAACCAATCAAAAAATACTCGTTGAATAGTCTATATATATAGTCTAGTCACACACTTAAAACATTTGTTTCTACTAGGGTGTCTAAAACCAATGGCAGTGTACCCTGTGAGTGTTGGTATCATGTCAGTGGGGTAAACAATCCTGCCGATATCTGCTCTCGTGGAGCTTTACCGTCAGTCTTGCTAGCCACGCGAGAATGGTTCACAGGACCAGACTGGCTCGATCTAGATCGCCTACACTGACCAATTAGAACCATGGACGAGTTTCGTGACTGCAACCCGCCCGAACTTAAGTGCGTCAAGACAGTGTTAGTGTCAACTGATGCTGATTCAACCAGCTCGCTTTACACTGTAACCGAAAAGTATTCTAGTTTTAGTAAATTGATCAATGTGGTAGCACGATGCTATCAGTTTATACGTAACTGTAGACTGCCATCAGGCGCACGTACAGGCTGTCTAACCGTGACATACACTAGGCGCGCCCACAGTATATTAGTGAAAACCGTACAAGAGCATAATTTTGGTAGTGAAATGCAGGCATTAGTAAAGGGTGGTAATAGTAATTCTTCTTGAAAGAAACTCAACCCTTTCATTGACCCTGATGGTTTCCTCAGGGTGGGGGGTCGACTTTCCCAGTCAGAGTTATCTTACCAACAAAAGCACCCTCTTTTACTTCCTAAAGATGCCCACTTCACAAAGATTCTAATTGATCATTTCCACAAAATTTACTTACATGTGGGTCCTCGCACACTTCAAAGTCTACTAACACAAAAGTATTGGATCGTCAACGCTCGTAATGCTATTAGGTCACGAACTAGGAAATGCATTTTTTGTTTCAGAGCAACTCCTACGAGTCGACAACCCTTAATGGGCGAACTACCTAAATATCGCTCTCAGGATGTTCATGTATTTCACACTGTTTGTGTAGACATGGGCGGACCGTTTCCTACAAAAGAGTCAACGCGTAGGAACGCTCGCATCTCCAAATCCTATCTTTGTGTGTTCGTGTGTTGTGCGACACGGGCAGTTCATTTAGAAGTGTTGTCATCACTAAGTACGGAATGTTTTTTGGCATGTTTCGATCGATTTACAGCTAGGAGAGGTTTATGCCATTCTATCGTTTCAGATAATGGTACGAATTTCGTGTCAGCAAATAAACAATTAAGTGAAATAACTAAATTTTTAAACGACGATTCTATTAATATCAATAACGGTTTTGTCTCTCGTGGTATTGTTTGGCGATTTAATCCCCCAACGGGCAGTCATTTCGGTGGACTACATGAGGCCGTCATTAAAGGGGCCCGCGCTCTCTTACGACGCACCGTTGGTACCAGCGTTATCATTCGAGGAGCTGGGCACACTATTCATACGGGTCGAAGCCGTACTGAACTCGAGACCTCTGTGTGCGCTGTCCAGCGACCCGACCGAATTTCAAGTGTTAACACCGGCACATTTCCTCATAGGTAGGTTCTGTCTGTACCGGAGAGCAGTCTTACAGATATTTCTGGCTCTAGACTGAATCGATGGTCACTTGTCCAGCAGATGTCTCAACAATTTTGGAAACTCTGGAAACAAGATTACTTACATACTTTACAAACACGCCAAAAATGGCATAGTTCTTCAAGCAATTTACAACTCGGTGATTTTGTTCTTTTAAATTCAGATGCCCCGCCACTCAAATGGGCACTAGGTAGAATTACGAAACTGCATAGTGGCTCCGATGGTGTGGTCCGTGTAATTCGTTTAAAAACCATCGAACGGCAACGAACTAACTCGTCCAGTTTCAAAAGTAAGCCCGTTGCCTCTCGATCACAACTTTTAACTAAACTATAATTCCTTACTTAGATTTTGTTTATTTTATTTTTATACATTATACAGACCATTGTTCTAACTTTAATTACACTATATCTCAATATATAATTTATCTATTCAATTAAACATGTTATACATCCTCCTACACTCAAACTAGTTAACAAATTCTACCGAACTTGGTATCGTAACTGGGAAATCCTTGCGGATTTCGGTGGGGGCGAAATGTATAATTCTTTATAAGCTATGGTCAGCTGACATTCACCCGGCGTCCGCAACACCTGTGTGGCGCCAACTTGTCATTCTACGTCCACCATCTTTGAGACGTTCAAACTAATTTTCTCCACAAAATAAGCAATATAAAATCCAAACACTATTAAAAGTGAAGTGTTTGTGTAATAACAGCGTCTCAGCACCGGCTTCCACCAGATTCAAGATACACAGGATTTCAAGGAGCACGCGTGAGTCAATCTATCTGACCATAATTACAATTAAACATAAATGGGCTATCGACATACACGTGTTAATGGAAGAAAGGTTTGTGAATGTAACTTTATAACTTTAAAGGTCCTATTGGTGTATTAAAGCTACCTCTCCCAAGTTACAAATTTAAAAAAAATTGGTACCTCAATGAGCGATAGATGTTATTTCGTCAGTCAAGATAGAAATTGTTCTGAGTGTCACACGTGGTGACAATAAACCCAAATGTATAAAGACTAGTGACGGCGCCAAACAGGGGGAGGGGGGTGTTGGGGTTGGTATTTAGAACGAATGATAATTTCTTTTTAGGTGGTGCCATCTATATTTTTTGGTTTGCATTATTTACAAAAATGTTTGTAATAATGAAACTAGATGACGTTATGCCAATTGTGTGAATGGCAATATTAAGATTCTCAAGCTATTATATACATAAAATGTCAAAAGTTATTTATAAATATCAAATGTACAGTCAAGGGCAAAGATATATATACACCACAATTTGCCACAAAATGTAACCTTCTAAATTACAATTACAATAGTTATGGAAACATGCAAAACTACAAAAATAAGTATACAACAATTTGAACATTACTTGGTAATCAGCCAAGTGCAATAATATTTATCCATCCATAGGTAACTTATTAACTTAGAGACAAATACATGATCATAAATATAGGTACACAATATGTAAACAATCAAAAGTGCCGAACTCCAACATCCTGATTTATAATGTAACCTGTCAGCCACAAGCTCTAAACAGTCATGATTACAATAATAAATACTAAGTAGATACAAACTTTTATATTTCAAACTCTTTGGCCGTGAAATATTATATTATTCTATTTGTTGTCACATTTTTGAATTTTATATTCTATAGACTATCAGTTTCTGTCAGTCGATTTTTCTAATGTAATTTAGAAATATTTCAGAGAAAAACGGTTTATTTGTGGAAGCAGAGGTGGGAATCTGAAGGCTCTATTACCAAACAGGTGTCGTTTGGCCGGCCTAAAAAGACATCGGCTGACCAAGACCAGCAGTTATTAGAAGACGTAAGGTACAGGCGGTTTGTTAATACGAGCACATAATATGCTGCTCTGTATAATGTATTTGGACACACAATCAGACGCCCGCCGTCTAAACGATGCAGGACTGCATTGTAGAGTTCCTGCCAGAAAACCTCACAGGCACAAGATATTAAGGCTTGCTTTTGCTAGACGTTACTTGAACTACGATTTTGGTGATGTTCTTTTCCTGGATGAAAAGGTAGTTATGTCGACAGCTGATAGCCGCCTCAGATTATGGCGTGTTAACCATAGCCGGTATGCAGATGGTAACGTTCTCCCTAATCGTAGGAGTGGGCGCATTTCTGTCGGTTATTGGGGTTGGATGTCTGCTAGCGGGCCGGGAGAACTTGTGGAAATAACAGGCAGGTTAAATAGTCACGTTTATAAGGACATATTAGAGCAGATTCTTATTCCAACAGCTCATGCGTGCTTTGGAAATGGACTTATTAAATTTGTCCAAGATAATTCACCTATTCATAATGCCCGGATAGTGCAGCTGTGGATTGAGGAGCAGGAAGATCTTCATTTGATAAAGATGCCCCCAAAAAGACCAGATATAACCCTATTGAGAATTTGTGGGGTCTCGTACAAAACTGAATTTGAAAACTTGAAAATTGAATGAATTTTGACAAAATTCAAATTTCGAAACTAGAAGTTGATAATAGTCGAATAAATATATACCTACATATTATTGTACTCTATGTTGAATACATAAATTCAAAGCAAAGGCAAAGGGGCTCTACCAACATCTATAGGGCCCCAGCGACCTCACCTGCTAGTGGCGCACCTGCTGATAAACGGACGAGGCTCGTTAATTTACGGTACCTATGGAGTGGCTTCGGCCCCTACGTGGGTACCAGGTGGTACAACAGTGTTGGTCCGGGGGGGTACCACCGTGCAGCTGTGCTAAAGCCCCCCAAGTAACCCAGCCCAGGCTGGGTTGCGTTAGGGGTTCAGCAGCTGCACCGCCGGGCCCGGGGCGATGTATGGTGCAGCAGGCATGGGACCAGTGGGGGCGAAACGGAGTCTAGTGTGGGTGGTGTGGGTCGATTCGCCGGCCAGGGAGACCCTTAGCAACGGCGTTGCCGCGGCCGCCCGCAACACAGTCATGGGGCCCGCCTGGGGCCAACCACCCCAGGAGGCTGCCCCACATGTTGCGCATAATCCTGATGTGGGATCGCCGCTCCGGGTGGTAACCGGTGTGGGGTAGCGGCGGCCTTGCATCAGGGGGGTTTGGGAGCCCTTCCGTCCGGCGGGTCGGCTCCGACCTAACCACACGGTTCTAGACAAAGCTAGCCCCTGCGCTTTGTCACTTACTGCTGCACCAAATGTCGCCCTGTCTTCACGCTTCTTCTTCAAAATCTACAATGGCAGTGCAACAAAAAAGAAATAAACGTTTCACAGCGGCCCTAGGAAACCCCACAACTTCACATTTCGAGGTGGAGTTCACTAACGTCCGTGGACTCCATGCGAACCTCGATACCGTCCACCACCACCTTGAGACGGCACGGCCCGCTGTGATGTTCCTCACGGAGACACAAATACGCCGCCCTGACGACACGTCTTACCTGTGTTACCCCGGCTATGTCATCGAGGAACAATTTCGAGACAAAGCCGGGGTGTGCGTGTTCGTTAGGGCGGATGTTTGCTGCCGCCGGTTGCGCTGCCTAGAGAACCCCTCCAATTCCGTCCTTTGGCTGCACGTAGACCATGGCTCTATGAGCCAGATCTACGTGTGCGTCTACCGATCCCACACAGGGGATTCTGAGACAACAAAGCTCTTCCAGTACCTCAGCGAGACGGCTGATGAAGCGCAGGTGCGGTTCCCGAACGCTGACCTAGTGTTTCTGGGGGACTTCAATGGCCATCACATTGAATGGCTGGGGTCCCTCAAGACTGATCATGCGGGTAGAGCCGCCCATGCGTTCGCTCTCTCCCACGGTCTGACCCAGATGGTATGCGGGATCACCCGGATACCAGACAGGTCAGATCACGCGCCCGCTCTGCTGGATCTACTGCTGACGAGTCGCCCAGCCCAGTACAGTGTTTCGGTAGGAGCCCCACTGGGTAGTTCCAACCACTGTGTTGTTCACGCTGGCATGAAGGTGTCACCTCCTGCACGTCCTGTGCAAACGTCACGACGACTATGGCACTACTCGTCAGCGGATTGGGACGGTCTACGCGATTATTTTGCGTCCGTCCCCTGGAGCCAGCGCTGCTTTGTAGGAAAGGCTCCTTCGGATAGTGCTTCTGCTATTGCTGGCGAGATCAGTTTAGGGATGGATTATTACATCCCTTTCACTGATGTCGCCAGTATCCGCAGAGCCCGTCCCTGGTTCGGGCGAGATTGTGCCAAAGCTGTTCGACAAAAACAGTCGGCATATCGCGCCTGGATCAGGGCCCGGGCTGTGCGCGACCCAAACGTGGGCCACCTCAAAGCAGCGTACAACCGGGCCACAAAGTCGAGTAAGAGGGCCTTTAAGAGAGCGGATGCCCAGCGCGTCGCGCGGCTTGGTCAGGAGCTCACTTCCCATCCCACGGGCAGCCGTGGATTCTGGCAACTGGCCAAAGCCGTGCAATCTAACTTTTGTCAGCCCTCGCTGCCACCGCTGCGTTACCCAGATGGAACACTGGCTCACAAAGCCCAAGAGAAAGCGGATATGCTCGCAGACCTCTTTGCGGCTAATTCCCGGGTCGACGACCGTGGCCTGCAGCCCCCCGCCATCGCCAACTGTGGCCACACAATGCCTGATATTGTTATCAGGCAATGTGATGTACGGGCAGTGCTGCGGTCACTCGACACGCGGAAAGCCAGTGGCCCTGACGGCATTCCGGCGGTGGTGCTACGAAAATGTGCAGCTGAGTTGTCTCCAGTATTAACGCGTCTGTACCGCCTGTCATACTCTTCAGGGCTCGTGCCGGAGGTCTGGAAGGAGGCGAACGTACAACCGATCCCCAAGAAAGGGGATCGGTCCGATCCAGGCAACTATCGACCCATAGCTGTCACCTCAGTCATTTGCAAGGTGCTTGAGCTCCTTATAAATAAGCAGCTCATGCAATTCCTAGAGGATCACTCGCTAATCAATGATCGACAATACGGCTTCAGGCCAAAGCGATCAACGGGTGATCTTCTGGCATTCGTAACGCATGTCTGGGGTGGGGCTATGGAAAGGCACGGCGAGTCCTTGGCTATTAGCCTGGACATCGCCAAAGCCTTCGATAGGGTCTGGCATGCTTCGCTCCTTTCCAAGCTTCCGGCATATGGTCTACCTCCTCAACTGTGCAGCTGGATTGCCAGCTTTTTAAACGAGCGCCGAGTGCGGGTCCTCTGCGATGGCCAGGCTTCTCGCTTCTTGCAAGTGAATGCCGGAGTACCGCAGGGGTCCGTACTATCACCAACTCTCTTTCTTCTGCATATCAATGATATGCTATCCCTCGGGAACATTCATTGCTATGCAGATGACAGCACACTGCACGGGAGTTACTCGGTTCGTCCGACGGCGGGGCGATCTGAGATTGAGGAGGAGAGACGACGACTCGTGGCTGATCTCGACCGTAACCTCGACAGTATCTCTCAATGGGGTACCGAGAACCTGGTCGAGTTCAATGCCCGCAAAACACAGGCGTGTGCATTTACTGCGAAGAAATCCCCTTTCCTTCCCCTACCCTCTCTTCAGAATGCATTATTACCAATGAAGGACAACCTTGATATCCTTGGCATAGACGTTCGTCGAGAGCTCAATAATAAAAACTACATCGAAAGATGTATAGGGCTAGCTTCGCGGAAACTAGGAATACTGAATAAGGTAAAGAGATTCTTTACACCGGACCAGAGGTCCTGCGTCGAATACTGCTCTCACCTCTGGGACGGCTCCGCGAAGTATCTGCTGGACGCTCTCGACGCTATGCAGCGACGGGCTATCCGTATTATTGGTTGTCCGGAGGTAACGGGAAGCCTTGAGCCGCTAGCTCAGCGCCGAACAATAGCTTCCTTGGCCGCATTCTACCGTATTTACCACGGCGAGTGTTCTGAAGAGCTCTTCAATCTGATCCCACCCTCTTCCTTCCGATCCCGAACGACTCGTGCCGGGCAGAGATGCCACCCCCACACAGTGGATAGCATGTTCGCGAGAACCGAACGTTTTAAACGTTCGTTTCTCTGCCGAGCGATAGTGGCCTGGAACGCCCTGCCTGTGCACGTGTTTCCTCCCACATATAATCCTGGGTTCTTTAAGCGGAGCGTGAAGAGGCACATCAGTAGGTCGTCAAGTTGAGGGCCACTCTCAATAGTAATGTGTGCTGTGAGAGTGGCCCACAATCGCTAGACGTCGTCACGACTTACCACCAGGCGGGCGGCGTCAATTTGGCGAACCAAATATAAAAAAAAAAAAAAATAAATAAATAAATTTATGTTTTTGATTGTTTATATATATGCCCATGGTGTACATATTTATGCATCCAGTAATGTGAACATAGCATTTAGAAGAATACAATATTATGAGTTTTTATATGAGTACTTATATAATTACATAATACTTGTATATATATCTTTGCCCTTGACTCTCTAGGATAGTCCACTGGTTTTGTGCTAATAATTTATTATTAAATGAAAATAAAACTAAATGTGTAAGATTCACCTTACCTAATGTAAGACTTGTTAAAACCAGTGTTAAGGTTAGGGATGATATAATAGAATTGGTCGATGACACTGTCTTTCTGGGCATAACGTTAGACTCCAAATTGCAATGGGGGCCTCATATCGGGAAAATTTCGGCTAGGCTTAGTTCAGCAGCCTTTGCTGTCAAAAAGATCCGACAACTTACAGACATTAAAACGGCGCGTCTTGTCTACTTCAGCTACTTCCACAGTATCATGACATATGGCATACTACTGTGGGGTAACGCTGCCGATATTGAATGCATCTTTGTGTTGCAGAAGAGGGCTGTCCGGACTATCTATGGAATGGGGTCTCGGGAGTCATTAAGAGATAAGTTTAAGCATATTAACATCCTTACAGTGTATTCACAGTATATTTATGAAATTTTATTGTATACCCACAAGAACAAAAGTAAGTTTGTGAAAAATAGTGATAATCATAATCTAAACTTAAGAAATAAGGATAAACTGGCTGTTCCTAAATTTAGGCTTCATAAAGTGAGTAATTCTTTTGCGGGGAACTTTATTCGAATGTACAATACATTGCCAACCGAAATAGCAAATTTATCTGTCAATAAATTTAAAAAACTAATAAAAAGTAAATTGTGCCATAAAGCTTATTATAGTATTAATGATTTCTTAGATGACAAGGCTGCCTGGTTGTAACACGAATTGCTCCTTTCTAAATAACTCTGTATTAGATTTAAGATGAAATATTTTGAAAAAAGCCGAACTAAGTTTCTTGAGGGCTCTTCTCAGTCTCGTTGCATTTTGGAACCCTCGGTAGAGTAACACCAACTTTTGACGAATCTAAATTTTTTTTTTTAAATTTTAAAGATAATAAACGTTATTTTATTTTATTTTATATTTATTTTACTGTACCTAAATGCATTTGGGTCTTTTGAGTCTATTAATAATATGTATATACTTTTATATTGGTGTGATTTTGATGTGACGTATCTTCAGACAACGCTCGACTCGTTCGAGTTGCAAAAAAAACAAGGTGAGTTTGCTGGTTCGCTGTTCCCAGTATATTACGTCCTATCATAATACAAATTCTTCTTTATTGTGTGCTTCTTCAACATGATAGGTCGGCCGCTAATTTCCTGAACTTATACGCCGTATTCTTCGCAAGGGAAATAAGTTCCTCCACGGAGGCACAGATAAAAGAATATTATACAAGTAACAGCGGTAATCCCGGTCAACCGTCGGATTTTCCGCTGCCACGATTTCTTCCTGCGTCTGAAATGTCTATTTCCTCTCAATCTTGCTTATCATACTTAGTAATAAGTTAAAGTATCCTATTGTTTTATGCAGCAATTATGTCGACTGCCAATGTAAAAATATTCAATATCAAGCTGTGTACGGTAAGTGCGTACATTGGTATGTATGTATAGTCAGTTAAGTGTCCTGAAACGCCATTTTAATAGTTTCATAATGTTTTCAGGACACGTTAAACTGACTATGCGTATGATATGATGTACTTACCAATTTACGCGGTATCCGTACGCAGCTTAAGGGATGTCATCATAAAATTATTGGATAATTTGGCCAGAAATGTGGATACACTGGTTGTGTCCTAGTATTTAAAAAAAAGTAACTTTGTACACTTTTAAGCAGGTACATAATAAATCACTATACCTACCTTTGGTTTGTCTTTAATGATTTGAAGTTCATAGGTACTAATTTGTGGTTATAACTTTGTCTATAAGCAAACTCTAGAGTATCTAATATAAGTAAGGATGGCAATTTAATACGGACACTAAAACCTACGAAGTCGAAACTATGTGCTTGTTACTTTCCCAAAATGTGTGTGGGAATGTTACTTCCAACTATGTAGGAAGTAACATTTCCTTTGATCATAACCTTTGATATTATAAAAGCTGATGTCATGTGACGCCTCTTTTATGTACTGTCATCTCAGAGTCCTTATATTAGACACCTAATAAAAATAGGTGGCGTACCTACTAAATGTACACATAATCGTAGGTGATCCAGACTTCGCCTACTATGTAGGTTGGTATTACTTACAAATAGCAAACCAGGCAATTTAAAATACACCCATTTTCCGTCCCGTCCGTGCTCGAGCCACCCGGCTTGTCCAGGTCGGATGGCAAAAGGCCGGATGACCTGACACTGGTGCCCTGGAAAAATGGTAGGTAACTGGCGTGAGACGCGACTTGCCTCAGCCCGGTCGCCGCCAGTCACCTCTGTCGCACAGTGTGCGCACCGTTCGACGGCAGCTGAGGACGCCGCTTTTAGAAAGTGGCAAAAGTACTCGGAACTAGAGTCGCGGTATATCGTGGTTCTGTTGGCTTTTGAGACGATGGGCAGTTGGGGCACAAAAGCCAAATCATTAGTTAGGGAAATAGGCAATAGATGGTATAGGAAAACAGGTGTCTCTCGCTCCGGGGCGAACTTACCTGGTGGAAAGATTGGCCATCGCTATACAGGAAGGTAACGTGGCCAGTGTTCTGGGCACCTTTGCGCCAGGTCGAGAGTCACCTGTTTTCCTATACCATCTATTGCCTATTTCCCTTACTAATAATTTGGCTTCAGTTCCCCAGCTTTATGAGTTATTTAATTAATTGATGATGATGATGACTAGGTCAGCTAGTAATAACAGACAAAAACAACATAAGTAGTTAATTGGCATATTATTGTTGTGTTAGCCCTTTTTATTTCCTCAATGTTATTTGTATGGAAAAGTCTAAATAAAGATGCCGCTCATGTACCTCGGTTCGTTTATAGCCCCTAGTTTATCCCCTTGAATTCCTCCTTATTACGTAACAAAATGTCTCAATGAATAAAAATATCACTTCTTTGTGATTTGTGTAGTTTTATAGGATTGAGACGGGGTGCTTTAAATAATATTATGTAGGTTTAATATGGCCATTAAAATGACAAGTATTGGTTAGTTGCTGAGGAAAGCAAAAGCTATAGAACTCTTTCCAAACTTTTGTAATAGGCGTTCAGCCTTCCCAACCCACTAGAAAGCACAGGCCTGCGACTCGAGAAATCGAGGAACAGCGGTCCCAACTCCGCCAGGATCTCATGGAGACTTGGAGGGTGCGACTTGAGCAACCAAAGTGGGGAACTACCGTCATCGCGGCGGTGAGACCGATCATGGACGAGTGGCTGCAGAGGCGGCATGGTGACCTCACATACCGTGCGACGCAGATCGTTACCGGGCATGGATGCTTCGGTAGCTATCTGTTTCGCATCCATCGTGAGGTCACACCCCGGTGTCAACACTGCGAGGTTTCCGACGACGATACCGCACTCCACACGTTGGTGGAGTGCTCAGCGTGGGCGAGTCAGCGCCGGGACCTCGTAGTGGGTCTGGGCGTGGATATCCTCTCACTGGAAACCATGCTCCAAGCCATGGTCTCCAGCGCGAGTAGGTGGAACGCAGCCGTGTCCTTCAGCGAGCAAGTCATGCTCGCGAAGGAGGCGGCTGCGAGGGAGAGGGAGCGGACCCTCCCCGCCGAGTTCCGTAGTCGGCGGCGAGGGCGCCGCAGACTCATCTACGCTCAAGACCATCGACCTCCATGATCGGGGCCTGAGGACGGCGGGATCGCCACCCGCCGTCCTTACAGAAGCAGGCTAGAAGGGTTGCGTGCTGCGGGGCCTTTGCCCCATAGCACGCAACCAGATTCACTCACTGACGCGGGATAAAACCCTACCCCAACGTCGCGGGATTCTCATCCCGACCAAATCCCCGCAGAGACCACAGAGGTGGTCAAAGTCCGCCGGGCGCCACTGGAAATACCTGCTTGTAACCAGAGACGCCCGGCAACGGACGTTAGAGCAGCCGCGGCCTTGGGCCGCGGGATTAAAATAAAATAAAAAAACCACTGGAAATACCTTCTCGTGCGTACCAGAGCCGCCCGGCAACGGACTTAGGAGAAACCTGTGCTAATTCTGTTTAAAATACTTAAATAGCTTTATTTTATACAAACATATTATGAAAATCTGTCACGTTTGTTTAAATTGTTCAAAGAGGATAAAAACTTTGCACGAAACATAAAACTCAAATGCAATAACAAATATCATTATCGTCAAAGCGAACGTGAATTTGCCCTCTTTCCTCCTCATTTATATTATTAGAAAATCTACGGAAACTTTGTTAATAAGACTTGTGTTAACTGGATACAGTTAAGTGTTAGTACTTACGAGTACAGTCAAAAGTGACAGGACCTACACTTGACACAATTTCTGACACCCGTTGTATTTTTGCCACTAGATTTTATCAATTTATACAAAATTAAATCGAAGCTCTATATTTCTGTATTTGAAAGTATTGAGTCTGCTTCTTCTACTCTTAAATACATCTCTAACAAAGGGAATGCTCTGATCAATGAGCTTCGATGACCAAATTAAGACCAAGATCGGTCATCGTAGGTAGCACAGTGGTCAGGGCATTCTCCTAGTTAGGGAAAGGCCGAGTTATTCCAGAATGCTGTCAGCATTGACACGTTTTATGACAATGCTTAGTTATTTTCTGTGTTAAAAAGTAACCATTTATATGGTTTATGATTATATTAATTAATTACATTTGCAGCTAGAATTAACTCGGTACACTTATTAGTTCAAGATGACGTAGGTAGTTCGAAATTAGGGCAATTTTATTTGTAACTCTCAACTCATTTAAAATACGCTGAACGCGTTAATTAAGCGAATCAGCGACGTGTGAAATTGTAAACGTATGTGAAAACATTCGGTGGTTTTTGTCAATATTTTTGTAAAAAAGTACAGATACACATAAATAGGAGGTACGTATTTTAAAATTGGAATAAGAAAATTGTCCGTACAAGTAATCAAGTTGAGTTAATTAATGATTCCGAGTTAGGATTTTAATGTTTGAGTGAGAGAACAAAGTGATTGAAGCATCTTCATTTCGAGAGCAGCTGCTTGCGTCCGTCTGTCTGTCTGTATATCTGTTCTGGGCTCGGAGGAGATGTGCTAAAAAATATGGCCACATTTTTATCAGATCTCCATAAAACTTGGCACAAGTGTTCTTGATGTGAATCATTTTTTTCATCGTGAGCTTGTTTGATACGAGGGAAAATGCTCAAATAAAGTTTAAATGTTGCGAGGTACTGGTACTGTTCCACCATAACACTGGGCGATCACTAATAGATACTAAATAGATATATTTTACCAGAGACGCCCGCAGCAATGGACATGGGAGCGGCCGCGGTATTTTTAACGTCTGTTTCTTCGAATATCACGTAAGGGCTTTAAAAGATTTTATTAGTTAGATTATAATTTAGTACCTAATTCAAACTCACATGGTGGTGGAATAATGACTCAATTTAAGGATTTCGTATTAATACGAGTATCTACGCAGATGGATCTTTATTTTATCGTGTGTGAATAATTCCCAAGTCCCAAGGCCGCGGCCGCTCTAACGTCCGTTGCCGGGCGTCTCTGAAACGTACTCGTACCTACCAGACTTTTGTCAGTCTAATAATCTAATGTCGTACACGTCTGTGTCCCCCCAGAGGATTAGGCGGGGGATACGATAGAGTAATCTGCAATAAGCATTATCTACAATTTTTACAAACCTCCTTTGCTAATAATGTAATTAGCCGCAATTGTCAATTATATTCCGGTTGAATAGAATTGGCAATCGAGTGTTTGCCACCTGAGACTCGATTTACATTGTAGGATTTAGAAGAGACTTAATTGGGATTGATATTACCGTATATTAAGTCTGAGGAAGATATTTATAACTTTAGAGGAAAATTATTTCAATAGCAAAATTAACCAATCTAGCCATTCTCGAATTTCAGCAATTTAATTTTTAATTTTTTTAGTGGTATTTCTTGTAACCATGTTTTTTGTTGAATTTTAGTGAGAGAATCAGAAATAATGATAACTAGCAACCCTTAGCGCAAACTGCGCAAGTAATAATTTTTTTTTTTTTACTTTTTGTCAAATTTCTAATCTTATCGCACCACTGGAGACCACGACCTTTCCAACGGTGTGCCACACTTGACTGTGCGACTCTTAGTTTAGGAGGAGAAGCGGCTTCACTGGCGTATTATATATATAGATTAGTAGGTACGTGAAACGGAACCCTTAAGAGCGTGTACGCCTAGAGCGCAATGTTAAGTTTAGGTAATTCAAACCCACACAGAAGAAGCGCGACACGAGTGTAACTGTGTGTGAAGCGCTGGCGTGCTATAATCAAACTAATATATCTTGATCCGTTCAAGTGAACACTATAGTTCCAGTGTAGTTAGTTTGAAAAAAAAATCATAAATTTATGATTTTTTTTTGGTATTCAATTAAAACTTAGTACTTTATTTTACGGGTGCCTGCCGTTTTGCCGAAAAGATTTTGACAAAATTTCACTACCCAAACAAATTTTAGTAACCTTTTTTTATACCAATGCAATATTTCGAACGATTTTAGTACGCATATTTTTATTTGGTCAATTTTTTACTTGGCAAAATATTACCTACCAAGTATAATGTCATTAGGGCATTTGGTCTTCAAATGATTTATTCCAGTAAACAGTTATATATAATTTTCAAAACCTTAGGTTTGCGTTAAAAGTTTTTGTGAATAGATTTTTTGCTAAGTAATAATTTGGCAAATGAAATTATGCGAAATTTTTTTTGGGAAGTGAACATTTGCCAATTCATTTCGGTCAAACAAGGGAGACCCTTATTTTACACTAGCTTCTGCTTGCGACTTCGTACTTGGAATTTAGTGTAGAGAGAAATGAAACAAAAGAAAAGAAGGAAATAACATCTTTATAAATTCAATTAATATGTCGTAGTTCTCAGCGGCATCGACCTGGACTTTCCTGGGTCTACCATTTTGCTCTTTCGTCATGACATTTTGCATGGTCATACTCAACTGTTCCCATTACTCCTTCATCACATGAGTTTCTTTTACATTGCCTGTAATGAAACCATAAACCAATAAGCACACAAACCATGTTATTTTAAAGCAAGCGTTAGTAGTATCTTGCAGTAATTAAATAAAAAAAATATGAAAACGAAACAGACTTAGGATAAAATAATATCAACGTTTTTAAATACAATTGTATAGTTAATCGTGTAAATCTATGTATGTAATTGTATAATAATACAATTGAAATTGCCGTGGTTAACGGGCCTTTCTGAAATAAAACCCGGCTCAAGTAGACTAATAGTAAAAAGTACCACTAAACACTATACAAGCTAAGTCACTTATTAGTATATATGTTTTCATGCATCTCAAAGACATTTGCTCTTAGCGTTATTAGGATCCAGATAAAACACCATATTAATATAAGGATACAAAGGTGTATATTTTAATTTGGTGAAGCCGAGGGTTGAAGCTAGTATAGCATATATATCATATATACCTTTTAGCTCTTGCCTTTTCCAAATTTGTATATTTTTTTCGTTTTCGTTTCTTCGCTAAAAATAACTTGGTTTTATTTCCCATTTCGGCTGAAATATAATTTGTTGTGACTAAAAATATTGTCTGCCATAAAAAAAAATCATATAATGTTTTACTTACCAAAGTATCAAGATTTGTCGATGACGCTATAAATGTCTGCTATCCTTATACGCACGTCAGAGGCCAACATAGGTCAATCAGAGCGCCGAGCGACACATCCTCACTCTAGAAAGCCACGCGGCGAACTGATTTGAATAGATTGACGCGCTACGTTATAAAATAGTTTTCAAAAATTTATAGAAAATTAATAGTAATAAATTTATTAAAAATTCAAATTAGGTATTTTAAAAAAGATATTGATCTTTTAAGTTGAACTATTATATTGAATTTAATAAGATCGGTGAAAAAACCTTTTAAATTTCCTAATATTTCACATTGTTTGAATTTTAATTTCTTGTAATAATATACCTAAATCATAAAATCTTTTCAACTAACTATTTTCCTAAGGATCTTATCGATTGGTTAATATTTTTTGTTAATTAAATTTGTCAGTAGTTTCATATATTTGCAGCTTCGAAATTGATGCTGAAAGGGTAATTGAGAAAACCTCCGTTAGGTTATCTTAATAGAATGCACAAATACTGTATGAATCGAAATATTTACTCTACTAACTATTGAGACTACAAAATTTCCTAAAGTTATTAGTAATTAACATTTTTGTAAGATAAGTAGTTCACGATATTAACAGGTTTGAAAAGTATTGTTTTTGAGTCAAATTGCACATAGACGGCGTACACGCTCTTAAAACGCTTGAAAGCGACTGGAGCTTCTTTGCAGTCGTCTGATCAAGACCTAGGCTTTATACGGGATAGGTACGTCTTTTATGATTCATTACATGGCTACGTCTAAGCAATGCGAACCAAATTTTCAGATGTTGAAACAAGGGCCATGACCTCACCAGCTGTGAAGAATACCAGCAACAGACTTCAAGACGAAACAAGCTAAATACGAAGTAGGTACGACCATTTCACTAGCTCTACCAGGCCTACACTTAATAACTCAGATGAAAATCATTTAATTTTATATGGACAACGGTATGAAATTCATGTGTTCATTGTTATTATTGATAGCGTACTGTCCTTTAACTAAACGTATACGTAGCAAATCATAAAATAACTAATAGTATTTATGGAGTAAGTAACTGAAAGCTTTTACGACAGAAGAGATTTTGGAAAAAATCTCAATTATGGTCAATGCTTACGCGGATGATTTGGAGAACAACCTAGGTGATTAATTTGAGCAGTTTGCTGAACTGCTGAAATGTGGCTACTGTTATTATTAACATCAAGAAACCTCGAGGAGCCTTTGGAACTGCAATTTTATAAATGTTTATTAAATAATTATTTTAAATCGTGTTTCCCAAACTTAGAAGTTGAGTTGCGCATTTACTTTTCTCTCGTGATCAACAACTGCAGTGGCCAACGTTCTTTTTAAACGTGAAAACATAAATAAAGGGAGTTGAGAAACACAATGGGCCAAGAATATTTTAATCATCTCACTTTGAACACTTTGAACATAGAGGATGATTTGCTTAAAGTAGTTGAAATTCATTTATTTTATGACGCAAATACCTATACACTATATATTTGTCACTTTCCCACTACCAAAATTCTCATAGATATTAAGCCGTCCCGTGGGATAGTTCGTGATTTATGCGCCCACAACTTATAAAAGTTAAGCGGGAGGATATTTTCAACCCGATGCCGCACTGAACGTGATAAGTTATAAATACTTACCCCCTTATTCACAATGAAACGCTATTATTGGCTAAAAACTTTATCAGCACAGTATAAGTTTTAATTTTACTATGTTATTAGTCCGCTGGGCGCCACTGGAAATACTTTCTGCGTGAGTACCAGAGACGCCCGGCGACAAACGTGAGAGCGGCCGTGAAAACTATGTTATTAGTTAAAAATGCTCTGTTTAGATCCGGAAGAGCTCAATAGAATCTTCTGTCTCCATCAGGAGTTGTGTTGTGTGTGATTCGTTATGAATAAGACCGATTTTAACGGTATTTTAAGCCTCTGAAAACTCATTATGAATAAGAGGATTATTATAAAGAACCTACCTACCCCTACCTAGGTACTAGTTCGATGTGAAACGTGTCGTATCTAGATGACGCAAGCAAAAGTTTATTTGTTTGCGCTCGCTGTCAACATCAACATCAATAGCTGGTCCCGTTTCTGTCAAATGAAAATACAGATGATTGATGAATTGGCGTACTGCTGAACGTACGTACGTAATATGCTGAACTTGTTCGATGTTTTGTACCTACCATATGGAAGTGAGGGAAATTTTACGAGTGATAACATTTTGATAATGTAAAAAACCGGCCAAGTGCGAGTTAGATTCGGGCGCGAAGGGTTCCATATCTATACTAATATTATAAAGAGGAAAGATTTGTATTTTTGTGTGTATGTTTGTAATAAATAAACTCAAAAACTACTGTGCCGATTTCAAAAATTCTTTCACCATTGGAAAGCTACATTCACCCTGAGTAACATAGGCTACTTTTTATCCCGGTAATCTGTTCCCACGGGGACCGGGAACGAGTAAACTAAATCACGCGGGCGGAGATGCGCCGATCAGCTAAGTAGTCATCTATAAAAATGGCAAAACATATTACGTTTTATGTATGGGAGCCCCCCTAAATTTTTATTTTATTCTGTTTTTTAGTATTTATTGTTATAGCGGCAACATCTGTGAAAATTTCAACTTTCTATCTATCACGATTCATGAGATACCTACAGCGTGGAGACAGACAGACGGACAGACAGCGAAGTCTAAGTAATAGGGTTTCCGTTTTACCCTTTAGGTACACGGAACTCTAAAAACCTTCGTCACCTTGTCTATGAAGTGTCATAAATAAATTATGTGAAAAGGAATTAATAACTCTATTAAGTATAAGAGTTAGTTATATACGTATAGTTAATGATATAAACACACACATGTCACGCCTGCAGCCACCCACAATTTGCCAACATTTTTAGTCCCACACACCGGGCACACCGGGCAAACTTATAACGGGTTATGTCCAAATGGCCGAGTGAATTTAATAAAAAGTAGCAGCTATATTGTAATTTTGAAATAATTTGAAACCCGTTGCCTTGCGATGAAATGTTGATGAAAGGTAACAAAATCTTACGTGCCAGCCGCTATGGCACAGCTAATTAAAGTTCTGGGTGTCACGGACTATTTAGTTAATGATAAGGTGTAGATACCTACCGTGTATGCACCTACCCAGTCGATTATTTGCCTCATCTGGAGGTTGACTGGTAAAGAATGCCTTTGGCATTAAGTCCGCCGTAGTACATAAATTTATTAGTGCAAAATGTTTAATAAAAATACCCTCTTCACGGTCAAACGATGGGTCGGATTTTGATGAAAATTGGTAAGTATAGGGATAGTTTTGGGAACGGAGAATAAAATATGATACTTTAAAACTGTGTGGCGCAGTGGGGAACCACTAGTATTATATTATAAAAAAGAAGTAGGTACAGCACTACTACCTATAGTATTCTTATATCTGTGGTACAGGTAACTAGGCATATCCAAAACTAAAGAAATTGACGATTGACGATGACTACTTGGGTGGCGTGATGACTACTTCGGTAGTGCATCGGCTTTCGCCTCCAGAGTCTCGGGTTCGATTTCCGGGTCGAATCCAATATTTGTGTGATCCACAAATGTTTGTTTCGGAGTTTTCTATGTATAATAAATAGTATGTTTATCAGTTGTCTTTTTTTTTATCAGGTGTCCAGATCTCATAGCACAAGCTTATAGCTTAGTTTGGGCTAGATGACATTGTGTGAGCATGGCCAACAGTATTTGAAAGTGTTCCTGACAATTATATCTACATTTTGTATAGGTACAACTATTAATTATACCTAGTAGGTACACAGTTAGGTAGCTAACGCAAGAATAATATCTCTAATAGAAATATAAATCTCAACTTCGGAGAACAAGGATTTATTCGAGCCATTACTTTACCCTTTTTATTAGTCACGTTTGTAGGTTTTGTCTTACCTACTTCTTTTCACAGCTTTTGTGACTGTTCATTTCGTGATCATTGAATTTCAAAGCAATAAAAAAAATTGTAAGTATTGAAGTCCATACCCAACTCCATTAGTTTTTAGGTTATAATTTATCAACAAAATAACTATCATGGCAATTATCACTAAAAAAATCAAATGTAGAGTTGTGAGAACCCAGCTTTAATTCCTTCAAAACAACATAAGATTTGATAAGATCAGTCATTACGTCTGTATGTGGCAGAATTGAAAGTATGACGCGATGGTCAATGTGATCCATCATTTTCGTTTAGTTTGATTTTCAATTCCGTCGCGTCCCTCGGATAGAATTACCAATCAGACTGTGAAATGCAGGCAGTTACATAAACAAGTAGCTAGAACTTCTTTTATCTAGGCTAACCCGTATCGGACCGATACCTACTTAAGTACCTATAGCTTCATTTATCATACTTTTTCGTCTGTAGGTAGGGTACCTGTTACGAACTTAGTAAGTCCTACAATTTGTCAATATCAGATACCTCTGTACTCGTACCTAGGGGAGTAAGAACATTAAGAATACGCTATAGGTGCTTTATACATACAAATCAAGTGATTGATACTCGTATTTTCATTTTACATTTAATCAGGCCTTTTCCATGAATGAAGTCAGATTCATTATTATACGCCCACTTTTCGCCTTAATTTTGTTGCTAACCTAATAGGGGTTGACCGTTTCCGAGCGCTAGATTATATTTGACAGAGTCCGTCAGTCGGTCAACAGGGACACCACTTGCAGATAAGGTTGGCTTGTGCCTCTAAGGTCTTGGTAATGATGATCACATAAATTAAATGATTTGATTAGACCATCTCCCTGAAAGAGAACTGACGCTGACTCGTGTTCGGCCTAAGACCGTGTAGGTACCAACTACCTACTCTTTTACGGTAAACGGTCATCATACACCGACCCTTTCCCCAACGCAGAATATATATGAAATTTTATTGTATACCCACAAGAACAAAAGTAAATTTGTGAAAAATAGTGATAATCATAATCTAAACTTAAGAAATAAGGATAAACTGGCTGTTCCTAAATTTAGGCTTCATAAAGTGAGTAATTCTTTTGCGGGGAACTTTATTCGAATGTACAATACATTGCCAACCGAAATAGCAAATTTATCTGTCAATAAATTTAAAAAACTAATAAAAAGTAAATTGTGCCATAAAGCTTATTATAGTATTAATGATTTCTTAGATGACAAGGCGGCCTGGTTGTAACAACGTAACGAATTGCTCCTTTCTAAATAACTCTGTATTAGATTTAAGATGAAATATTTTGAAAAAAGCCGAGCTGAGTTTCTTGAGGGCTCTTCTCAGTCTCGTTGCATTTTGGAACCCTCGGTAGAGTCACACCAACTTCTGACGAATCTAAATAATTTTCTGAAAATTTCAAAGATAATAAACGTTATTTTATTTTATTTTATTGCAGTTGGGGTCGGCTTTCCACTCTAACTGCGATTTGGCTGAACTTCGATATTTTCCGTGAAGCGACTGCCATCTGACCTCCACAACCCATGGGCGATATTGAAGTTCTGTAGTTAGACCGGTCGGATTTTTTACCCCTAACGACTGCCATAGATGTTCGTACGACAGCCGGGACCGACGGTTTAACGTGCTCTTCGGGGCACGGAGGAGTCTCAGTGTCTTAAGAAATGGTCACCCATCCAATGACCGGCCTGACCAGAGGTTGCTTAACCTTTGCAATGTGTAACTCTACTACTAGGCGTTCCCTTTGTTTTGTACCAAAGAGTCCTTGAGTTTCTTTGTGTATTTGTAGATGTAGACCACAAGTGTCACACTCGTAAATAATAGTAGGAAGGTATAGTCTAAATTGTTGCACGTACGCACCTACTACGAGAATCTATTGTTTATTGGTGTGTCGATAGGTAAGAACAAAAGAAAACATTAACACCTTAAAAGTTAAAACTTTGAAAGCGAACTAAAGCTGTATTTTCTTGGCGGGACTACAGTAATGGCACATTGAAATGTTTATAGCGCCCGCTTCGCGTGCCACGAGCAAGAAACAAATCTCAGATCGCAATAAATCGCCTTATGTACCTACCTATCGAGATTTATTCTTTGATTAGTGCCTCTATTTACGGAATATGTGCAAAAATCGATAGTCAACAGAGTTAGGCACAATACAATAGATAGGGACCACCTACGGAGTTACATAGACAAAAAGTAGGAAAATAAAAAGGAAAAGTAGATTCTTTGTCTACCACCAGAATTAGGAATATTAACCATAGTAGGTAAATACATAGTGGTAAATAAATATTTATAATACACCTCCACTCTTCACTGTGCCCTCTACGAGTTAGATCTGCTAGTCAGAGTGACACCTCCGCCAGTCACTCCAAAAGCCGCGACAGTCACATGCATAGGTACCATCTCTCGACCCCCTAATAAAATTATTGGCAAAACCTCACCCTTCGGAGATACAACCGTAGGTAAACCTTACCTTAATGTTAAAAATTATTATGTGGGATGAAATTAGCTCGAAACGGAGCCATCAGTTTTCATATAAAATTTAACAAAGGCGCTATGATACGTCGAAAGACGAATGGATGAAAGGCAGTCTTCGCCTATCTCGGACAAAACTGTTCGTTGTAGGTGTAATTCTATAAATAAACATTTTACATTATTTTCTTCAGTGTTAAGGCTCTTTTAGACGAGCTTTTTTTTTTCACCGGGCCACGGACCGTTGTTTTCACTGGATTCACTATGTGGTGTATGGTTTATAATGAAACGCACCGGACACAGGGCCGTCGAAAAAATTCCGCCTAATGCACGCGACCTCCCCTTGCCGCCCGGTCCATTGTCCGGTGAAACAAACGGACGTGTAAAAGCAGCCTTACACAGCATTATTCACAACATTTCAATAAACCCATTTATAGCTTTTACATTTAGTTGTAAAGTGGGCAGGGGCGGATCCACCGTGATGGGCAGTATGGGCATGCCCACCACCTTCATTGAGAAAATGAGGTCACACTTTCAGGTTGTTGATATTAACTCTGGATTTGGAAAAAGAAAAAAATAAATCGTGCGTGATTCGGAACGCACCAAATATTACGCATAGACGGTATGTCACATTTTTGAAACTGACAATATAATGACATAAGACATATGTAGTGTTTTCTCGTTTTACCAAATCTACGGCGTCGTTGGTACGAAAGTACGAGTACATACGCAGGGATCTAGTTGTAGAAAGCCCCACGTACGGTTCCAAGGCAAACGAACAGGTCCAATTATGAGGCGAAATCGGCAGAAGAGTACTATCGGAAATCAATTTATATTGTTAGATTCCATAAATCATGATTTAGGGCAGAGATTTTCGCCAGACGTACTTAACATTCTTAAGTTAAGAGTTTTCCTACCCAAACCAAATTTTAATATTAGTGACTTAGATATCGAGACCGTAAAAAATGTGGTGCAGATGTATCAGATTTTCCTTACTGATAGTGAGTTAACTATCATTAACGAATACCGACTCTGGTCGACTAAATGGAAAAGAGAATTCGAAAACCATTCCGTCATACCTAAGGAAAAAGAAGTACCTCATCTAATTGAGGCATGCGACCAAGACTTATATCCTAATATAAAAATGTTTCTACAAATACTGGCAACTCTATCGATCAGCGTAGCTACCGCTGAGAGATCTTTCTCTACATTACGCAGACGTAAATCTTGGTTGCGTTCCTCAATCAGTCGGGAAAGATTAACCGGGTTAGCTCTCTTAAATATACATAAAAATATTAACCTAGATATTGACGAAATTATTAATATATTTGCGAAAAAGAAACGTAAATTTGATTTCATAATTTAATTTAATTATTTCATGACCAATATTTATGATCGGGGCCTGAGGACGGCGGGATCGCCACCCGTCGTCCTTACAGAAGCAGGCTAGAAGGGTTGCGTGCTGCGGGGCCTTTGCCCCATAGCACGCAACCAGATTCACTCACTGACGCGGGATAAAACCCAACCCCAACGACGCGGGATTCTCATCCCGACTCAACCCCCGCAGAGACCACAGAGGTGGTCAAAGTCCGCCGGGCGCCACTGGAAATAGTTCTGCTTGTAACCAGAGACGCCCGGCAACGGACGTTAGAGCGGCCGCGGCCTTGGGCCGCGGAACTAAAAAAAAAAAAGACCAATATTTGTTATTAGCATGCAATTTAATCAATCAAGCTTACGTTAAAATCGTAATTTAATCAGAGATCAAGCTTACGTTAAATTCGTAATTTAATCATTTAATAAATTATGAAATTATTAAATTACGAATTTAACATGCTAATACCCAATTATTATTAGTAATAATAAATGGATATTAGCATGTACATATTTCATATTTTATATTGTTCATCATGTTTCATATTTTATATTTGTTATGTTTGTATTTACTATTTTATATTCTTTTGCTAAAATCGCCTCGGTTTTTTTGAAGTAAAATGTTACATTGTGAAGTTCAAACATAAAATTACTTCCGTCATTTTTGCTAGTCAGTTTTCACTACGTTGAACTGTACACTCAACAAATCATGGTCTCCAGCGCGAGCAGGTGGACCGCGGCCGTGTCCTTCTGCAAGCAAGTCCTGCTCGCGAAGGAGGCGGTCGAGAGAGAGAGGGAGCGTACCCTACCCGCTGAGTTCCGCAGTCAGCGGCAACCGGATTCACTCACCGACGCGGGATGAAAACCGACCCCAACTATGCGGGATAAAACTCGACCAAACTCTAGCGCATAGGCCACACAGGTGGCCGAAGTCCGCCGGGGGTCACTGGAAATTCCTGGAGTGTTCACCAGAAGGCCTCTGCAATGGACGTGGGAGTTAAAAAAAAAATGCAAAGCAATATGAACTTGTGATCGATATAATTTGTAGTGGACAAATTATATCGATCACAAGTTCATATTGCCACTCACACTTGGCCGATTTTCGACTGGCCGTGCCCACCACCTTTTTTAAGGTCTGGATCCGCCCCTGGTGTTCGGTACAGAATGTCCTTACATCCTCATCGACGCGGGATAAAACCCAACCCAACGACGCGGGATAAAACCCGACCAAACATCAGACAGAGGCCACACAGGTAGCCAAAGTCTGCCGGGCGCCATTGGGATTCTCTGTGTGCTCACCAGTGGCGCTCATAGGCTGGACATAGGAGCGACCGCGGCCTCAGGCCGCGGAATTAAAAAAAAAAGGAATTCGGTAATAAGTACCTATGTAGGTATGAAGAGGCCATTTCACTTGATTTGAAGGCTTACTATTTTCTGGCCCAAAAAATAAGTATCGCTATCCAACGTGGCAACATAGCCAGTATTCTGGGGACCTTAATAGGCACAAAGGCCCCGAAAGTTCCATGCTTTTCCATTCCAAAAATTCTCAAAAAAAAATGGGAACCTTCCCAGTCGGCAATGACGCGGAGGATTTTTTAAACGATATTTTTTAATGTCTGTAAATGTTTTTAGTACATAATTTTGTAAAGTAGGTACATAATTACTATCATATACAATTTACAAATTGTACTCACACTCCACAATCAAACGGATGTGTCAAAATTTTCTGCCACCACGGCACAACAGTTAGACACCACAGGACTAGACGTCCGCCCCAGTGACCCGTCTGTAGTTGCAGGCGGCGTCTGCTACAATATACCTTTATAGTCGGTTAACGCCCAAATTATTCAAGACTCATTCAAGTACCTATTCTCGAGGAGGATTCACCGATGTTGTGAAACATTGTTACTTGAGCCGTCACACTATTTAGATTTCTGAGTATTGTCGAATAAATAAAGAATGAACAAAGCTGGAGACAGCACTATTCATAGGGACCCCACTGTTCTGAGCCACTCCGTCATATAAATATTTCTTTTGTAAATATGAAAATAATTATTACCTTTCTGTTCTAAAAATAAGGTGATTTCCAGTTAATGAAATATCATAGGAAAAGTGTTTGTACTATTTTAAACACTTGACTTGACTTGACTTGAACTTGTTTTGGCGGTAAATATTGATATTTATGACGGGATTTTGAAATAACTGTTGGCAACACTGACGTGGGCCGCGGGGCGGGGATAACCTATAAAGCTCTGTTCATACCTCTCGGATGTCACTCAGTCGCACAAATCTCATTGGTAGTTTCATGAAGCGGCCAATGAGAAATCGCAAGTCTACTGTCTATTAGGCATAGAAATGATTGAGACTTTAAAATCACTATCATATCACCATATGATTATTTCCAGTCACTATCATCAGCCATTATTCGTCGCTGTTATGTTACCAATGACAAATAACATGCATTATGTATGAAACACATCAGCTTGTTTTATTAAACAAAAATCCAATTTGGTCTATTATATCTATTATTATTTTTGTCTTTACTATACATAGAACCAGTCACAAACTTTTGTGTTAGCTACTCCACAAAATGGTCGGAGAAGTACAAACACAAACGGAAAAAAATTGACAAAAAAATAAAACAAAACTCAAAAAAAAATCACATTCACTGAGTTTAGACATCGGCACCTCATAACCGTAGGCAGCATCGTTTCCAACTACGCCAAATTGACTTTTAACTTCACTGCGAAACCACCGTTCATTACCTACCAAAATTACCCTAGTCACATAAATATACAGTTTTCTCTTAGCAACAAGTACTGTATATTATAATAATTCCAAATTTCGTAAAAATCATGAATTTATGATTTATATGAATTTATGAATTCATTTGAATTTATTTAAATATTATTATATTAAGTAAAACTATTAAAAGTTGTTAGCAATTGGACGCCTTTCATAATTTATACTTATCTACTATGATTACGTACAAAAATAAAAACCATGATACATTGGGTTTTTTTGGGATAAATACTGCCATGTAAACAAAATAATATAATATGAGTCTATTGAAGAGAATATGTGCAATCAATGTGCATTAAATAAATTAAACCATAACAACGTATATCGTATATTATACTAGGTAAAGCTACGCTGCTGTAAACAGTGCGCGGCTTCGTATTGAGCGAAGCGTTAAGGTTTGTCACGACCTTAATTGAAATCAGCTATTAATTTAGGTGAAATTTTTTTTATTATCGGTCAAGAGGTTGCTGAGAAACGAACATCCGAACATTTTACATTTAACCTGCTCCATGGGAGCTCCGCTTGCCTTCTGCTCGCTTCGCTCAGTAAAAAATACAAAAATATTTTAATTTCTGTCGCACCCGAACTTAAAAACGAAAGCAAGCTATATACCGCTACGTATTAGAAAGAAACGAGAGTGACCTATCCCGAGCGCCGAGCTGTGGACGACGAGCGAGTAACAAGTGCGATCTGTGCTGTGACTGTGCAGCGAACGGCGAGTGGCGAGAGCGACTGGCGCGATGTGAGTCCCAGTTCAATCACAATCAGAGTCAGTTCACATTCCAGTCGCCGCTGTGAGGTATGATTGGTGAAATCACATGATTTATAACCCGTCATTATGATTTCATTCCATGCCTACGGTCTATGCGTGGACATTCGAGAGGTATGTACAGAGCTTATGATTTTAAGCTGTTTTGAATGTTTTGACGTTTTATAATGACGTCGTAAATTGGCGTTTTCACATTAGCAAAATAAGATTTTATTTTTATTTAAATTTTCAGTAAGTTATTATCCAATAAAGTACTTAACTACTTACCTACTTCATTCAAAGTCAAACCTTAATCCCTATTCCCTGTTAAAGATGGTTCGACCAATAGAACTGGGTAAGTTATTCGTTAGTTATCTTTAGGACCACACAAAAAGTTTGTTATCTCTCATATATAACTACACGTGCAGTGTACAGGTTTTTGATTAAAAAATATATTTTATTTTACATTATTAAATTTACTAGACGTAAACCAAACACCACTACATTTAAGTAGGTGCCTACTTCTTTAAACATACACAAGCTCTTACCGGTTCCTACCGCTCATACCGGTTTCGCCTCACATTCACACACACACACGGCTTACAGATTACCACACTGTCTTATAAAAACTTTATTTTTAGGTATGGGATAAATAATTAACAGAAACCTACTTAATTATAAGATAGGTTTCTTTATCAAATTCTTTATCCTGTACTCAAAACTTTATTTTAATAAAGTTTTGGGTAGGTACAGGATATATACTTAGTTAGGTTATAAATAGCATTAATAAACCACTAAGGTTTGTAAATGCTAAGTACATTAGTCTACAATGTCAAGAACAAGCTACAAACACTATATATATTATAACAAACACAATACACTCATATTATTAGCATATATCTCCATATTTTGAAAATGGCCATTTTATAGCACTCGGCGTCCTCACTGTTGTAATTGAATGATTTGAGTTATAAAAAAGGTTAGAGACATTATTTAGTGATAAGGCCGCCATTTGTACATTTTCTTACTATGTTTTCTCATGTATATTTGTATTGGTGTACAATAAAGTTTATTGTATTGTATTGTAAGTGTAATAATCAGCTGAATGGTGGGTTTCTTGTATTTTTTAGATATAACTCAGTTGAAAAATGTTTGTGTCAACAAAACAAATGTTGAGGGCCAGATAACAACCATATTAGCCAATAATCTAGTCACATCACCTGATAATTTCAACACATGGCTTTTGAAGGCTATTACACACATAGACTTGACCACCCTTGCTGGAGATGACACAAGGTCCAATGTTATAAAACTGTGCATTAAGGTTTGTTCCTATTAAATAGGTAGTAACTATTCTGCATAACCTTGATATGATAAAAAAATTAAGGCAGTTAATGAAAGAAGTAAGGTATAGTAAGTAAGTAGTACAGACCTACAAACTATTTACTTAGACTTTCTTGTATTAACTGGTAGAACCTTTATTCTCTAAGATATTTTTTTTATTCATTTAGCTTCTGATATTTTAATTTTACACAAATTAACACAAATAACACACTAAAAATGTGAAACACTTCACACTTGTGCATTAGAAGCATGGCGCTTGCAAAGATTCCCCTAAATTATTTACTCACTGTTTCAGGCAGTTAATGCATTACCTAATGATATCGCTGAAAATCTAAATTTGAAAACAAAAATGACAACAGCAGCCGTTTGTGTTTACCCTACCAAAGTGAATGATGCATATGAGGCCCTTAAAAAGATGGACATGCTCAAAGAAGTTAAAATTGCTTCTGGTAATTAATACAGTTGTTTTACATGTGTTTTTTGCTGTTAACCGAGCAAACTACGGCCAGATTCGACCAAACTTGAAGATAAAACTATCACGATTATAATATTTTACTCTGACTAAGTGGGATTTATTTCTACTAACTACCTTGAAATAACATAATAATTAAATTTTCTATAATCAATCATGTGTAAACTATTGAACAGATTTGGATGAAAATAGATAAGATAAGATAAATACTCTTTATTGTACACAAAAAGAGACAGATGCTTTAGTTATAAACTATATCTTTAATTGTCATATAATATATATGTATTATACAATATAATACATATATTATATGACAATTAAAGATATGGATTGGACTTGTAGATTGATGAGAAGTCCCAAGCAAGAATAATCTAAGTGTAACGTAACGTTGGTTTGTGTGTGTGAAAGTTCTTCCGTGATTATAGTGCTTGCAATAGTGCCAGAAACTCAAACCAGAATTACTGGGTAAATATCCCCATAATTTCAATAATATAATAATATAATTTTAATAAATAATGTAAACAACCATGATCGTTTAAATACCTATATTCTATGGATAACTATTCTAATTATAATATTGTAATAATAACAAAATATTTCCTTTTGTAGTTGCTACAGGATTTCCGTCAGGCCTCTATAGCCTTAAAACAAGGTTGCAAGAAATAGAATTTGCAGTATCCAATGGTGCTAACGAAATTGATGTAGTACTCGACAGAAGTTTAGTTTTAACTGGAGAGTGGGAGAAGTTGTACAAGGAAGTGCAACAAATGAAGAAAGCATGTGGCACAGCTCACATGAAAGTTATACTTGGTACTGGACAACTGGGCTCTTATGATAATGTAAGTTTGAATTATTCTAATATCTTTATAATGTAGTGTCGGTCGAGGTCGGAGAACCGTCAGTAAGTATGAAGTGTCGGTTGTGGTTACTTCCGGAGATACACACACACACATCTCACGCCTATATCCCCGAAGGGGTAGGCAGAGGTGCATTAGACACCAACAATTTGACAGTATTTCAGTCACACATATAATGGGTTATGTCCAAAATGGCTGAATGAATTTAATAAAAAGTAGCAGCTATATTGTAATTTTGAAAAGAAGTTTTATACCCGTTGCCTTGCTATGAATTGGTGATGAAAGACAACAAAATCTTACGTGCCAGCTACTATGGCACAACAAATTAAAGTCCTGGGCGTCTCTGACTTCCGGAGATATCGGGTAGCAAAGGTAAAATAGTACCTCACTTATGTACATTTTATAAAGCTTTAGTTTTTAATATTTTCTTCGGAATAATAATAGATATCACGTCACTAAATCCCAGACCCCTGGCATGGTTGCAACCCCTTGCCAGACCTCAATAACCCTGGTACTGCCAGACATGAATTGTGATTTAAAAGCTGAAAATTTCTCAGAGCATGAGCCCTACACAGGTAAGCACGATCAGTGAGTATGGAGTACCGGTAGTGGGTACTTCGGAGATATCAGGTAGCAAAGGTGGGTGAAATACTTACGTCATTTTATGATGCTTCAGTTTTTATATTTTCTTCGGAATAACAATATAAATCATGTCACCAAATCCTAGACCCCTGGCATGGTTGTAATAATTTTTTAGTTGGGCTCAGTGGATAACGTGAGTGTGATCCCCTGTCAGTACTAATGTGAATACGCTTCTAAAGGGCGATTTATACCAAACGAGGGAATGCTCATTCTAATTACTCTCTGTCAAATTCTTTTAATGTAAACAGAGACTGAACTTTCCTTCGCTCTTCTGCTTCATTCATAGTGATCAAAATGTGGGCATTAAATGCTTTGGGGATACAGATGTTTGAGTTGTGTGTTGTTGTATACTTGCATGAGAGGTAATTACCTCGGTCTAAGAACTTGGTAGACCCCTATTACTGGTTTGTATTAGAATTCTCAATTTTTTATGTTATGGCACGTAAAGTTAATAAAATGTAACTGTCTCGGTGGCGCAGGGTTATGTGTATGCGACTGCCGTCTCTAAGGTCCAGGGTTCGATCCCCGGGTCGAATCACAGAGAGAGAGAGAGAGAGAGATTTTAGGTATTTTCTATGTATATTTAGAAATATTAAGTACGTTTATCGAAGTATGTTTAGATTATAGAAGGAAAACTACAAAAATCTCTATTCTACCAAGCCAGCGTGGTATTTGTAGGTTGAATTCCACCCTCTTTAAGGGAGGCATATGCCCAGTAGTGTGCGTCATATGGGTTGAGATGATGATGATGATGACTAAAGTTCATAATAATATTTTCTCAACAGGTTTACAAAGCGTCAATGGTATCAATGATAGCTGGTGCAGACTTTATAAAAACTTCAACTGGCATGGAAGAGGTGAATGCTACACTACCAGTTGGATTGGTCATGTGCAGAGCAATACGGAAATACTATCAGATGACTGGTGAAAAGGTAAGTGGATTAATTAATTTATTAATATTTTGGCTGATGTCTTCATAAATGAGCCTTTTTTTAAATCCGCTGCCCAAGGCCGCGGCCGCGGTCACGTCTGTTGCCGGGCGTCTCTGGTTCACACGCCGAAGGTATTTCCAGTGGCGCCCGGCGGACTTTGACCACCTGTGTGGCCTGTTCGGGGGTTAGGTCGGGATGAGAATCCCGCGTCGTTGGGATAGGGTTTTATCCCGCGTCAGTGAGTGAATCTTTTTTTGCGTGCTATGGAGCAAAGGCCCCGCAGCACGCTAATAGCTGTTGCCTGCAGCGCCGCCTGCGTGTTTAAGTTTTCTTGAACACCAGTTACTGATTTATTATGTATAGCTGTTGCCCGCAACTCCGCCTGCGTGTTACTTTAGATCGACATAATGTTTTATTTATAATATCGTAAAACACATTACCGTGATAAAAAGTAGCCTAAGTCAGGGATAATGTAACTACATTTAGTAGTTTGGAAAGATAGGTTTAGATTAGTGAAAATTTTTAAAATCTGTTCAGTATTTACAGATCCTATTCAACACAAACAATCTTGCCTCTTAATTTTGAATTCGGAATCTATTAATATATACTATTAATTTGACTAATTTGGACTAATACTAGAAAATCTTAATTTTATAATGACTGTTTTACTTGACTATGTATATTGATTTAATGATCATGAAGACTGAAATGAATTTCATTTTTGGATGTTCAATTTATGGGTTGGAATAAATGAATTTTATTTTAGTATTTATTTACTAATATTAGTATAGATGTACATTGTACAGACAGCTTCGACTCCGGAGTCTCGGGTTCATTTCCCGGATCGAATGCAATATTTGTGTAATCCACAAATGTTTGTTTCGGAGTTTGGATGTTTTCTATGCATGTTATAACATATACCTATGTATTTAGAAATATAAGTATGTTTATCAATTGTCTAGATCCCATAGCACAAGCTTGTGTGAGAATGGCCCAACAATATTTATTTATTTATTTATAGCAATAAATAGAACTAGTTATCTCGACGAACTTTGTATCACATCAAATAAAAAAAAATAAAAATATTTCATGCAAATGTATGTAAATTGAAAAACGCGACGGACGGACAGACAGACAGAAAAATTGTCGTATTAAATATATAGATGTCTGCAGTCTGAGCTATACAGTTTAGTTATTGCATTTTAATAATATGGGAATGCACTTTTGAACCTTGACTGTACATGCTATTTGTTTTACAGGTAGGTTTGAAACCTGCAGGTGGCATCAAGACAGCCCAAGATGCAGTCAACTGGTTAATCCTGGTTTATACCGAGTTGGGTCCCGAATGGCTTACACCAAAACTATTCCGAATTGGGGCTTCCAGTCTATTGGACAATATTGTTGAGAAACTCCGGGGTTGAATTTTATAATAACTATTTTTTATATTCTTTTTATACTTACTTACCTACTTTTATTATTCTTTATTTTTGTAATTTGACTTAATGTAAGAATCAGTTGTACAAAATTGTTGTATATCATATTCATAATTTCTACATCGCGCTATTAAGGTTAGCGTTGGATCCACTTACCGCAGTTCTACCGTACTGACGGTACCAGTGTATCGTGTTACAACGATATTTAAACACTGAATTTTTAGATGAATCCTTACCAAATCCATATATTTTTTGTATTTCAAAGCAATGAGTTTGCTTAAACTATTCTTAAAATATTAAGAAAGAAATTATAAATGATCACAAAAACTGATGTCATCGGCGGGACTCGAACCCACGGCCTTTCCCTAACAGGGGGACTGCTCTGACCAACTGAGCTACGATGACCAATACCGACATCGAATTTTTGCTTCATATCATATTCATTATTTCTACATCGCGCTATTAATTAACAAAAATTCGATGTCGGGTAGTGAAGAAATTATTGTACTTAGGCCGAACGCTAAAACACGGGCCGATGCGGACGCGGGTGCACGCGTCACAAGTCCGCCGCGGGCCACGAATCCGCGAGCGGGGCACCCGTCTCATTTAGCGCTGCTAGTATAACTTTGATCTCGAGCGTGTACAGTAGTGTCGAGTAGATTAGCATGCATTATTTGCTAATTTATTATTTGGTAAAAAGACGTCTACGAAAACAACGTCGACTGCCTAACCTGTTCGTGACAAGCAGGCTACTCAGCGAAGAATTCGTAACCAAATTTGGCCGAAATTGCACCTCAATTATTACACGCTCTGTATCGATGTTCATGGTTGTACCTAGCCTCCGACGCGTGTGACCGTAGCATCTAGCGGCGCTCGACTGATTTGTAGGAACAAACCCGCGGCCGGACGCCCGTCGCGTGCGCCCGCGCCGTGTGCCCGCCGCGCGTGTTACAATCCGTCGCCCACGTCCGCGCTCCGTCCCACGCGCCTGCGCTGCTCAAACTATTTTTCATTGAGCGTGCGCCCGCGCGAGTTTTAGCCTTCGCCCTTAATGTTTCATGGTTAATTTTGTTGAATACTTGAATGAATACTCTATTTTGTAATTTTTCTTTATATATTTTTTTTTTGTAATTTGACCAAATTTTACCAAATATTATTTTATGTCGCCATATTTAGCAATTAAGGATACGTTTTATATATTTTTAATAAGTCACAAAATATCGAGCATTTATATTGTTATATTAAATATAAGGTCTATGAGACTTGATCTTTAAAAATGTTGATTATAATAATTAAGGAAGTATAAAAATGTTTTAAGATAAATAATGTTTATTATATCATTAAATATTTGTATTTTTATAACTAACCCCTTTAATTATTTATTACACCTTAAGTACTATATGACACTTATGGTAACAAGTCTACAGCATAGCTTAATGTAGACCTACCCACTAAGAATGAAAAATTGATATTTTTTGAAAAAAAATTAGTCATGGTGGCTAATTTATTATATGACTACATATGAATGGAATACAGCTCAAAGGTATTATGTATGCAGACCTACATACATTAATTGAATGTATGTAGGTCTGCACAACATATACCTTGGCGCTGTGTATCCTATATGGATGAATTATACTAGACCGGGTCGCGTGCGAGATGTGCTGTGTGGCTTCCATTGTAAACGTTACATACATTTGTGTAACAGTGTCATTGCGTGATCCTTGTCACGCTAAAGGTTGCCCAGTATAAGTTGACGTTCCAATAGGGGCTCCACATTACATTGAAAAACGTCAAGAACAATAGGAACTACATAGAATTGATTTATTAGCATTTCTTAAACTTTCGCAAAACTTACACTGTTGTAACATTTCGTACATTTTGTAGCAAATCATACAAAATTTGAAACGATCCGCATTTATTCGCAAATTATACACTCTATGATATGTTATTTTGAGTCATTAGCAGTTTGGTAACTATTCTAACCCATTTTGGTACCATTATCAAAACAGCTATGACTGTACAGTCACTTACAATTTCTAGACAAAGGTATGAAACCAAGAAATGAAGTTTGTTGTTTTGTTAACTCAAAGTGTATTTTGATGAATTGAAAATGTTATAAAACTGTATAGTGCCGCCCTAGTCTATATTTTTTAATTTTTTATAAATCATAGAATTAAATTTGTTCAATATTTTCTTCTACGCGCCAACTTATACTTGGCAACCTGTATACCACTCCGACCCGGTCCCATAGTGACATAAGCAATGAAACTGGTACAGTTTTTGAAAAAAGAATTTTGAGCTTTATCTAGACGGTTTTTTCGAACGATCGACATCTTCGATTTTTTCAACAATAAAAAGTGTTTTGCCCGAATACCAAGAATAATAAGATCCTCAGTTGTTACTTTGCTTGAGGCTCTTTGTCAACTGGCTCTTCAGCACGGAAGCCGTATTCAGGATGTGCGCTGTAGTTGACTACGCGAAGTTTTCCTAACTTGTCCATGTAGCCGTAATGTCCGTGAACTAGACCTTCGTTGTCGCGTTCTTCGTAACGGAACTGACGGTTTTTTCTGGAAAAAAAAATATCACGAATCGATATTGATGAATGCTCAAAGTGGCACCTATATCTAGCTAGGTAGCTAGATATAGGTATAGGTATCTCACAAACGGATACATAAATCAAAAATCGTCTTAGCAACCTCTCAATGTTTTTAAAATACCGAAGTATGTAATAATACCCCATACCTACTATGGGGTAGACACGAGAGAAAAAAAATCATTCCCACTTTACATTTTAGAGGTAAATGGGTACTCCTAAAACAAAATATTTTCATGCTTCTACTTTAGCGCTTTTCGGCGTGGCAAATACTCTTGCAAAGTTTCATCTTTCAAGCACTAGCCGTTGGAAGGAAAGCCGTGGATGGACATGACGAAACTAACTAGGATTCCGAGACGTGAAACCACGGAACCCTAAAATGACACTTAAATGAGAAATATAGGTAAGTACAACAAGAATAAAAAATAGGAAATACACACCCTTTGCCCGTGTCGAAACCAAATTGATAGCTGTGAGGACCCTTCATGCCATGCATCCTGAATTCTGTCCGGCCGTCAGGAGCTGGTGCTGCGGCTGCCCCAGAGTTTGGAACATGGGATGAAAGTGGTGTTGGTGCTTGACCTAGAGGAGCTGAATACACGTTTTCTGAAATAAATAAGTTAATACACCATTAGAATTTAGAATCCATACAGGTTCGTCTCTACTCTCTATTACCTACATAATAGGACGGCGGGCTAGCAAAAAAAAAATCTAAAAAATCAAAATATCTTTATTCATGTAGGTCACAAAGTAACACTTATGAACAATGATTTTATATACAATGGATTTCGGATCATCGCTCAAAAGTGTCCGAACTAAAAGAGCAACAAAACGCTAAAAGAGAAACAATCGCGCGCCAGTCTTGATTTTGACAACTGAACGACAACACGTTGCACAATGCCGTACTGTATTGTAAAAACGTGTAAAAACTACGGAAAAAAAGCAAATTGAAGACGGTGTATCATATTTTCAGTAAATAAGCTTTTGTTTTATCATTTGCAATTTATTATTTCACTTAAAATACAGTATTCCGTCGATAATAAATTAAAAGACAAAAGTAAATATTGCAATCCAGTCCAATACCGAAGTATCTATCTGTCTCTTTCGAATTCATCCCAAACTCAGTAAAAAGAAAGAGACCATTTCATTTTCACTGAATAATGTACTAACAAAATGACCATTCAGATTTATTCGGATTACCGATAGCGATGAAACTATTTGGAACAAAGATTATAGTGGAGACGCCTTGGCTCTTTATGATTTTTTTTTCGTTATATGAACCAACATCTATTTCAGTTTCCCTCGGGATCCAGTACACTGTGCACAATGAAAAATATTATTGCCCTAGCACGGCGAGAAGAATATTTTGATCCAAAAAATAACAATCTTGTTTATCCGGCTCATTTTATGGACATAACAAAAAGAGGTCCGATCTTTATGAAACTTGTACAAGAATCCCTTGATTGAATACAATTTTTTCTTTTGATTGGGATGGAGGAGATAAGCCCAAAAATGTTTTTAATTTTCACATGGTATCATTGTTTTGTCATAAATATAATTACATAATAACACATGTCATTTTATTTCGTGTATGTACTGTTATTTTTTTTTTATTTGGATTCTCGGTAATGTATTCCCACGGGAATCGGGGCCGAGATAACTATATCTCGCGGGCGGAGTCACGGTGATCAGCTAGTAGCCAATAATTTCGTATCCCAAAAATTAACCATAAGATAAAAATAAATTAATGACGCGCAGTTTTAGCAACTAATTCAGTCACTTGAAACACGGCTATCTTGTAGTAGACGTAGCGACATAGCGTTATGAAAATAGTAATGAAAGCGGAAGAACTTTGACACCCACAAGAAGTTTGGCATTTATAATATTATAATTAGTTAAATTCATTAATTCCCTTTTTGTTATTCATACACTATAGTTACTTATTATGAAACTGACTCAAAAAAAAAATCTTTGTCAGTCGTTAATTAGTTTTTCAGCTTATTTCGTCTAAAATAAACAAGTAATTACAATTTATAAGATTATGGAATTTATTATAGTCTTACATTAATTATTACGCGTACGTAGATACATATCATAGAATCCTTAAAAGACTAACAAAATAAACCTACTCCATTGTTTCTATGTTCACGTAATTTTAAGTATAAGCTGCATAAGGTGAATTAGTCAGGCGGACAGATAGAAGCTACGTAATGCGATAAATTAGTGCAAACAAAAGTGAACACTATTCCGTTGAATCAAGGTTTAAATTTTAATATGAAATTTGTTTATATCTATGTATGCCTATGTATAATGTATAGGTCGACTCGGGACATTATTTTCTTGCGATTTGTTCTAGATCCTATGTCCATTGTATTATAATGTCTTTGCTTATGAACGTCAAAAAAAGAAAATGATTCTACATTTACATTTACCGCCAGATTCGCAAGGCAATAGGTAGAGCCTGTGAGGAAAGAACCTGGCAAGAAAAACTCACGGCCACTCTTTTTATTCGCCAGTAAATACAATGATTCTGTTACAACAATAAAAAGAGGGCAAGGGCAGTACGTGACCATGTGTGGACCAAGTGAACCTAAAACTTATGAATCTCTGTTATTCACAAAAAAAGTCAAATACTAGTTAAAGGTGCCACATAATCTCAAAGTACCCATACCTTACAATATCATAATAATAATAATTCAACAATAATAAGTGAGTTTCAGCAATAAAACAACATTTCAAACAGAAGTAGCCCCTATGTAGCTCGAGTGATGAGCAAGCAACTCATTGCCATTTCTCTGTATCGTATGCCCTTTTTAGGTGTGTCTTAACAGCCACTTTGAATTTATTCAAAGGAAGGTTCATAATGTTTAGAGGAATTTTGTTATAAAAACGCACACCAAATCCTGCAAAGGAGTAATGAACCTTCTGTAAACGATAATACGTCCCAACCAATTTATGCTTATTTCTAGTATTTATTGCATGTAATGAAATGAAATGAAATGAAATGATTTATTTATTTGTATAGGTCACTAAATGGCTCTTACAAACGTCAGTAATTACTTAAAATAAAAAATGTCATTGCTTCTATATTTACATGTACTGCCAGATTCGCAAAGCAATAGGAGTAGAACCGAGAGAAAGAACCTGGCAATAAAACTCTTTTCAAATAATTGACTCATTTACACATTTTCTTAAGACTAAATGTGGACGAATGTACATTGGTCTCGTGTCAAAATCAAAAAGAGTGTATAATACAACAAAAAAATTATTATAGTCGCCTAAGTACAAAATATGCTACAATTACGGCATTTTAGGAGGCGCCTGCACCATGCTGTTCATACTGTATAAATGTAATGGGGCACACTAAAAGTTTTGCACTTCTAGCTAATCGGAACTATTTGAATATCGAATGTTATATTTTGCAACCTTCTTACTAATAAAAAAAAAACAATTGGCGGGAAATCATTTGTCAATTGTTTTTTATCACACATCAAAGTTCTACGTATGCAACGAAAATGGAATCAAGTTGAAAAGATTTTAGAGCGATGATTTTTTATGATTTTAAAAGATCTCTCTCTCTCCGCAAGACTGTGCCACTTGTCTTCAAAATGCTTTTGGGAGAGAAGCACCTTGTTTGAGCACCGTGAGGCGATGGTTTGCTGAATTTGAGAGAGGTCGAGTTTCTTTACATGACGAATTTCGTGAAGGGCGGCCTTCAACTGCCGTCAACGAAAATAATGTGGCTACTGTTAAGCGGTTAATTGAAGAAAACCCGCGGATTACCTATGAGACATTCGAGGACTATTGGGGATTGGTATGAGTCAAATCCAGAAAATTTTACACGAAGAATTGAAAGTTCGGAAACTTTTTTGTCGTTAGATCCCTCATGAACTGACAGCGGAGCAGAAGCGGGCTCGCGTGGAATGGTGCTCACAGATGCTACTGAAGTACGACCACTGACATTCTAATGCTGTTTATGACATTGTCACAGGAGACGAAGCATGGATTTATTGTTTTGAACCCGAAAAAAAACAGCAATCTTTGAATGGGTGTTTGAAAATGCGAACAAGCTAACAAAAGTGAGGCAGGCGAGAAACGTTGGTAAAAAAATGATCGCGTTTTTTTCTCAGCTACGGGTCGTATCTGTACAATTCCACTTGAAGATCAAAAGAGGGTTACTGCCGAGTGGTATTCTACCATTTGTTTACCCAGGTGTTAGAAAAAGTTCGCGAAAGACGACCCAAAAAAAAATTCCGTACCACATGACATTGTGAAAATAGCTAAAATAAACCAGCCTGGCAGTTTCTACATCCGTGAGCTAAACCAACCCACTAGCAACCCACCTTCCTCATAGAAGTAGGCCAGAATGGTTGCATGCTGTGGATTCTCCTCTCGACCCACGCACGCCTTCAGGCCTCATTCGCACGAGCTTTAATAATACGTCGCGTTGAAAGTCGGCGTAAGCGACTTTAAATCGCGTACCTACGAATTTTGTGTTCACACAAGTGATTTTCGCCAGTGACTATTCGTCGCACGTAATCGGGAACGAGCCTATTGCCACTATTCGGGCACTTGAATGTTTGCCAGATTCTTGTCTATTAATTGGCAGGCGACACATGCATGTGACGTTGGCTTGGGCTTCTAAAATCTTTTTAAGACGTAATTAGCGGAAACCACAGTGTAGAGGCACACTCTGGTTTCCGCTAATTAGGTACTTGCAATAACATTTTGTGTTGCTAGAAAAAGAAAAGAAAAGGCATTTTGGGTAGGTACCTTTGTAATGCTTTTACAAGGTCTGCTGCACAAGGGTATATTATGCTTTTTTTTTGGACATTCTCACACAATGTCATCTAGTCCAAATTAAGCTAATACTAGTTATCCCGACGAACTTTGTAAATATTTTAATATTTCATGCAAATGTATGTAAATTGAAAAACGCGACGGACGGACAGACAGACGTATTAAATATATAGATAAGCTTGTGCTTTGGGATCTAGACGACTGATAAACATATTTATATATTTCTAAATACATTCATATTATACAAGACACCCAAAATCCGAAACAAATTTTAATATTTGTGGATCACACAAATATTAATGATTCGACCCGGAATCGAACCTGGGATCTCAGGGACGACAGTCGCCTACTCATACCACTACGAGTCTACGCCACCGATGCAGTTCTTTATTATGTCAGTAGGTATTAGGTTAAGATCAAAATTTCTACTTAATATACCTAGTTTATTCTGAATACTCTTAGGTGTATCATTAGTTATTAGGTACCTACCTACCTCCAACAACTTTCAACTTCCAATAAGTTTATGATTTATAGTTATCTACTTATAGATAGGAGGTGTTACAAACTCGATCCATTTCAAACAATTATTGCTATGTTACTATTAAGCTGTATTGTAGATATAACACTTACGTCCGGGGTATCTGAAGTTAGTCGCCGAAGTTTCTTGTTCACTTGAAGTGGACTCGCCATCTGTTTCCGCCACCGCATCGTCATAATGTTGCTGTAAACAACATAAGTTTCAAGGTAGTGACATGACTTATGTTATACTTAGTATAGAAACTTACTACATGTGTGCATGTTTGTGCATTTTATCTCTTGATAGGTAGGTATGTAGAAGGTATACATACCTAATTTACTAAGAGATGAAAAGGTATTGAAGCTTTTTTACTGCTTTCTGTGCTTTTGCAGCAACTTGGCCCTGGGTTATCGTTACGAGAGCGTACGTACTCAGGACGCCCGGTAAATAGAAGAATAAAAATAAAAGTAGCGTGATGAGATTAGCACAGTCATCAGTGGATTACACAGTCTATATAAACACACATACACAAATCACGTCTATATCCCCGAAGAGGTAGACAGAGGTGCTTATTACCCCCACATTTCGCCAATTCGTTAACTTAATCATCATAATACAACACGTAATAGTATAGGTGGCATTCCGAGCCTATTGCCGATTCCGGGGAGTATAATATTGCCTCGTTCGTTTTTCAGCAAGTGCACCGCGTGGAGGTGAGAATGACTTGGCCCCTGGAGTTGTTGGTAGGACCCCTAAGCACCCGGTTTTTTTGCTTACACGGTCTAATAAAGAAAAAATAAATAGGTACCTGCCTAGTCTACCTACTTATAGCTCCCGTTCAAAGCTGCGGCTATCAGTTGGTTACTTTTATTCCCCCGAAGAGGTAGGCAGAGGCTTGTTATGTAAGTATGGCAGATGGCAGATACCTACAAATAACGTCTTTATCCCCGTAGAGGTAGATAGATAGGTACTTATTACGCCTACATATCGCCAATTCTGTAACTCCCACGTGATAGATGGCCTATTGCCTTTTTCAGAGAGTATACCTAGGTATATTTGCCAGAGTTGATTTAATAAATTCCTATGCCCAAATTTCATGAGACGTTTGCTTATTAGATACCGCTAATCGAGTAGGTAGGTGGTAGAGTTAGCATCAGATAGATGTCTCCTACGATATTTTGACCATTTTGTCACCTATCTTTATAAAGCTGACTGTAGGTTTAGTATTTACCTCAATATTTACCTACTATAATAATTAACAAATTTTGAACGTTACCTTAACATTTTCCATCTCTCCTTTCAGATTTCGTTTATTTTCAGCTTTTTTGTAATGAAACAAAGTCTTTTCATCGCTCGGTGTAAATTCTTCAAGTTCTTCAATTGGTTGGGGCTTGAAAGATTCAGCTGGATTTGCTTTTGGAATTTCAGGCTCACTTTTGTCCAATAACGGTGTTAAAGGTATCGGAATAGGTTTGAATTCACCAATATACTTTTTGGGATAAAGTTTTGTGGGTGGTTTCAATGTTATTGGTAGTTTAGGAGGTAGCAAGTGTAAAGAAAGGGTTGGTTCAACAGGTTTTAGCTTTGGATTCGCAGTTGGACTATCGTCATCGGTATAGATGGGTAAATTCCCTAAATGGTAGTTAGGTACTAAAATTTGTTGATTCTGATCCTGTTCTGAGATCAGTGATGTAAAGAACTCATTGGCTGCATCTACTGAAGGTGGTAACAGTTGAGTAGATGGTACAGGAATTGGCAAAGGACCATTACCAAATTGACCTTCCTCTATTTTGTGCGGAGATTTATTTAAATAAATCGGTATCGGTTCTACTATAGGCCTATGAAGCCTTCCTTTCCGTTGTGGCTGTGTTTGAAGCATGGGTAGCCAGTCACTTTGTGCACTGGGCTCTGCGGATGCATAAAAATCTGTACGTTGATCTTTTGTAGGAGGTAAAAGATACGTAGCAGGAGTTACGAAGACGTCCAAAGTTTCTTGTGATTGAGGGTCAGGAGGGACCAAGTAGCTGTCGACGCCAGCGTCATCTTTTATATAATAGACCGGTGTTCTTTGTTCTGTCTTTTGAACTGCAATCTTAACCTGGGTATCTTCTGGCTTTTCAACTGGCACATTTATAGAGGTTGTCGGTACTATTATTGGCAGTAACTGAAATTGATAAACAAGTTTGTAATGGCTATTGAACAAAAAAAAAAAAGGTTGGATTGCACTAATCGTAGCCAACCCGTGACCACTGTTGGCGCCATTCAATCGTAACGTTTCATGGAACTAGGTACCTTATACCCTTACTTAGGTCTAAGGTACCTAAGTACCCTACCCATATTATATGTAGTTCGATTTAGATATCAGTTATAAGTAGTTGAGTACATTAAACTCCTATATTTATTTTCTCTTAATAAACTTACCCAATTTACCCCGATGGCATTTTTTAAAGGGTTTTTTTATACCCTGTCATGAATTTTACAAACAGGGGTAATTTTTATTCCGGTAATTTAATGTATTCTCGTGGGAATTGGGGACGAGGTTAGGTAGGTACTATGGAAGCTCATTCAAGAATCATACTACGCTTGGTACCTAAACTCAAAGCTATTACTTTTTTCAATTAACCGCGTGTTTCACAACAATCGGTGGGGTTACGAGATCAATCATTGCGCTCTAAAGAAAGAAGTGAATGTCAGCAAAAAGTTAACTTATTTTATCCACAAAGAATGTTACGCAAGATTCGATTATAGGCTACTGTGTCACTATAATAGACGAATCTGTTCAACTTGAATCTATCTTGTGAGATAAGGGAATCGGGCGCTCCTACGTCTATTGCCGGGCGTCTCTGGTACGCCCCAGTAGGTATTTCCTGTGGCGCCCGGCGGACTTTTCCCACCTGTGTGGTCTGTTAGGGGGTTTGGTCGGGATGAAAATCTCGCGTCGTTACGCTAGGGTTTTATCCCACGTCGGTGAGTGAATCAAGAAAGGGGAGGGTACTTGCCCTTACCATCTCGACCACCTCCTTCGCAAGCACGACTTGCTCGCAGAAGGACACAGCTGCGTTCCACCTACTGCGGGGCTGAGGCCCCGCAACACGCAACCAGATTCACTCACCGACGCGGGATAAAACTCTCCCCAACGAAACGGGATTTTCATCCCGACCAAACCCCCGAAGAAGCCACACCACAAGAAAAGTACACAACACACACTAGTTTTTGTACCTACATTTATGTACATAAAACCAGGTTTAACCAGTTCGAAATACCTAGTAGGTACCTAAGTTACATCAGGCACTTTCACATATTCAGGATGTAAAACATAGATACCTATCTCTGTACCTACCTTATTTGTGCTTCCCGTACCTCCATGTATATAACTACCAACCTACCTACATTAATATTTTTTATGAGCCAATATAATTTGATGCCGATGCCGGCAATCTACGCCTCATAATTTATTTCCAAGTCTGCTAATACAGCCCTATCACCATTTTTTTCTGGTGGCTTTTCAGTCTAAGTGGCATACGGCTAAGGTTTGATATTTTCCGTGAAACGACTGCCATCCCACCCATTGAAGATATTGAAGTTCTGTAGTTAGACCAGTCGATACTGCCATAGATGTTCGCACTGCAACCGGGCCCGATGGCTTACCGTACGGTATCGCAATATCTCACAAAATATCCCATTTGTATTAAAAGTTATAATGTTAACGACAATATCAGTTTAAATCTACAATAAGTTTTATCTAAGCTATCCTAACTCCTAGCTCGTTCACCTTGTTCGTTCACATTCACTTACCAAGGCACCTATAAAATAGCACTACTAAGTAGAGAACGAAAATAATAAACTTTAAAAACTAAAAGATTAATGCAATACTTACTGTAAACTTATACAGCAAAAAGTGACAGCGGCCACAAATTAATGAACCGTGGACGGAAGCAAATCTCTGCTTTCGTACCTAAGTACTTAGCGTTAAGAAAGTGTTAGGCTATATTTAGTAAGCAATAGGTAGATATACCTGCTTACCTGAGGTAGAATAGATCAGGTTCTTTTCGAAACCGACTACAGGATACCTATATAGCAAACTTGTCATATTTTAATCGCTCCGCTGGTGTAAAATTTCATCGAATTAAAATGAACGGTTGAAGGCGCTGTCTTCACGAGCGGGAGAATCGCGACGAGTTTGTACTTCTATCGCCGGCCATGTGGCTGGAGACGCGTTCATATCGCGACAATATCGCCGCGACTCTCTCGCTCGTGGAGACAGCGCCTTAATAAGACTTTTATGTGTTTTATCTGACACTAACAATAATGATTTGTATCTGTAATCGCGAAAATAATTTAATCTTCTATTTTTTTAATATCAAGGAGAGTTGTGGGCAGTCAGTCAGGATGAAAAAGGTTCTAAAACATGAAGAAAAAGGAACAAAAAAAATGGAAAGCAAAGAGGCAAGTTTGAAAGAGCAAAAAATTATACTTCTCTATGAGAAGTAAATACTGATTAGCTATGTCAAGATGATTTATTCCCCTAAGATACACTTTCCCGGTAGATACACTTTTTGAAAATTCTCGCTTTTATTCCCTTTTGGTATGTAGGCACACTTTTGTGTAGTACAGTCATATAGATAAATAAAAACAATAAGATTTTAAAATTTTTATTTACATATACTGTTACACAGAGCAAAGAGATGAGTAATGCTTACGTCGTCTAAATTTTTATAATAATAAAGCTTTATTTATTCCATACAAAAAATTATAAAACAATTATTGAATATGCATAATAGGTACATATCTATTGACAATCAACAAATAGATGAATTAAATTAAAATAATAAATTCAATAAAATAACTTAATCACTGATTTCATTAAAACACTACCTAAGTAATTTATGTTTGTATAGATCCCCTTAGGGTAAAAGAAGAGTGCCACTTTCTCTATTCACCACCAGTCTCTACCTGCTGTTGCTATTATTTCATCAGCCCATTGTTGTTCTAGAGGCAACAGAAATACATCATCTCTGGAAATTTCAACCTTCTAACTATCACGGTTCTTGAGATGCAGCTCAAGACAGACGGACAGACAGCGAAGTCTCAGTAATAGGGTTCCTGTTTTACCCTTTGGATACAGAACCCTAGAGGAGGGTTCTGGTCATAGATAACCTTAGGAGGTTATCTATGGTTCTGGTAGACCAGCTGGTTAGAGAATTCCCGCTGTAAAGTAATGGGTCAACCCTAGATTCTATTTTTTTTTGTATTTCGTCCGGTTGTAATGTATTTTGTAATCTATTTAATTATTATAGATCGGAGAGAGACTTTATTAAATTTTTATTTCATTATATAATTATTTTTTTTTTTGTTTTCAAAGTCATCATCCACCTTACGTTTTCCCAACGCAGTTGGGGTCGGCTTTCCAGTCTAACTGCGATTCGGCTGAACTTCGATATTTTCCGTGAAGCAACTGCCACTGTTACACCTATTGTACTTTAAATTATAATTAGAAAATTCTACATTGTCCGTTAGTCCACAGTCCGTATCCAAGGTGAAAATTACGAGATTTGTGTAAAAACTTATGTGTAAAAAACTATTTCTTTCCTACCAAATCCGATGATGAATAATGTTGGAATTCACACATCCACACAACGAAAGTAGGTACCTAGTTAGGTATATCCTCCCCCCCTTCTAATGAATATGATTTATAGCGTATCTCTTAATAATATATGGCGTTAAATTACTACAGGTATCCAATTTCTAGGTCTTTTCATAGAAAGCGATTGGTATCAATAACTGACGATTGTAAGCGATCCCTTTGCGGCTTTGGTTAGGGTCTGGGAAAAGCTCTAAAAGTTTCACCAGTTTACTATATTAAAATTAAATATATGTAGATAGATACATACCTACGAATACCTACTACCTACGAATTGCTAAAAAATTAAACGAATCACGAATCTTAACTAAACAGGTTAATGTTAATTAAATAAATCGTTTAAGAACGGTGTGGTTGTTTGATTCATTTGATCGTGAATGTACTTATACCTACATATTATAGCAAATTATCTATCTTTTCGTGTCGATGGACAACACTTTTTTTAACAACAATTATCTATTGACGCAGGTTTGCCATAATAAGTAAGGTACCTACGTTACCTATACCTGCAATTATAGTTTTTAGGTTTTCTTAATTAGCATTCAATATCTAAAATTAAGATTAAATAAAAACTGCTAACCATTTAAAACAGGTTGTATGTATTATCAGGAAGTGTAATAAATATTTAATCACCTGTAGTTTTCATTAAACAAATGATTCAGCTACCTAAAAATTGTAAACATGGACATGGTCAGATACAATAACAATAGAATCAATTACTGGACCGCTAAGCAGGTAATATTCAAACAACAAGGCTATTAATAAGCTCCGCTTCATCCTCAATAACCTCATGGGCAGAACGGTTAAAGGTAGGTATGTCATTTGTTTAGTCTCACAAAATGATCCTTCAACGAGTTATTAAATAATTTTTAATTGGCTAATGATTTCTGCAATAAAGTATCTCGTCATGTCAACCGATTAGGTAAGCAATCGATCAAGTATCAAGGGTACCTACGGTGACTACGGAACTCTATTCTATGCGAGTCCCGACTTACGTGGCCGGTTTTTTTCAACAGTTTAAAACTCAATTTAGCATCGAACACAGCCTATACGATAAATAGGTAAAAAAAGCCTTCAGAAGTTTATAATACGAAAAACCAGAAGATCACTACCAATTATTATTAGTAGAGACTTAGGTACCTAGTTATTCGAATGTAGTTATTCGATTTTGACCATAAAATTATCTACAGGTAAGACTCCGCACCATTTCCGATACTTACCTATTACTTATGTTTATGTAGAACCGTCGACAAGTCATAAGTAGTAAAGGTAGTACCTACATAATATGTACGTTGGTATATGGTAAATGGGAAGCTATATAAAAGGAACACCTTCAAATACTTAGTTGGCGCAATGAGTAGGTATAGGTAATAGTGGTAATAGGTAGGTACCTAGTGAAAGATATTGAAATGAAAGTGAATCTAATAAGATGCGATCGGCGAACAAATCGGAGTGAAAATATTGACGCAATAACGGTCTTGATGAAATCTCTCAATTACTTTAATAAATTAGATATTTCCAAGCAGGCTTATCTATTCGATTACAACTCGAGCACAGCCAGTATTTAGGTACCTAAATCTCTCATTCTGATTGATTCAGTACCCAAAGCAAACAAGAACTTAATCCGGGGATAAGATAACGTAACGTAACTTATCTTTAGTGCTAGTACCTACCCATAGAGGCTCTATGTCTCTGGTGTGAAATTGTAAAGCAGTGGTAGCACAGATTAGGGAGGAAAGAAGGAGGACCTTTATCTGTGGTGGTTCTACCTATGTTTTGAAACTGCAACACAGTAGGTATTGGTTTTTTTTTTTTTTTTTATATTTGGTTCGCCAAATTGACGCCGCCCGCCTGGTGGTAAGTCGTGACGACGTCTAGCGATTGTGGGCCACTCTCATAGCACACATTACTATTGAGAGTGGCCCTCAACTTGACGACCTACTGATGTGCCTCTTCACGCTCCGCTTAAAGAACCCAGGATTATATGTGGGAGGAAACACGTGCACAGGCAGGGCGTTCCAGGCCACTATCGTTCGGCAGAGAAACGAACGTTTAAAACGTTCGGTTCTCGCGAACATGCTATCCACTGTGTGGGGGTGGCATCTCTGCCCGGCACGAGTCGTTCGGGATCGGAAGGAAGAGGGTGGGATCAGATTGAAGAGCTCTTCAGAACACTCGCCGTGGTAAATACGGTAGAATGCGGCCAAGGAAGCTATTGTTCGGCGCTGAACTAGCGGCTCAAGGCTTCCCGTTACCTCCGGACAATCTATAATACGGATAGCCCGTCGCTGCATAGCGTCGAGAGCGTCCAGCAGATACTTCGCGGAGCCGTCCCAGAGGTGAGAGCAGTATTCGACGCAGGGTCTAATCTGCGTCTTGTACAGCAGACACCTCTGGTCCGGTGTAAAGAATCTCTTTACCTTATTCAGTATTCCTAGTTTCCGCGAAGCTAGCCCTATACATCTTTCGATGTAGTTTTTATTATTGAACTCTCGACGAACGTCTATGCCAAGGATATCAAGGTTGTCCTTCATTGGTAATAATGCATTCTGAAGAGAGGGTAGGGGAAGGAAAGGGGATTTCTTCGCAGTAAATGCACACGCCTGTGTTTTGCGGGTATTGAACTCGACCAGGTTCTCGGTACCCCATTGAGAGATACTGTCGAGGTTACGGTCGAGATCAGCCACGAGTCGTCGTCTCTCCTCCTCAATCTCAGATCGCCCCGCCGTCGGACGAACCGAGTAACTCCCGTGCAGTGTGCTGTCATCTGCATAGCAATGAATGTTCCCGAGGGATAGCATATTATTGATATGCAGAAGAAAGAGAGTTGGTGATAGTACCCTGCGGTACCCCGGCATTCACTTGCAAGAAGCGAGATGCCTGGCCATCGCAGAGGACCCGCACTCGGCGCTCGTTTAAAAAGTTGGCAATCCAGCTGCACAGTTGAGGAGGTAGACCATATGCCGGAAGCTTGGAAAGGAGCGAAGCATGCCAGACCCTATCGAAGGCTTTGGCGATGTCCAGGCTAATAGCCAAGGACTCGCCGTGCCTTTCCATAGCCCCACCCCAGACATGCGTTACGAATGCCAGAAGATCACTCGTTGCTTTGGCCTGAAGCCGTATTGTCGATCATTGATTAGCGAGTGATCCTCTAGGAATTGCATGAGCTGCTTATTTATAAGGAGCTCAAGCACCTTGCAAATGACTGAGGTGACAGCTATGGGTCGATAGTTGCCTGGATCGGACCGATCCCCTTTCTTGGGGATCGGATGTACGTTCGCCTCCTTCCAGACCTCCGGCACGAGCCCTGAAGAGTATGACAGGCGGTAGAGACGCGTTAATACTGGAGACAACTCAGCTGCACATTTTCGTAGCACCACCGCCGGAATGCCGTCAGGGCCACTGGCTTTCCGCGTGTCGAGTGACCGCAGCACTGCCCGTACATCACATTGCCTGATAACAATATCAGGCATTGTGTGGCCACAGTTGGCGATGGCGGGGGGCTGCAGGCCACGGTCGTCGACCCGGGAATTAGCCGCAAAGAGGTCTGCGAGCATATCCGCTTTCTCTTGGGCTTTGTGAGCCAGTGTTCCATCTGGGTAACGCAGCGGTGGCAGCGAGGGCTGACAAAAGTTAGATTGCACGGCTTTGGCCAGTTGCCAGAATCCACGGCTGCCCGTGGGATGGGAAGTGAGCTCCTGACCAAGCTGCGCGACGCGCTGGGCATCCGCTCTCTTAAAGGCCCTCTTACTCGACTTTGTGGCCCGGTTGTACGCTGCTTTGAGGTGGCCCACGTTTGTGTCGCGCACAGCCGGGTCCCTGATCCAGGCGCGATATGCCGACTGTTTTTGTCGAACAGCTTTGGCACAATTTCGCCCGAACCAGGGACGGGCTCTGTGGATACTGGCGACATCAGTGAAAGGGATGTAATAATCCATCCCTAAACTGATCTCGCCAGCAATAGCAGAAGCACTATCCGAAGGAGCCTTTCCTACAAAGCAGCGCTGGCTCCAGGGGACGGACGCATAATAATCGCGTAGACCGTCCCAATCCGCTGACGAGTAGTGCCATAGTCGTCGTGACGTTTGTACAGGACGTGCAGGAGGTGACACCTTCATGCCAGCGTGAACAACACAGTGGTCGGAACTACCCAGTGGGGCTCCTTCCGAAACACTGTACTGGGCTGGGCGACTCGTCAGCAGTAGATCCAGCAGAGCGGGCGCGTGATCTGACCTGTCTGGTATCCGGGTGATCCCGCATACCATCTGGGTCAGACCGTGGGAGAGAGCGAACGCATGGGCGGCTCTACCCGCATGATCAGTCTTGAGGGACCCCAGCCGGGGTAACACAGGTAAGACGTGTCGTCAGGGCGGCGTATTTGTGTCTCCGTGAGGAACATCACAGCGGGCCGTGCCGTCTCAAGGTGGTGGTGGACGGTATCGAGGTTCGCATGGAGTCCACGGACGTTAGTGAACTCCACCTCGAAATGTGAAGTTGTGGAGTTTCCTAGGGCCGCTGTGTAACGTTTATTTCTTTTTTGTTGCACTGCCATTGTAGATTTTGAGATTTTGAAGAAGAAGCGTGAAGACGGCGACATTTGGTGCAGCAGTAAGTGACAAAGCGCAGGGGCTAGCTTTGTCTAGAACCGTGTGGTTAGGTCGGAGCCGACTCGCCGGACGGAAGGGCTCCCAAACCCCCCTGATGCAAGGCCGCCGCTACCCCACACCGGTTACCACCCGGAGCGGCGATCCCACATCAGGATTATGCGCAACATGTGGGGCAGCCTCCTGGGGTGGTTGGCCCCAGGCGGGCCCGACTGTGATGCGGGCGGCCGCGGCAACGCCGTTGGTCTCCCTGGCCGGCGAATCGACCCACACCACCCACACTAGACTCCGTTTCGCCCCCACTGGTCCCATGCCTGCTGCACCATACATCGCCCCGGGCCCGGCGGTGCAGCTGCTGAACCCCTAACGCAACCCAGCCTGGGCTGGGTTACTTGGGGGGCTTTAGCACAGCTGCACGGTGGTACCCCCCCGGACCAACACTGTTGTACCACCTGGTACCCACGTAGGGGCCGAAGCCACTCCATAGGTACCGTAAATTAACGAGCCTCGTCCGTTTATCAGCAGGTGCGCCACTAGCAGGTGAGGTCGCTGGGGCCCTAAAGATGTTGGTAGAGCCCCTTTGCACCCTATAGAGCCCCTTTGCACCCGAAAACCGTGTTTCTAGGTATCTAAATGTAAGATACCTGGGGACCGACGAAGCTCTGGCAGGGTTGCTCGGTCAGAGGGCAATCACTGGTTGTGGGCCACACTAGGCTACAGGTCTATGGTACTTCTATATAAAAATGATCCACAAGAGATAGATAGACCCTAAGCTTTGATTGGCAGATAATATCGAGGTGGTGGTGTGCGTATCGATTGCCGAAAGTAGTGAGTTTGATTTCATACGTATCTATATCTACCCGGCTTTTTTGTGAGGGGACCCCAAAAGAGATATTGAAAAAAAAACATAACCATTACGAAATTTTTTTATTATTTTTAAGTTATCGTTCGTGAAGAACTAATTTATGAATATTATTATGGTACTTCGCGATTATTTAGTAGAAAAAGTGCCAAAAATGTAACTCCTACCTATTACTAGGTAAATAAGTACCCTAGCAGTTATAACAAGCGAACGCGAGAGGATGATCGCAGATGAACTTGACAATGACCCATCTCTTTTAGTGAAAACAACCCTGTATAGTTAAGTATCAAGAGCTTCAACAAATATCAATGCGAAAACAAGTAACAACATAAGTAGGTAAGTATTAACTTACAAACAATAGATTCCACATTTTAATCTTCAACATTTTCTTGGTGACGCTTCAAAGTTCAGTGGTCCGTAAAGTATACAGCACAGCACTTGTTCAAACTAACTAATGGTCAAGTTTCCGTTACAATTTTCCGCCCAACACTGCGTTCGCGCCCCCCTTACCGATCATAATAATAGAGACGAACGACAACCGCGCTAGTGGCGCTAGCATTTTATATAACATCGCCAATGCGACAATTCAGTGTATAATTTAACTAAAAGCAGTGACTGTGGCTTACAAAGTATAAAACAAGGTTATCTTATAACTTTGTTTTACACAAGTTATCTAAAGCAGCACCATCTTAAATTACATAATGTATTATCCATGAAATTATCTGTCCTCGGATTGTTTAACATTGTTGTGTTGACCAATATTCCCAATATGAGTAAAATTCATCTGACAATCATTGTGTAGTTCATGAATGAAAAGTAGGTACCTAATAGGTTTCCTACGTATCGATTGTTGTTGTTTTAAAATTTGTCCATTGGGACAGGCGAAGGTCGTTTGACCATACTGCCAACTCTTCGGTCCTACGTATCGAACTTACCTACCGATGTATCAAATCACAGAAAGTAAGTCAAAGTAATCAGACTGTTCATACTTGCGTTACAATCAGACCAATACAGCAATAATTTGTTTTTGCATCTATCCAACCACCGCATAATGACATTATGTTATATCATACCGGTAACTCCATTCAACAAAAAATCGGCAGTAGTGGCTAGTGGTTTTGTCTACTATGCCGGTAGCGGTAACATTTGGTAGGTACCTACCTACTGTAGGTACAACCTAAATAAGAAGGTAGGTGGAATCTACTAGTAAGTAGAGTACTTACATAGTATTCCCTATTCTGTGCTTGTAGTAGGACATGACTTGATGTTACTTTATCTATTAAGTAACCAAAGAAGAACGAAAAATGCATACCTACTGAACTTTTTTTTTAAATTCCCCGGCTTAATGCCTCGGCCGCTCTCGAGTCCGTTTTTGGGCGTCTCTGCGAATTCGATCTAATTGCTTACCTACGTGAAATTTAGCAAAACATTTATAACATTTCCTATTGTTACAATAACAGATTCGGTAAGGGTTAAGACCCTCGCAAATGGCCTGGCATTATTTTTTCTTTTTAGATATTTAACTTTAACAAGAATTTCAAGTTGCCTCAAATAGCTACTTTAGTTTTTTTATCAGTGTTTGAAATTATACGGGTTGTAAACTTGTAATAGAATCACTACCCTCCAGCCAGGTCTGCGTTGTTGTGTTAGGATACCTACTAGGTAAACCTACGCTGCTGTAAACAGTGCGCGGCTTCGTCTTGAGCGAAGCGTTTTTTTTTTGTTTTTTTTTTTTTTATTTAAATTGAATATTTGAGCTTCGTCACGACCTTAATTGAAATCAGCTATTAATTTAGGTGAAAAAATTTTAATTATTGGTCAAGAGGTTGCTGAGAAACGAACATCCGAACATTTTACATTTAACGTGCTCCATGGGAGCTCCGCTCAATTAGGTATAGGACACCAATCTGAAAAACTTTCAGATTGCCTTGAGGCTCCTCAGGCTCGGCTTCTCTGATAGCTAGCTCTCAGTCTACAATCTAAAAAAAGTACCTAGGTGTCTTTAGTCTGTTTCGGCTGTAACGTAATCGTGGCCTAGTCACCTCTCTGTAATTCTATAGTCACTAGTCACGTCCAGGATTGAGCCAAATTTAGTAACAAGGTGCTCGTATAATAAAATTGTTCTAAAATCTATCGATTTTTTTTTATCGAGACCAGCCTGTCCCCATCCAATTCATTGTTGCTTTTTCTTATGTCCATAAAGGATAAAAATATTAGGTAGGTATGTACCTATTTCAAAACATATTCTGTATCTGGTCAGAAAATAATAATCTGGTCCACTGGTGCTAGGTAATTTGGGGTATGACTAACCGTCACACCATTTTGTCACACCAGTGTGGAACAGAAGAATTTTTGCTGCCCTACTAAGCGCATGATAATTCTTTTTTTGTCCCGATGAAAAATAAAGAAATATGTCAACAGGTGCACCGAGTACAGATGAAAATGATTGTCCATTATAAAAGACACAAACCTCAAATTTACCAGGAATACATACTCGTAACAACAAAAGAGCCTTCAAGATTAGAGAGACTGACCATAAGTTGCATGTATGTACAAAATGGTGTGACGGTTAGTCATACCCCGTCCAAGGATACACTTATTTCTCGCCAGTCACACTAGATAGTGTGACGGTGATGAAAAAAAATCTGTGTATAGTAATGGTAAGTAAGATGTTAAAAACTTTAAAAAAATATAATAGCATTATTTTTTTTCGCAGAGTTAAAAGACAACAAAACGTCGACAATAGGCTTGTGTCCACTAAGAATAAATCGGATTGGTGTATGTTTCTTATGACTATTTCCAATGAATAGACAACAAAAAGTAATATAAATTAGTAGACAGAATAAAGATTACTATTATTTTTAGAAAATAAGTTTGGAAAAATTAGGCATTCAGTCACGTGACATCAAACACCAATCAGAAAATATGACGTGACAGGTTGCACTCTCACACCACAGAGTAAGTATGTATGAAGAGCTGACTTCTTATATCAAGTTGTGTCTGTGATTTTGTGTAATTTAATTGTTCGTACGTTTTACGAATTTACGAATTTTTGTTAATTTTAAAGTTAAATTATTATAAATCTAACAAAAGTAGATTGAACAAAACGCAGTTTCACCTATGTCAAAAAGGGCTAACCAACACGATTTATTTTTAACTTTTTGGAGGTTTTTAAATTATGTTATCCTTTTTTCAATTGCTTTATAATCGTCTTGGGTTTTTTCAAAATTTTTAATTTTGATTTTGAAATTCTTAAAGAGCATATGCAGCGCCCCCTAGTAAGTTGCTGTCGTTACACCTATTTAGAACCCTCACTAATCAACTACAATTCCATTCCTAAAAAAAGCCGCATCAAAATTGATTTTCATCACAAATAATGTTAGCTGTAGCGCCCCCTGATGAGTTGTCACCGTAACATCTATCTAGAAACATGTAACAATCTAACTCAAACCCATAACTGAAAACTGCATCAAAATCGGAAAGTAGTTTTTGAGAAAATTGGCAACATTGCTTTTCACAAATAATGTACGCTGCAGCGCCCCCTGGTGAGTTGTCATCGTAACATTTATCTAAGAACATGCACCAATCAAACCTGAGCCCATAACTAAAAACTGCATCAAAATCCGACCAATAGTTTGGAGAAAAATGGCAACATGTATTTGCACAAACATCCTCTCACCCCAAACGCATATACCATCTCTGTTCCGTCGGAGGTAAAAAGCTATGCGTGTCCAGTCTATAGTGTATAATCCTTACAAGTGACATGTTCTTGGAATACGTTGAAGAAAACGCGTAAGCGCCATGATATTCTCGGCGCTTTTGACCTTTTGGTCGTGAAAAAACTATAACTACTAAGCGATCTTGCGCTTGAATATTTATATTACGATTAGACGACTAATTTATGATTTAATCGCTGCAGCGAACTTCGTTCGTTTTTTATTCAGGATAACATTGTCAAAAACATTTTGATTTGTTTCGCAACATGTGATGTCACCCAAGGCGCCATGACAGATTGGAGCGTTTTAGTAACAAATTTAAATACATTTTTTAAATCGCAAAATAAACTATGTAAATGATTGTTTTAAATCAAAATAATATATTTTTGTGACTATATAGATTCAAAACTACAGAATTAATCAATTTTTGAAATTTAGGACACAAGCCTATTGTTTCGCCTCTAAACGAGGCATTATCAAGACTGTCTCAAAGAGAACAGCCAATTTTTTTTTTTTTTTTTTATGAAAAATAGGCTTACGTTTGGCCTCAATCTCGCTTGATGGAAGGTGAAGATGAGGCCTACGATGGTACACGTTTGCCTAGAAGGTGTCTGTTCACTTTGACCTTAAAGATGTCCAGATTATAGCGTTCCGGAAAAACTGGCCTCGGCAGAGAGTTCCACTCCTTAGCCGTACGCATAATGAAAGAAGAGGCAAATCGCTTCGTTTGTAATTGAGGAATGTCTACAACATAAGGATGGAACTGCTCGCCGCGACTAGTCGTTCGGTGACGGAAAGGGGAAGGGGGTATCAGGTCATGTAAAACCTCCGCACACTCACCGAAATGTAACCGATAAAAAACCGAAAGGCAGGCCACTCGTCTACGGTGTTCTAGGCTCTGAAGATTTGCCCCCACAAGTGAGTCACTGCCTATGATCCTCTTCGCTCGGCGCTCCAACGAGTCCAAAGCATCCAGCTGATATCTAGCAGACCCATCCCAGAGATGGGAACAGTATTCCATGCAAGAGCGAACTTGTGCTCTGTAAAGATTTAAGAGCTGCTCCGAAGTAAAGTACTTGTTTCGCCTCTAAACGAGGCATTATCAAGACTGTCTCAAAGATATATAACATATAATATATAATTTACGTATTTCTATTTGACCAAACTAAACAGACTGAACAGACAAACTGAACAGTATTCCATGCAAGAGCGAACTTGAGCTCTGTAAAGATTTAAGAGCTGCTCCGAAGTGAAGTAATTGTTTCGCCTCTAAACGAGGCATTATCAAGACTGTCTCAAAGATATATAATATATAATTTACGTATTTCTATTTGACCAAACTAAAACGATCTATTTGCTCAAATTATCGGTAGGTACCTACGTGCTTTGAAGACTAAGACATATATAGTAGACTAGTGGTCCCGGCGAACTTCGTACCGCCTGAAATTTTGCTTATAAACCTTCCCTGAACCTCCACGAATATTTTAAGACCCAAATTATCCAAATCGGTCCAGCCGTTCACGCGTGACGTCGTGACCAAGGGAAATAGGGATTCATTTTTATATATAGAGATAATCAATGCCTATGTGTATGGCGGGCATAACATGACTCTCTCAACAAATTATGATATCGATGACGAACTTTTTTTTAAAATCGATAGGCAGGTACTCAAAGAGAAAGTTTATAATCATTATGTTAATCTATACTTAGGTACCTACCTAGCTATTTATATCCTTATAGGTACGGTAGGTATTTATATCCTACCTACGGTTAGTGGACATTCTGATATCGCTAGAAAGGTCAGAAAGTAACGTCCAAAGAAGAAAAACCTTAAACCTCTAGTCATTCAAGCCAGCTCAAGGACCTTACAGAGAATTGTCTACGTAAATGGCCATGCAATTATAGCAAATAAGTACAATTATAAATAAGCGCCTTAATAACAAAGAAACAAGTCGGATCATATAATTAGAAACGTCGTGATCGATTATTGTTCTACACACACAAAGAGGTAGGTCCTGCTAGTATGTAGATAGAGATACCTATATATAGTTTTAAGCAGACGTCTGCAGTTTCGCTCGGTTTTTTTCTTAAGTAAAAGAGAAGCCTTAGTTACTCCTTATATCATAAGCTATCTGCCAGTGAAAATCTCGTTAAAATCGGTCTAGTAATTTCAGAGACTAGCCGGAACTAACCGACCGACCGGCAGACAGCCAGAGAGATCAACATTTTTCTAAGTAGATAGGTACGCTTTCATATTCAATTAGTGATAAGTGATAAGCACTTGAATTACAAACAAACACTGGAATTTTATTTATTTGGAATTTTATTTATTGTACATCTTCCGTAGCTGTAACGACTTGTAATTAACACGGAGTATAATATTGTATAATACAAGGTTACACATAATTAAATGACGCGGTACAGTCAGTACCAATTACTTAGTAACACAAAAAGGACACGATCAAAGTTTTCAATAATATCCTCACCGGGATGGCATTCAATATTTCACAGACCGTTAATCGAAATAATAACAGGAACCTCGTAACCATATTTCGATTCTGACTGTGGCTAGCGATACACCCAAGATAGTCCGCCCAAGACTTACGTATGCGGGTAAGGTTTCAGTTAAATCGGAAACTGGGAAGTGTGTTAAATTTAACTTGCATGATTTGATTACACACGGACATTGGGACAGGGTGAAAGTAAATCTAACTATTACCGTTCTCAATTTGACCTTGACCTTGAGATCAGAGGTCAAAGGTCAAGTTCATTTTAGAGGTCTTTGACCATGCTGAGTTGATTACAGCTGGTCTTGAGTCTCTAACTATTACCGTTCTCGATTTGACCTTGACCTTGAGATTAGAGGTCAAAGGTCAAGTTCATTTTAGAGGTCTTTGACCATGCTGAGTCGATTGGCGTTTACACTGAGTGTCTAGCTCTTACCGTTCTAGAGTTGAAAGTAGTTCACGGACGGACGGACGGACGGACGGACGGACGAACATTACTGTTGTATAAGAGATTTTCGTTTCGAAAACTCTAAAACACAACAACCGACTTCAAATTACCGAAATGCAACCACATAATTGTCGGAATGGGACCAAATTGAAACGGGCCGACTTCGGAAGTAGTAGCTTTCATTTTAACAATTAACTGCTCCTATGGGCGGATTATTCGCCAGGCGCCACTGGAAATACCTTCTGCGTGTGAACCAGAGGCGCCGGCAACGGACGTGAGAGCGGGAATTAAAAAAAAATGGGTGGATTATTTAACCTTTCTAAAAGTGTGCATTTGCTCCTATCTGTATATGTAATATATACAGATATATATAATAAAAATGAATCAATGACATCACGCGTGAACGGCTGGACCGATTTGGCTAATTTGGGTCTTAAAATATTCGTGGTGGTTCAGGGAAGGTTCATAAGCAAAATTTCAGGCGCTACGAAGTTCGCCGGGACCACTAGTTTTGAATAAAACTATTTTGATTGATTGATAAGTATACTATAACGCGGTGTAGGTAGCACATTAGGTATTAAAGCATTGGGCATGTCTAAGAATGTGGACTCTTAGGGTGAGATTTATAGAGCGTGCTTGGACTTAACTCAAGCTCGGCTAAGCAAAATCTTAGCTAAGCATAATTATGCTAAGTACAATCTTTGATTTGGAATTTATAGTCTGACTTGGCTTAGCTCAAACTAAGTTCTAAACTCATGGTTATAAGTGTAATTTTGTCAGTAGCATACCTCTATAATAATAATAAAGAATAAAAAAAGAATATGATAAAGTATATTTGAGAACATTATTTTAGTTTTTCGTAAGTCACCGTTTTTGTGAGACTTGGCTACGCTTAAACTAAGACGAAGGTAGGAAGGAAGGAAGGAACGAAAGGACGAAGATCGCATTATAAATGTCGATGTTGTCTCAAGTGTAAAGTAATGGCTAAGCTAAGTCCAAGTACGCTTTATAAATCTCACCCTTAAGACTGGTGAAGTCATTGATGTTGACTGTACTTCCTTAAAGACGTGACCTATAAGTATTGGAGGCAACAATACAGACATCGTCGTCACGCAATTATGACTTTAAATAGATTGGACTTTTCACAATTCGCTCCGTGGCGTAAAACATTTTTTGTTACAAACAGATGCAAGGTCAAACAAGACAGGTATTACATTCCTGATGTAGTTTCATCATTAACTGTAATAATCGCTGCCATTGTTGCTTATAAATCAATCGGACTTGTTAACTATTACTGCAAATATACATACTTACTTATACCGACTATTTTCTATTCTGTGCGTATACCTACCTATACCTACGAAGTACAACCTATGCTACAGCCTTAGATGAACTATACAGAGTGAATTTTTCAAGTGGGCTTGTATGGCCAAATCCTGAACTATAAGGAATAGCGAAAAATGCTCAAAGGAGTCACGAGCCCGATTTTGATGAAACTTAAAACCTCATCATTAGATTTTTTAAAACCTATAATCCAAGCTGGGAATCGGACCTATTGATTTAGAAAAAAAATCACACCCTTTATTATTACACCATACATATAGTGTTGCTGTTAAGGATCAAATTCTGGGAAGTAATGATATACGGCAAATTTAAGGAAACCTTAAAGCTGCTACACACTTTGCCGGCGGCAGTGCCGCCGGGCAAGCCGCCGGGGTGTGCGGCCGGGGAGTGCGGTGGCGGGTTGCGCGGGGTGCCGGCGCGCGGCGTCAGTTCGTTCCCGGCATTTGAGTAATAGTGGTGTTTTTATCGGGTGCCTGCGGTTTTGCCGAAAAGGTTTTGACAAAATTTCATTACCCAAACAAATTTTAACACCTTTTTTATGAATGATTTTAGTAAGTAGGTACGCATATTTTTATTTGCTCAAATTTTTACTTGGCAAAATATTACCAAGTATATTGTCATTATGGCATTTGGTCTTTAATTAATTTCTTCTTTAAACAAAATGGGTAGGTTAGGTTAGGTTAAAACTGTGACCTCCTACGCACGAGCCTCCTACGAAACGAACTATTTAGATTAGGATAATTACTTAGTTGGTAAACAAGTTATAGTTTAAACATTAATTTCCCAAACATTAGGTTTGCGTTACAATTTTTTGTGAATAGATTTTTGCTAAGTAATAATTTGGCAAATGAAATTGCGAAAACTTTTTTGGGAAGTGAACATTTGTCAAATTCTTTCGATCAAACAAAGGAGACGTTTTTATCATAGCGTGCCAGTTTTGATATCAGTGCTAGACAGACTTCGGGAAACAGTGAGGAAAGGAGTTTTGGTGAAATTTTAAACAGTTTTCCAAGGCTGAAATAAGTTTCTCCTGTAGCTAAAAACCGCAACGTTACTGCCAACCTCTCTTTAGCGGGTATAGCATATCTCCAGCTAGTATTTTTTTGCTAATGTACACTTTAGTACTCTTCAGCAAAAATTCAAAGTCTTCAGTATGTCATTCTCAGAAACCCAAAGAACATACTATTACGCAAACGCTGACACCCCACATCGTCTTTATTATACTTAATCTTCTATAATTACAGTACCATTCTGCCATTTTTTATTTCGTAAACTTGGACGCACCGAAATCCTTCTCTTCCTTTTATATTTTTTTCTTATTATAATAAAAACTACAACTGCGGCGGCAGTGCTGATGGTTTCTTTATTCATTGTAATCAAAAATATGTAGGTACTTCACTAGCGTTCTACTGACTGTCACAACCGGAATGATGCTTGGCTGCTATGCGCGGCCTAAGCCGGCGGCTTGTATTGCCGGCGGGCGGCGGTGTCGCTCGGCATAAACCCGGCGGCACTGTGTGTAGCAGCTTTTAGAATTTTAATAAAATTTATATTTTATGTCAATTTTGTCCGTAATCACAGAACCGACTATTTCGGCTTCAATGATGCTCGTGGGCAGGTAAAATTTGAAAGTAGAACATAATGTTGTATCTCGCGTATGGAATTAGTAAGTAGTACCTTAATCTCGCGTTTAATACACTATAAGAAACAAGTACATGTCTGTCTCTTATCACACTGAGCGGAGGCGGTGGTAGCGCGCGCGCCTCTGCCCAGGGTGATAAGAGACAGACAAGAAATATGAATTTATTAAAATTCAAAGTTTTCCTTAAATTTGCCGTATATCATTACTTCCCAGAATTTGATCCTTAACAGCAACACTATCGTATTGTGTAATAATAAAGGGTGTGATTTTTTTCTAAATCAATGGGTTCGATTCCCAGCTAGGATTATAGGTTTTTAGAAAATCTAATGATGAGTATTGGATAGAATCAGGCGTTACCTGGCGAAAATCCATGACAAAGTAATGGTAAGTATGATTTTCAAACTTTTTAAAATAAATGCATTATTTTTACAAAAATAGAAGACATTAAAACGTCGACAAATGTTTCACCTCTAAACGAGGCATTCTCAAGACTGTCTCAGAGAGAACAGCCCTCTGTTCTGCAGCCGGCTGGTCTCTCTCATAAGTTATCATTATATGCTGGGCTGGAGGGGTAAGAGTAAAATACACCTATCAAATGCTGAAAGCCGCGTAAGAGTATCGTAATACGTGCGTACGACGCGCAATACGAACGCGTACATGTTCAAACAAATCCGCACGAGATGTTTAGTGTCATTATTAAAATACTATAGTCGTAGCTTACTGGCGTAAAAGCGTTAAAAATTAATGTCTATACATCTGGTACCGTTGATGCCATGATTTCAACTAAGATCTTACAAAACGATACGTCTACTCGACGATTCGTTTGTAGAACACAGCCGGTCTCGTACGCGTTGCGTCGTAACGATACGACTACGCTTACGAGCCTAGGGCGAAGGGGCTAAGGGTGAACATGCTCATAGTGTTTGTAAATATGAGACTTTTAAAAGCTTAAAAAAGCCTAATATTTATAGAATCGAACTCTCATCTTTCCTTAACACGAGAAATGTGTGAGTTTATGAAATTACCAGCCATGGCATTTAATTTGCGATCTAGGTAAAACAAAGTCGCTTCCGTCCCTATGTATGCTTAGATCTTTAAAACTACGCAACGGATATTGAGGCGGTTATCACCAACGCTGCAATGGATAGAATGGTTCTTAAGGAAAGTTTTTAGTACCTATATAATTTGTCAAGCGGCCGGCGTCAGCTAGTTAACAATAAAATAAAATCTTTTGAATATCTGTTTATTGCTTTCTTTATTAGATACCACCGGTACTATACTATTGACCAATCAAAAATGCATTTATACTATTGTATCACTTTCAATAGTATGTCCGAAAACTATTTGTACACATAACAAAATACCTAAACAAATTAGGGCTTATGTAAATTAATACATTGGTATTTTATTTCTATCTTCTTCCTGGTGTGATATGATAATGTATATGGCATACAAAATAATCAAACCTTGAAATCTTCAACTCTTAAATTGGTATGAAGTTAATTATATCATACCTTATTCTAAATTCTCGTATGTCAATACATAAGCAATATAATAATATAATACTGTTGAATTTTACATTAATTTTTTGTTAACTTGTACTGAAAATTAATTGAACTACGGTACATGTATTTAGTTAACTTTATTCGGTATTACATTATTGTATAAGCCGCGCACGATGTTGGTGGTACAGAAGCTTGTCACGATAACCGCTCCGTGAGGTCATCAATCGCTGAAAAATGTTGACAACAAAACAGTATATTGTATGTAAAACTACGTCACTATGACATCACCAACATGGCTGCCAATCCCATTGTCATCTTGAGCGGCTTATAACACAATGATACGCAGTAAAATTATTGACAAATATATTTGAATAAAATAAACAAAATACATTTTGTTTCATATGACACTGCTACCCTCTCTCTCTCTCTCACTTATTCCGGATAATTTCAATCAAAGTTATATTAAGTACTCTTGAAATGTAAGAGTCCCTCTTTAGATCATGGTAAGCCTACAATCAGATATCACCTCAGACATTATAAAGACATGTTCTAATGATAATATCGTAACGTATGCATTGCACACCAGAAAAAAAATAGTAATTTTATCACAAATTAAATTGTAACCAATTTCGCACTCAGATCATTTAGTTTAGAACACATTTAAAATTAGATAAATAGTTCTCTATGCGTACAGCATTTGTATACATAACTACTAAGAAAAACATATCACGGATTAGGTTAAATGAGAAACTAACTGTTCTAATACACTAAGGCCTATCTAGCATTACAATTGATAAATATTCCGTACAAGCTATATTCGGCTTAACACTATATAGCAACTAGTAACATATCACATCTAAATATCGATTCATAGCCACAGTAACAAACTGACAACCAATCACACATTACTCACTATAAATGGGATTGAAAATGTACTTGAAAATTCTACACTCACAGCATTATATTAGATATAAAAAATTCAAAAGTTCATTCACTCATTACAATAATAATAGTTTATGTTCGTCCGAAAACCGTTCACCGATCATCCCTATATTTTTATTTTTATATACATCATGTTTTGTAATAAGTACTCCAGAAAATTACACTTTATGAAATGTATAATTCTGTTCACAAACTCAAGAAATATATTTTTAAGTTTAATGATCACCACATACACAATATTATAAATTATCAATATTATCAAGTATCTACAATTTGGGATTTTAATTTGTGTGTGAAACGAGTTTGTGACGCAAATACTGTTAAATTCTTTGTGGCAATTCCACTATGTGGGTTTTAATTTAAAAAATATTACCTAAATAAATATTTTACCATAGATAGTTTCAATTTAGTCGATAATTAGAAGTAATTAAGATAGATTTTCGAATGGACGCAAATCATTACTGGTAGCAAAGAATTGGGTGGCCTCACTATTTATATGGCATGTTGTATATGTTGACGTCATCAATTTAAGTGATATGACTTACATGGGTACACTGAAAGTTTTGTAAAACTTATTTTGGTACAGATTGTAAAATACAGTTTTACACTGAAGCATATTTGGGACACTTGGATTCCAGAAATAGAATATTTGAAGATAAAATAAACTGTAACCTAACTTAGTAGTTTGGTTACATTTATTTGATCTTCACACTATCGTAATACCATCCTAGCCGCTCATGCTGAAATATAAAACTATTTTCGCATTGCTGAGTGGACCTAATTTGTGCATTGGGATGACACTTGATGGCTTTACCGGCGCTGACGTATGTGCCCAATTACCACTATTTTATATTATATCTATCGTTTTGTGTTTGCCTCTTTTTTGTTCTGTGCGGAATTGTGTACCTACCTTGTATTGTGTAATTCTGTGTCCAAATTCAACGTTTTTCTTTCTTTTATTTCACAAGGAGGTATGTACTGCAATCGTTGTAAAATTGGTATTTACATAAAGCCATCGATGCGTAACATTAATTTTATACATTACAACACAAAATAATGTAAATGTTCATACGTACATACTGTGCGTGTACGTTTACGTATACGCACGAGCGCGTTACACAAAACTTAAAGCGTACCATGTGCTCATAACGTTACTCAAAATTAGACAAAAATAGTAAATATCAATAAAAAATGGGAAATAAATACAATTTGCAGATCTTTACAAGAATAAAGATGAGTTAAAATCACTCGACCGGAATGTTCAACAGCCGGCCATCGCACACACATACACTTGGAACACTTCTGTACCAGTCTTGTCTGTTCACCACTGAGGGTTAGGCGGTAAGTAACCCTCTGGTGCGTATGAAGGTGTAGGTGGTGGGCCCGCGTATGGGGGTGTCGGGGCCCCGTGAGGCGCAGGGTTGGGGGCTCCGTAGGGTGGGTAGTACGCGCCGCCGTATCCACCGTAGTACGCAGGGTTTGGGTAACCACCATAGGGCATCCCGTAACCTTCGAACATGTTTTAAAAGGTTAGTTTTGGTCACAATTACGATGCTATTTTAGTTTGTAATAAATAAAATATGAATGTTAATAAAATAAGAGAAAAATGCAGAAAAATGTATTAAGCATTGAGATATAAGTACTTAATTAAAATGGCTTGATGTTGACTAAAATTCAAGTTCAAGGATATAATAATAGATTAGCGTCGTACCTGGATACTGACCATACTGCCCGTCTGGTGGCGGGTTCCCGGGGAACATTTGACCCGTTCCTGTTGCCAGAGGACTTGGCACTTGCGACTTTGAGGGATCCATAGTGGGAGTAGACGTGCCTCCGCTCATCATTGCCGGGTGAGCCATACTTATGGCCGCTGAGGAGTTCTGTAAGTGGTTTGGAAGAGGTTGGGCCAATAGTGGATGACCTACAGAAGGTTCCAGCGATGGTCTGTTACTCAACCTCGACTGCGCATTACTATTGTCCATAGGAGTAGAAAACGCTTTGTTTGGAGGACTTATTTGAGGTTTCCTCGGTCGTGGAGATGCAACTGCCGGACCCAACAGACTCGACACGCTATGAGACATTCCAGAACCTGATGACAGAGCTTCAGCTGAGCCATCCACTTTATTTGGTGATCTTTTCTTCCTAGGTTTAGCGCCTGGTTTCTCTTCACCCGTAGGCGAATAAGATTGTGTAATATCATCCAAGTTTCTCCGGAAATCTGGCATACCTTCTTTGTTTAATACACTGGCTGTTTTCTCTAGCTGACTCAAACTAGATTCGAGGGACTGACGGCCGCTTGGCCTTTGATGTCTATAATTTTTCAAGGGATTAATTTTTCTCTCCACAGCTTCGGCGTTTCGAGACTCAACCATCTCTACTCTTGATGTTTCTGGTAGCCTATATTTGTCTCTTACTTCTAAGTTTTTATTTTCTAACACTTCTTCAGATAGTAGTTTCTCGTCTGTAGTTAACACAATAGGTTTTATCTCAGCACTCGATTCTATTTCAGGAGTTCGACTTTCTGAGTATTTTTCACGTGAGTTCGAGCTGTCTGAGGCATCAGACTTAGTGGTATCACGCATTTCTTGACTACTTAAAGAGACTTTCGGTTTGGGGCCTTTTCGATTATTACTGCTACTATCATCCTCATCACTATCCAATACGTGGGTATCATCTTCAGATGTTGCTTCACTTCTACTAGGAACACTATTTTCACTACTAACTTCAGGTTTCTTAGAATCCTTTGGAATCTTTGTTATACTAACTGACCCGGGTAGGTTTGGTCGTAGTAACCTCGCAGGGACAGGCGATTTCGCACGCATTGCGGAGTAAGACCTAAGTTCACCAAGTCGACTTCTAATATCAGATATTTTCTGTCCTGGCATCATTGGACGTCCCATTTTATTTTGACCCATTAGAGAAGGCCTGATGACTCTATGGAAACCGGACCGAGGACCGGTTTTTGATGTTATAGTAATTGCAGAATTGTTCTTCAGTGATCCTGGTATATTCGCTACAGGACGACTAGCTAAAACTAAAAAAGAAAAGATGTTTATATAGATTTTGCTACTACACAAGTTAACAATTATTTATTTATTATAACAATTTATTATGCGATATTTACCTTTTTTCCCAACAGGTCCATTATCTTTATTATCACCCTTTTGACCCAAACCTTTAAATGAGGTTTTGATCGCTATAATTTTGCCAGATTCCAGCTGCATATAGATCCCTTTAGGCGATTTCAATACCATGACCCGCTGTCCTGCTTTCAATACTATATTGGTCTTCTCAGCCGAATTTGTTGGGATTACAACATCTGAAATTTAACAATAGTTAGAGGTACAGCAACCGTTGGCATTCTGATTTACGTATGGAAAATCTTCAGTTCAACAACTACAATGTTGATTCTTTTTATGGCCTTATTCCGTTGTTCACCAACACAAATAAACATAATATAAAAGAGGATGCTACTGGCCGGGGGAGGTGATGTTGGCTGTGTCGCTCGACATAGCCAATGCCGAATACTATTGCCGAAGCGCTGAGGTACCACAATGTCCCGTGGTACCTCAGGCGCGTCCTTGCGGACTACTTTGTCGACCGGGCCATCATCTTTCCGGCCCGGTCGGCCGTAGTCCGCAGGGAAATGTCTTGTAGCGTTCCACAGAGGTCGGTGCTGGGCCCGCTCCTGTGGAACATTGGTTTCGATTGGGTCCTGCGCGGTGCTACTCTTCGGGGAGTCGGCATACTATGTTACGCCGACGACACCCTAGTCACCGCGCTAGGACTCACTTTCCGTGACGCTGCCGTGCTCGCCACTGCGGGCACGGCACAGGTCGTCGGTCGCATCAGGGCGCTCGGCCTCAAGGCGGCCCTCGAAAAATCCGAGGCCCTCTTCTTCCATGGGCCTCGGATGAGACCCCCTCGGGATGCTCAAATTGTGGTGGGTGGCACCTCCATCGCTGTCGGGAGGACCCTTAAATATCTGGGTCTCTTGCTCGACAGCCGGTGGGGGTTCGTCGAGCATTTCCGGCAGCTTTCACCAAAGTTGGTGACGTTTGCCGGGATGCTCGGTAGGCTACTCCCCAATAAAGGGGGACCGGGAAGTGCTTGCCGCCGTCTCTACGAGGGTGTGGTACGCTCCAAGGCGCTCTACGGGGCGCCTATTTGGGCGGATGCCCTCAGCGTCGCGAACGTGGTCCAGCTGCGACTACCGCAGCGGATCGCGGCGCAGAGGGCTGCACGGGCGTACCGCACCGTGTCTTTCGAGGCGGGGTGCCTGTTGGCACAAAGTCCCCCCTGGGATCTCGAAGCAGGGGTCCTTAAGAGGGTCTACGAGGAGGGCGCCATGGTGCGACAACAAGGAGGTCGCCCGTAGCCGGAGCAGGTGGATCGCTGGAGACAGGAGGCTCGCGACGATCTGTTCCGGCAATGGGCCTTGAGATGTGCGGCTCCGACCGCGAGCTGGGTGCTCGTGGGGGCCATCGGTCCCGATGCGCAGGGGGCTCCGACCTGCTTCCTCACCCAACTTCTCACGGGTCATGGCTGTTTTGCCAAATTCCTGTGGAAAGTGGTGGGGATCCTGTCGGAGCCCGATTGTCATCACTGCGCAGGCGGCGCCGTAGATACGGCGGAGCATACGCTCGCTGTGTGCGCCGCCTGGGACACGCAGAGGTTGGCCCTCACGGGCGTCATCGGCAGTGTAGGTTCGCTGCCGGCCGTCATTCTCTCTATGGCCGGCAGCGAACAATGTTGGTCCGCCGTCGCCTCCTTCGCTCGGGAGGTGATGGCGGCGAAGAGAGAGGCCCTGTGGGAACGGGAGCGTGCAGGCCGCACGCTTCCACCCCGCCGGGCACCAGTCAGGGGGCGACGGCGTATTGCATACGCCCAAGTCCCCGACTGATAGGGCCGTGGGTGGTGGGTGGGGGGTGGGGGGCCCCAGCGCTCACGCGAAAGTCCCTGAGGAGTCCGACGCCCCTTATGTGTTTCGGGGGCGTCGCTCCTATGTTGTTTGGGGGGTTCAGCCCCCCCGAGTAGAGCTCAAAAGAGCGCCCCTTTGCCGGGCCGCTTCCTGCCTATCCGGCGGCCCGGCTAAGGCGAAGGAGAAATACCGTGGGGTGTTTCTCCTAGGTTATAGGTTTTAGTGGGTAGTCCGGCCCGTTTTCCATCCTAGGGACGGGAGTCCCACACGAAGCCGTCTCGCTCCCCCCCGCAGCGAGGCGGTGAAGTGCGTAAATGCAACACCGACCACGTTAAAAAAAAAAATAAAAAAAAAACAATAATAAAAAGTACAAATGGCGGTTTTATCACTAAAATGTAATCACTTACAGGCAAGCTTTAGATGGAAATATTGTAAGAAATATTATGTAAGTGGGTAGTCATTGTTTGTGTAATAACTAATAAGTGAGAAAACATTTAAAAACTATTATAATATTACTTATCATAAGAAAAATATACCTAGTTGAGAGAATGTTAGCTTACCGAGTGGCAAAGTCATTTCCTGCGCCGTCATTCCCTGCCTTCGCCAGACGTCTGCAGGTATCCACCTGGCGCCGTGTTGCATCGGTCTCACCGACGCGACCGGTCTTTGTACTAAACTACCATCGGCAGTACGCACTGTACGGTATGCCATTGTCGGTTTAGGAGCTAGGGCAGCTTTTTTCTCTAGTTCGTACCTGAACACAAAATGATATGTCAAAACAGCTGTTTTGCTAATTGATATATTAGAAACTGTTCCTCCCCATTGTGACTGACGTACTAAGTATACACAATTAGGGAGCTATAGTGTGATTCTACGTAGCACGACCACGGATGATTATCTTAATTTTCATGTAGTACAAATTCATGAAAAAAAGTGTACTTTATTGTACCATAGAATAAAATATATGTACTCTGATATTTTCGCTGATATAACGTACATGCCCTGTAGTACCTTTCTGGCACGACCACTACACATTTTAGGTATTTTTATCAACTTTATGGTGAAAAATACTATAAATGTAATTGTACTTAATTGTACTCAATTTTACAGATAATTTTGAGCGGTGGTTTACCTGTTTCAAAGCGTTTTACTTTTTAAGTAACATCAATGTCACAATGTTACGCCATTACTATTAATTCTAAGTAGTCAAAAGTAAATAAAATTACGTTTTGTATTTATATTACGTTTTATAGTGGCTCGTGGTCTAGTGGTAACCGACAATGTTAACATATTGCAAAGGTTAAGCAACATCTAGTCAGGCCGTCTTAGGATGGGTGACCATTTCTTAACACCCTGAGACCCCTCCGCGCCTCGGAAAGCACGTTTAGCCGTCGGTCCCGGTTTTCATACGAACATCATTGCAGTCGTTAGGGGTAGTTGGAGCCCTTAAGAGTCCGTATGCAGAATCGAAACGGACGGAATTAGGTATTTGACACATTTTGTGCGTGAGTCCGGAGTTACCGATGGTGGTCAGCCAGTAGGTACGGCGATTACATGGTTTTGATCTTTTTTTTTTCATTTTATAATAATAGTGTCTTGTGTGGGGGAGGTGAAAAGAGGGCTAGGAGGGGGGGGGGGGTTTCTCTCCTTAAATTCAAGAAAATACCCTCTATACTCGTATGATCCCGTAATCAAAACTCCTCTACCTTTCCTCTGTCGTTGCACTCTCAAAGGGGGGGCGAGGGCTAATTTTTTTTCCTAATCAAAATCATTTGACCTCCTCTATACAAAGGGGCTCTACCAACATATTTAGGGCCCCCAGCGAACTCATCTGCTAGTGGCGCACCTGCTGATCAACGGACGAGGCTCGTTAATTTACGGTACCTATGAAGTGGCTTCGGTCCCTACGTGGGTACCGGGTGTTGGTCCGGGAGGTGCCACCGTGCAACTGTGCTAAAGCCCCACAAGTAACCCAGCCCAGGCTGGTTGCGTAAGGGGTTCAACAGCTGCACCGCCGGGCCCGGGGCCATGTATGGTGCAGCAGGCATGGAACCAGTGGGGGCAAAGCGGAGTCTAGTGTGGGTGGTGTGGGTCGATTCGCTGGCCAGGGAGACCCTTAGCAACGGCGTTGCCGCGGCCGCCCGCAACACAGTCATGGGGCCCGCCTGGGACCAACCACACCAGGAGGCTGCCTCACATGTTCTCGCGCATAATCCTGATGTGGGATCGCCGCTCCGGGTGGTAACCGGTGTGGGATAGCGGCGGCCTTGCACCAGGGGGGTTTGGTAGCCCTTCCGTCCGGCGGGTCGGCTCCAACCTAACCACACGGTTCCAGACGAAGTTAGCCCCTGCGCTTTGTCACTTATTACTGCTGCACCAAATGTCGCCCTGTCTTCACGCTTCTTCTTCAAATTTATAATGGCAGTGCAACAGAAATAAGTAAACGTTCCACAGCGGCCCCAGGAAACCCCACAGCTTCACTTTTCGAGGTGGAGTTCACCAACATCCGTGGACTCCATGCGAACCTCGATGCCGTCCACCATACCTTGAGACGGCTCGGCCCGCTGTGACGTTCCTCACGGAGACACAAATACGCCGCCCTGACAACACGCCTTACCTGTGTTGCCCCAGTTATGTATATATGTATCGAGGAACAATACCGGGGCGCCGCAGGGGTCCGTGCTGTCACCAACTCTTCCTTCTGCAAATCAATGATATGCTATCCCTCGGGAACATTCATTGTTATGCAGATGACAGCACATTGCAGGCGTGTGCATTTACAGCGAAGAAATCCCCTTTCCTTCCCCTACCCTCTCTTCAGAATGCATTATTACCAATGAAGAGCAAACTTGAGATCCTTGACATAGACGTTCGTCAAGAGCTCAATAATAAAAAAGACATCGAAAGATGTATAGGGCTAGCTTCGTGGAAACTAGGAATACTGAATAAGGTAAAGCGATTCTTTACACTGCATCAGAGGTGTCTGCTGTACAAGACGCAGATTGGACCCTGCGTCGAATACTGCTCTCACTTCTGGGACGGCTCCGCGAAGTATTTGCTGGACGCTCTCGACGCTGTGCAGCGTCGAGCTATCCGTATTATAGATTGTCCGGAGGTAACGGGAAGCTTTGAGCCGCTAGCTCAGCGCCGAACAATAGCTGCCTTGGCCGCATTCTACCGTATTTACCACGGCGAGCATTCTGAAGAGCTCTTCAATCTGATCCCATCTTCCTTCCGATCCCGAACTACGCGTGCCGGGCAGAGCTGCCACTCCCACACAGTAGGTACATGTTCGCGAGAACCGAACGTTTTAAACGTTCGTTTCTGTGCCGAACGATACTGGCCTGGAACGCCCTGCCTGTGCACGTGTTTCCTCCCACATATAATCCTGGGTTCAGTAGGTTGTCAAGTGGAGGGCCACTCTCTATAGTATAGTGTGCTGTGAGTGACCCACAATCGCTTGACGTCGTCACGACTTACTACCAGGCGGGTGGCGTCAAATTGGCGAACCCAATACAAAAAAATAAAATAAAAAACTACCTCTATAAAATTATTACTCATTTTGACTCTACTCGGGAGCCCCCCTTGGGGGACTGGAGGGCAAATCTCAAAAACTCGGAATTTTCCCTAGGTCCCGAACCCCCTTTACATTTCTGCAAAAAAAACATAGGTACCTTCCCCTCCACCATCAAGGAGAACAATAAAATTGTGTCAGTGAGTGAGTGAGTAATCCAGCTTTATAAAATATAACAGCTTTTTTTAACAAAAACAATGATAAATACATTCTACATAATCACTTGTTGTATTTAAAAAGAAGCCTAATCATCACAAAATAATAACTAATATTACCAAAGTATCAAAATCTCACGCCACGCTATATTCGTCTGTAGACGGCGTCGAATTTTGGCGCGCAGAGCGACACGTCCTCTCCCTGTAAGCGCTTGGCGCGGACTGCTTACTTGAGGCATGCGTCGAGTATTATAAAGCGAAATTTAGGTGTTTTTAAAAGATTATTTACAGCCTATTTTTTATTATTTAGCTTTCTTTTTTTTTGGAAATGGATTGATTTTGAACCAAGGTTTATTTATGTTGTTTTAATTTTATGAACGAGAGTTTTATATAGCCGAAATAAGAACCAATTCATTGCCCATTTTCTCTAAAATTTGACTAACTTAAATATTTGTTTACTCTATTTTTTTTTATGAAAGTGATAAAAAGTAATCCATACATTTGATAGATGACTTTTACAAGAATACACTGTATTTTTGTAATACTTTTTAGACGTCAAAACGAGTAGTGAATTTGTGATATTCTAGACCTCTTCCAGCAAAAGATACGAAAAACTACCGATTGTTTTAGGTCGATTAATCAAAATTTAATGACAAAAATAAGAAAGTAGCTCACTTATTGAAATGATATTTCAGGTTGTGCATTAAAACTTATAAAAATACAGTATTTTCAGTGTAAAAACACGTCTGTAAAATCAGCGAAAACGGTAAAATTTAATAGGAGGACTCTTAATCAAAAATCCGACCGGTCTAACTACAGAACTTCGATATCGCCCATGGGTTGTGGGGGTCCGATGGCAGTCGCTTTACGGAAAATATCGAAGTTCAGCCACATCGCAGTTAGACTGGAAAGCCGACTCCAGCTGAGTTGGGAAAAGGCTCGGTGTATTGTATACCCACAAGAACAAAAGTAAATTTGTGAAAAATAGTGATAATCATAATCTAAACTTAAGAAATAAGGATAAACTGGCTGTTCCTAAATTTAGGCTTCATAAAGTGAGTAATTCTTTTGCGGGGAACTTTATTCGAATGTACAATACATTGCCAACCGAAATAGCAGATTTATCTGTTAATAAATTTAAAAAACTAAGAAAACGTAAATTGTGCCATAAAGCTTATTATAGTATTAATGATTTCTTAGATGACAAGGTTGCCTGGTTGTAACACGAATTGCTCCTTTCTAAATAACTCTGTATTAGATTTAAGATGAAATATTTTGGAAAAAAGCCGAACTGAGTTTCTTGAGGGCTCTTCTCAGTCTCGTTGCATTTTGGAACCCTCGGTAGAGTCACACCAACTTTTGACGAATCTAAATAATTTTCTAAAAATTTCAAAGATAATAAACGTTATTTTATTTTATTTTATTTTAAAAACCCGAAGCCAGCATCATCAGCTGGTCGACCATAACCCGTTTCGATATATGGCGACCGCCAAAGAAGAAAAAAAAAGTTCATCTAAAAATTAAAAAATATATTTTAAATCAAAACAAACTTGTGCCAACGCTACGGCTTGACGTAGCTACAACTAGACAATGAGCGCGTGGTACGTATATACAATGCCCTTGGCGGTTGTGCGGGCGTCGCGGCGGTGTGGGCGTCCTTAAAGGATTATTTTTATTTATGTAAATAAAATTTTGACCAACACATAGTTATGTTCCCCAGATCCTCGTCTGTGGTTTGACAGGTGCACCACATGCAAGTGATAGTAAAATCTCTGTCCCCAATTTTAGAAATATCTTACCTGTTTATAGGAAAGGTTAATTTCTTGTGTAACAGTGCTAAATGCGGCTTCGACTCGACTGCGTACACAGTATTCTTAGGTATCAAAACTCACGGTACAACTCCGGGGCAAATTGCCTTCTGATGCTCCTACACAAAGCATCATCTCGTAGTACTCTTCTTTACTCAGAGCCATTACTACATAACACAATCACTATCACACACAACTTGACACAACTCATAAATTAACACACTAAACAATTATTTAGCTACCTCACTGCACAAAGCAAAGAATGCAACTGAACGGACCTGTGACCTTGCTAAATGATTTTAAATAAAATTGTAGGAAACTTCGTGACTCGACCGAGCGCTTCAAAATAGGTACACCTATTTTGATGCCAATGACCGAAGCAGCTGATTTAAGCTAGTGTTGTTTAAACAAGTGTGTATTTTATTCGGTAATAATGTTTTTTTTATGAACTTTTTTTTTCTTCTCTGGCGGTCGCCACATATCGAAACGGGTTCTGGTCGACCAGCTGATGGTGCTGGCTTCGGATTGATATAACCCTTACGTAACACCCGGTATAATATAATAAGATCACAACAAATGTTTATGACTTGAACGACATTATCTTTTTCGACGTAGACATGATGATAGCGCTAAAAAATGTTCCCATTCAGATTATTCTACACACAAAAAAATATGCAGTTTTTGCTCTTATAGAACACATTCCAGGCCATTTTAGGGTTCACTGTAAGCAATCGTATAAGTGGAACATTTATATGATGACTTAGAAAAAAAGTCATGGCATCCGATTGTGATAGGAATACTAATGTATACCGCTATTTAATGATTATTACAATTATGTAATACGTGTATCAAAATAATAGTGATTTTTTTTTCTTCTATATAAAAGACTTTACCTACTTTCTTATGTAGGTACTATTTCTACGTCCAATGAATATTATTTTAAAATAAAACTTAATAAAAGTACCAAACGTAATTTTGTTTACTTTTGACTACTTAGAATTAATAGTAATGGCGTAACATTGTGACATTGATGTTACTTAAAAAGTAAAACGCGACAGAAACGAAACAGGTAAACCACCGCTCAAAATTATCTGTAAAATTGAGTACAATTAAGTACAATTACATTTATAGTATTTTTCACCATAAAGTTGATAAAAATACCTAAAATGTGTAGTGGTCGTGCCAGAAAGGTACTACAGGGCATGTACGTTATATCAGCGAAAATATCAGAGTACATATATTTTATTCTATGGTACAATAAAGTACACTTTTTTTCATGAATTTGTACCACATGAAAATTAAGATAATCATCCGTGGTCGTGCTACGTAGAATCACACATCAATATTTATACTAGAACGGGGCGTTCGCGGGACGTGCCGTGTACGTGGCTCGGATACGAAACGTTACTACTCGTATACATTTTGTCTCAGTATCAATAACTTGGATTGGTTCGTATTCGGTCCTGGCCCAGATCAGGCACTGACAATGTCAGTTACTGTTTATAAAATTCCGCTCGGGATGCACCCTGGCCCATTCTAATATAATTCATACCTAAATCTCTAATCAGAATAATAGGTCTCACACAGTAAGTGTTGCGCTCTTTATATTTAACACTTAACACACTTATTAGTTGATATTACACTTACCCTCTTTGTGCAAGTCTCTTTTCAGCACTTGACAGTTTCTTCTCTTTCCTGTCAACTAACAATGACTCGTGTTGGAAAGGCTCCTTATTCAGTAGTTGGAAGTGATGCATTATGACACCTTGCATAAGAATGTCGATGTATCTATCTTTATGTTCCGAAAGGTCTTTGATTTCAGTTTCCTGCAATTTTTTTTTTATATAAATACTAATGGTGGTTGAGATTATACTATTCATGTTATAGATACTGTATTCCATGGATTAACAACTCTCTTGGGACTTACGTCCAAGTTACTTTGCCGTATTTCGCGCGGGTATGTGAGAGCTTCAGAAATTCCATTATTTCCTCTGCACTCTCCAATATTTGCAATTGTCCTACCCCTAGGTGTTAACTGCGCGAGCAATACTACGTTTAGCGTCTATTACGAATTACTATCCGACATGTCGTCTTTTTTAATATTGCGTATTTTTTAAAGCAAATCGAAGTTGGCTAATTTTGTCAAATAATTTTATAGTTTGAATCGCAAACACTATAGTCCTGGGGCGCTCTTGAACGGGGCAAGAATGATTTGAATTAGGACTATCATTAGTAGTATCAAATCTAAATCAATAAATTTTTTATTAAGTACCTTTTCTTCATTATCCAAACACAGGTTAGTGATTTCCTTCATTGATAGGACAGCATCGGGATTACATTCATCTACGACACGGTCCGCCATGCCCTGTTTATTAATCTGCCGGTCGTAAATCTTCTTCTCCAGGCAACAGTCCATTACAAAACGGTATACAAAGCAAGGCTTCTTTTGACCATATCTAAAACAAGTACACTTACCATTAAGTCAACCTAAAAACTGTACTGACGTCTCTCGTAGGACTTTATCTGTCAAATGTACGTTATTATACACATACACCACTACTTTGACGGGTAGGTATAGCCAAGTCATACCTATCACGGCACCTAATTATTTTTCTCTAAAGATTTGATTCGATAAAGTTATGGCCGTTTTAAAATCGAAAATTTCCTGCACAGTTTTGGGACACCATGTTTACTATATGTACACTTACCCACATTGTATTGTCCTTCAATTACGTACGTATGTCCGAGCGTAACTTTTGAACTATTAACAACTATTTGTTGTGTTTGAGGATAAAGAGAAAGAAACATTTTATTCGGTGCAAAGTGGCCACACAATACAATAACATGGATGAGTTAGGTATCAAATATTAGGTATTTGTCCATACAGTTTTAATTATTATGTTTGGTTGAGTACTTGCCTGTAAACACGGCATACAGCTTGAGTATCATGGCACGGATTCCAACTAGCATCAAATACTATAACTCTGTTAGCTCCAACCAAATTTATCCCAAGAGATCCCGCTCGGGTAGACACAAGGAACAGATGAATATGTGGGTTAGTATTAAATTCGTTAATTAGTTTCTCGCGTTCTAACGCGTGTGTTGAACCGTCTAAGCCTGCAAAATAATGTAAAACTCTGATTACATTTGCATAAAATAAATAATGTAGTGTAGTATTTTATAGAAGAAATTTCAACTTACGGTAATAATTTGTATTTCTTTCCCATAGACAATTCGTTCCTGGAATGTAATTCTTTTCTAAAAAGTCCTCAATTAAATTTAATGTGAACAGACTCTGACTAAACAACAGTAACCTATCCCCCATTTTGATGCTCTCGTTCAATAAGTAAAAGAATAGTTCCATTTTTGCCGAATTCTCAATGATACCAGGAATGTACTCTTTTAACAACTCTGTTGCCCAATCGTACGTTATTTCTTCAGCTTTTTTCATATTTGCTATTGCTTCTGCTCTACTTATTTTATCTTCTTTTTCACTTTCTTCAGATTCAGACTCGTCATTATTCTTGTCTTTTGATGTTTTCCTATCGTTGCTTCCTTTAGCTTTAGGTCTACCTCTAGGCTTTGGTTTATCTCCCTTTTCTTTTCCCTTAGCTTTGGGTCGACCTCTTCTACCTTTCTTTTGCGTTTTATCTTCTGGTTCAGAAACATCACTTTTAGCTTTATCTTTTTCTTGTTTCTGATCAGGTGTTGGATCCTGAAAAGGTTCAGATACCGGATGTTTTGTTGTTTCGTCTTTAACTATCGTCTTTGTGTCCAAATCTTCTATTTTCACTTCACCATCTGACTCTGACTTCATTTCTATTTTTTCTTCAGCTTTTAATTTATCAATTTCGGTCTTCAATTCTGTAATAGGCCACGAAGGCAAAGGGCTCCCGGAGCCAGCACTACTCAAAGGTGGTTTTGTCTCAAGCTGTGGTGGGTAATTTGGATATGCAGTTGCATAACTGCCATTAGTGTTACCTTCAGTGTGTTCAGGATAAGATGGCGTGTTTGGAGGGTAGCCATAAGGAGGAATGCCACACGATGCAGCAGATGCTGGATTATGTATAGGTTGAGCTGCATTAGGCTCCGATTTCACGGCTCTCGAATATGTGCCGTAAGGCATAGCTGGCGGATTATGTACCGTTTGAGAGACATTAGGCTCAGCTTTGATATCATTGGAATATGTGTCATACGGCGCAGACGATGAATTCTGTACTGGATGAGACATATTAGGCTCAAGTTTAACTTCAACGGGAAAATTCATGGCTGCGGTAGGTTCATTTTTAATAGCAGTTTGGTTTGGCATATTAGAATCTGAATTTTGTATCTGAGGTACGTTGTTAGAGTAACCGGGATAGTTAGGAGGATTATTATATTGGTTATATGTCGTTGAATTATTGCCAAAAGACGACGTGTTCGCGGCATACGATGGAGGATATTGTTGGTTGGAATAGTTTTGAGAAGGGTCGTTGTTAGGATAACTGCCCTGTGGCGTATTATTATCATTGTACTCTGAAAATCCAGCTTGATTGTTGTAGCCTTGATATTGAGGTCTTTGTTGGTTATTGAAACCTTCTTGGTTATTTGTAAAGGGTTGCAACGTGTTACCAGGATATGTTTGCTCATTCGAAGGTGCGTTGTAATTAGTTGGGTAAGGCTGAGAATTATTATATTCAGGGGGAGGGTTACCTCTAAAATCTTGTGGCGGTTGACTATTTTGATATTGAGGATTATTATAGTAACTAGGGTTGCCATAATAATTTCCATTTCCCCAATAATTTTGATTGTACCCTTGACTATTTTCAGGCCCATTTTGGCTGTATTGATTTTGATAATTATTTCCATATGGCGGCTGCTGGTAATAATTACTGTCGTAATTCTGATTGTAACCTTGATTTGGAGGATAATAACCTTGAGGCGGGTTTTGATAGTTTTGATACGGTGGATATGAACCCGATTGATTTGGTCTAAATGAATTTGGTGGTCCTCCATATGGTGCATTCGTTGGGAAAGGCGCATTACCGTACATGCTAGAATCTGATCGTGGCGGCACTGAGGCAGTTGAAGTATTAGGCTGTATGGTAGCAGCTGGCTTTTTAGATGAACCCTAAAAAAAGAGTTAAAATATTAGTGTTTATAATTCCTAGATCACGCTTTTAAGGTTAGCGTTGGATCCACCTACCGCAGTTCTGCCGAACTAACGGTACCAGTGTATCTTGTTACAACGATATTGAAACACTGAATTTTTTAGACGAATCCTTACCAAATCAATATATCTTTGTATTTTAAAGCAATGAGTTATAACTGATTGCTTTAATATTAGTGTTTGTCTGAAATTTCGCCTTTGATTTTTGCAATTGATACTGACTTGCTTAGCGCCTAAGCCTAGATAGTCACGAACGAACATTCTAAAATTGGCGCAACTGGCCGCACTGCACGCTTGGCGTCTGTCGCTGAGCGTGTATAGACCGGTAACAACTAGGCACTAAGCCAGCCGCCTGCCTGTGGGGCCGTAACCTTAATGCGTATTTGTCAAAAACATGCAAGATGGTGTTTGACAAGATATACACAAAATCTATTCATACCCGCGGGTTGGTAGCACGTCTAGGCGGCGCAGTACTTCGTCTAGCGCGACCTTTTTTAGTAATACCACCGATTTCCTCTAAATCTAGATCTTCCTCAATCGCAGCGCTTAGTTCGTTACGTTTCCTGAGAAAGTTGTATAGTACGTCGGGATGATTCCATATCTGTAATAGTAATAAAATAAAATTCAATATATGCCTAATAAAAGTACCATATCAGTAATTATATTACTTTTATTATAACCATGGTTCCGCCCGCGTGGTAAATTTTCTCCATCCCAATTTCCACGGTACCACATTATTACCGAGATAAAACGTATACACCTGGGGATAATGTAGCTACATATTGGTAAAGGTTCTAAAGAGCTCTTCAACCTGATCCCACCTTCTCCCTTCCGATCCCGAACAACGCGTGCCGGCCAGAGATGTCACTCTCATACCGTGGAAACCGTCTTCGCGAGAACCGAGCGTTTTAAACGTTCGTTTCTCTGCCGAACGATGGTGGCTTGGAACGCCCGGCCTGCGCACGTGTTTCCTCCAACTTATAACCCTGGGTTCTTTAAGCGAAGCGTGAAGATGCACATTACTGGGTCGTCAAGTTGAGGGCCACTCTCTATAGTATTCCTGTGTACTATGAGAGTCGCCCACAATCGCCAGACGTCGCCACAGCTTACCATCAGGCGGGTGGCGTCAATTTGTCGACCTAAATATATATATAAAAAAAAGAACTTTTAAAATCGTTTCAGTAGTTACGGAGCGTATTCAATGCAAACAATCAAATCTTTCCTCTTTATAATATTAGTAGATCTATATATATAGAAATGGGGAATGTCCCCCTTAGCTCTCGAAAACTGCTTATGCTCCAATGATGGTTGACCCCTCTATTGATAGCCCTCTATCTGGAGGCAAGCCAAAAAAATCGAAAATTTGACCTAGCCCTAAGGGGTCAGAAGTTATAGGCCAAAACATATGGCGTGGTGCGGCGCGAAGCACCGCGCAAGACACCGTACTAGTTAGTATAGAAGTATAGATGACATATCTAATAATTAGACATGACGTTTTGTCGGCGTTTTATATGTATAAGTTTGATAGACTAGAAATCCGATTAGCTTGAATGTTAAATTGGATCGTTGACAACAGCCTTATATGGTATTTGTCGCCGAAGATTCTTAAAACCGTGAGATTGAAATCATGCTCGCATGATTGATGGAGTGATTGTGATTGCTGGCGATTGGAAAAGTGTGGTCATCAGATTTTATTACCAGGTTCTTCACTCACAGGCTCTGTATATTTTGTTAAAATATTTTTTTTTTTGGTATTATAATAATACAAATATGAAATCATAATAGCTACCATACCTTACAACAAATTGCGAAAGCTTTCAAAGGATTTGGCACTGACGAGGATCGGACGACTTCGTTCATAAACCTGTCGTACAGTTTTCGTTGTAAAGGCGTCATACGTATTAGAAGCACATATTCCTCCTTTTGGGGTAATGTCGATTGCAATACTGCATGTGATCGCCTAGAAACACCAGATATACATATAGTATTTAAAAGCTAAATAAACTAAGTATCGCCATCCAACGTGGCAACACAGCCAGCATTCTGGGAACCTTCCCAGTCGGCAACGACGCGGAGGATCTTTTAAACGATATTTTGTAGTGTAAATATTTTTAGTACATCATTTTGTGTATTGTAATTCTTATCTATACATAGTATAAAACAAAGTCGCTTTTCCTGTCTGTCTGTCCCTATGTATGCTTAGATCTTTAAAACTACGCAACGGATTTTGATGCGTTTTTTTAATAGATAGAGTGATTCAACAGAAAGGTTTTAATGTATAATACATGTATAACATACTAGAGTAATACCGATTATTTTGGAGGTTTCTAATGTAATGTCGTAAATAAACACATTTGTTTGCGCTTTCATTGCAAACGCTGACGAAACCCTACTAGACAGATCAAAATAAAGTACACCATAGAAAGGTCTACAAAAAAGTCCGCGATAGCATATGTCTATCTCTTAAGGATAACGCACAGTAACCATTTTTATCTTTTATAAATGACAAAAAAATAATGTGTCATTTGCCAAGCTATTTTTACCAATGCAGTATTATACCTTATCTAATTGAATACTTTACATACGTTGTGCATTTAATGTAGACCAAAATTGCCATTCAAACCATATAATTTGGACGAATGACTTAAGAGATATCTCGTGATGGAAAAAAAATACGAGGGCGGCGACGCAGCCGGGCTGTGGCCAATGACGGCAGTGAACACACAGATTTTAAGCAATACAGCATAAATCCTTATCCAATTAAGTACCTTAAATACATTTTGCTTTTAATATAGATCAATATGGCCCTTTACAGCATGTAATTTAAATGAATATTTTCGAAGATATTACAGATTAATAGGTTATATCAAGGCTTTTTCATTAAAAAATCATTTTCATTCATTCAATTCATTCGACATGTTTTTCGAAATTCATAGTAGGTACCTTGGTTGGATAGGAATTAGAATAAAACAATAGAATTATAGCCAAAAAGCGGTTTAAAGTAATGTAGGTATTTAAGTTCAAAAAATAACTGAATAGGATAGGTATAAAGTCATATCTGAAAGACGTCGTCATTTAAACATAGGTCGTAGTACAGGGAATGCCCAAAGAGCACGTTCAGCTAGAGACGAAGATTCGTCAAGGGAATGTGAGGCTCGGCTCAGCCAACTTCGGGCTAGATATAGAGCTGAAGGAGTAAGAGAATCCTCAGTTGAGCGTGAGGCTCGCTGCAGCCAAGATCGGGAAAGTCATAGTGTTCGGAGAGCCAGAGAATCGTCTGCCGAGCTTGAGGCTCGCCTCAGCCAGGATAGGGGGTAGGCATCGATTACAGAGAGCCAGAACTAATTCGTGGGTAAATAAAGAAAATTCTGCCATGAATTACGATCCATCGATTCCTTAGAAGGACGATCGATAGTATCAATTGATAGCATGTCAGTAGTGATTGAACATTGTTTGGCATTGAAATTCAAAGACGAATCTAATTCCACAATTCTAATACCACAGATAAAGACAATCATTCAACCAATGCAAAGCATACAAATATTTGCATTGAGATATTTGAATTTTAAGACTGACATGCTACATAGTCTACATTGCACCCGTGCGAAGCATGGGCGGGTCGCTAGTTGTAAATAAATTATATTAGTATGAATATAAAAACATAATTCTGGACTCGAACCAGAGACTCCCTTTCCAGGAGGAACGTTCTACCAACTGACCAAGACACCACTAGCCCAAGACCTCTAATTTTGTGATCACAATATCGCGACTTACAGCGTCGCCAGAGCGTCATCTACCGGTAGTTGAGGAACTAACTACTAAGATAGGCTGTGCGTAATGTTGCAATTACGTTTAGACAGTCCAGCCCAAGACTATAGTTTTTGTGATTCATCCTACTAATATTATAAATGCGAAAGTTTGTAAGGATATTTGTTACTCTTTCACGTAAAAACTAGTGAACGGATTTTGATGAGACTTTACAATAATATAGCTTATACATCAGAATAACACATAGGCTACAATTTATAAAGATACGGCGATGGGAACAATAATCACGCGGACGAATTCGCGGGCGATCATTAGTATTATATAATTTTATGATAATAAGTTAGCATACATACTGCTTTAAAATTATTACTTAAAAGGTGATACACTAAATGACAGATTCTGATTACCTATTTATGCAGAAATATAAGAATTGATCAAACCCAAATGCTCAGTATTGTACTTACCAATTTAAAGCAGTTATTCCAACAAGAGTCATCATTGACCGAGCGAGCCAAGCGTCTACATTTCTAGATTGGACAATTTTGCTTACGTCTGTCTGTCTGTGTGTTCTGGGCTAGCAGCCACAGTTTTTATTCGATCTTCACAAAACTTGGCACAAGTGTTCCTTAATTTAATACAATTTTTTCATCGTGAGTTTTTTGTAATTGGGGGGAAAATAGTTCAAATAATGAAGCAATGGTAAGTAAAATGTTTTTAAGAAAAAACTTTTTAAAATTTATAATAGCATTAATTTGTCGCAGAATTAAAAAGACAACAAAACGTCGACAATTGTTTCGCCTCTAAACGAGGCATTATCAAGACTGTCTCAGAGAGAACAGCCTCACTGTTCTCTCTCAATGTAGGTATTTAAGTTCAAAAAAAATCAGTGAGGCTGTTCTCTCTGAAACAGTCTTGATAATGCCTCGTTTAGAGGCGAAACAATTGTCGACGTTTTGTTGTCTTTTTAATTCTGCGAAAAATTAATGCTATTATAAATTTTAAAAAGTTTTTTCTTAAAAACATTTTACTTACCATTGCTTTGTCATGGATTTTCGCCAAGTAACGCCTGTTTCTATCCAATATTTGAGTTCAAATAATGTTTTTAATGCTCGCGAGGTATACTGTTCGAACATAGGGCGACCACTTGTTTAAAAGATAGTAAAAATACAGGCCTATTTCTGACAGAGGCTTAACCAACTTCCAAAAATGAATGAGGTTCTCAATTCTACTGTATATTTTTTTTGTTACCTGATCTCTCGACTAGGTAAACCGATTTTGAAACCTTTTTTTTCTCATCCCTATTTTTTTAATTAAAAGCTACTGCTTACCGAGTGGTCCCATACGCACAATTATTTAGTCCTAATTCGGTAATTTTAAGTAGGTTTTCTTGTAGTTGATTGAAGAGTTTCGATTTGTTAGGTTCACGTGAATTTAGCTAATCTGATAAAAAAATACATACCTTTGTACAAACCCCACAAGTAATGAATGCAACACATGAGCTCTGTATCTCATTAGTCTTATATCTTGTGGTGTTGAGTCGATACACTGCCCATTCTGTATGGGACGCTCGAACATGTTACAGAACTCTGTTCTACTACCAAGGTAATTTGGACGAACAAAGTCAACCATACACCAGTATTCTAATAAGTTGTTTTGGAGAGGGTAGCCTGAAAAAAAAAATAGTTTATGAAGGCTATAGTTACGCGAGAAGGTAAATAGGGACATTGGATTCGACCCGGGAATCGAACCCGAGACTCCGGAGTCGAAAGCCGATGCAATACCAACCAGGCCACCGAAGCAGTCCCTTAGTTATGTAGTGTTTGTAGGATCAGTTGCGTCCATAAGTCGCAACTCGCAAGAATCTCATTGACAGGTGCCGGAATCGCCCAATGATAGCCCGTAAGTTATTGCAAATCACATTGACGCATTCCGGGACCTGCCCATGAGATTCTTACGCGTGCGATAATATAGTGCACAAAAGCATTATCGTTTTAAATTGTTAAAAATTTTAACGATTATCTTTCACTTGCGTTTAATTTTGAGAACGATTATCGAGGTTAACTTCCTAACTAACGATTAACGAAGTTAACTTTTGGATTAACTGTGCCTACATTATGATAACAATGCTTAAACATAATATAGAGAATATAATGAGCTGATGATAGCCAACAATGAGTTAGACATATTTGTTAAGTTGCCGTCATTTATCAAAGCTTTAAAAAATATCCTTCTCCTCCGGCAAATTTTTATAAACAGCTTACAGTATAAAACAGTTTTAGTTAATTTTATTTTTGTATACTTTACACAATGTTTATTTAAGTGTTTACTTAATTTTAGTTTATTTTTTGTTTGTTTCTAACCAGTGAATGGTTTTGCTGAGCGCACATAATTAACGTTGCAAGCCAGTGCTTTTGCCATGCTTGTAATGTATAATGTGAGCCATAAATATATTAAAATAAACCAACTTACCCGTTAGTACAATTCTTCGTTTAGTACGCATTTGCTTCAGTGCATACGAAATATTGGAATGCGCGTTTTTGATTCTATGTCCCTCGTCACATATAACCAGATCTGGACCAGGTTTCACCAGCGCTTCATACATTTCTGTAAATCATTTTTAAATATATTTATAAATATTATTTGGACACATAATCATAAATATTTTCTCACACACATATAATATACAATACGAACAGCCAAATACTGAAATATCACTCAAATAAGCCGATACTCAAAATGCCGGTTATGTAAGTGCTGCGCAAGCATTTAAACAGCACTTAAATATTTGAGTGACGTATTCGGTATACGGTCGGAAGACACCTTAAAGTGTATATTGGCTTTCAGCAGGTACACAATACAAACACACCATCTAACATCTTCTTATCTTCATCATTGGCACAATCCTGCGTTATCGGGTCTCGTTTACTATCGTCCTTATTTTCTTCAAACTTTGATGGATCCCCATCTTCTTTCTCCAGCTTTGATTCTTCTGAGACCTTTGTGAAAACAAAAAGAAAACATTTATAAAAATAATATATTTTTAGTATTTAGATCTTTCTCACGATATCTTTATCAAGGGTCTTAAATATTTTCGTAATTAATTTTATTTCAATAATTTTTTTAATGTAGATATGTATTTCACCCTACCTACAATGCGTATTACGCTAAGAAGAGAGATCTTATCTATAAATAGAAATGGGGAATGTAATTTTTGTCCCCCCTTAGCTCTCGAGAACTGCTTATGCTCCAATGATGGTTGACCCCTCTATGGATAGCCCTCGATCTGGAGGCAAGCCAAAAAATCGAAAATTTGACCTAGCCCTAAGGGGTCAAAAGTTTTAGGCCAAAACCTATGGCGTAGTGCGGCGCGAAGCACCGCGCAAGACACTGTACTAGTGTTTTATAATCTGCCAGTGAACATCATCTACCTGCCCTTATCCCAGTACCGTTAAAATCGGTCCAGCCGTTCCAGACATTAGCCGGAACAAATAGACAGACCAAAGAAATTAGTTTCTTATGTAAGTACGTTATGTACTTTTTAGGGTTCCGTACCGTAAAACGGGAACAAAAAAAAAAAGAAACATTATTTTCCAGATAATTCTGGTAAATATAAAGGGTTACTATACCTGAGCATCTTCGGGAGTTTGCTCAGATTTCTTCTCGTCCCTTTCTTTCTCAGCTTCGGCCTTCGCGTCGGCTTTCCTTTTCTTACGAGGTTTCTTGTCCTTTTTCATACACAGAAGCCTATAGAGCTCATACCCAATCATTAGAACACCACCAGTTGTTGTCCAATCCTGTAAAATAGTGTTTCTAGAATAAATATTGTGTTATTTTGTCATCATTAGTCTTCAAATACCATCCATACAGAACATACTATAGGATATCTGCGAACATGTTTGACGAACAGTGTTCGATGTTCGTTAGTACGCACGCACGTGCGAATAAAGTTGTAGCGAGCCATGTTCGTATTATGTTCTGTTCGCTCGTGTGTACCCGGTTTTAATGTGCTATGTTAGGAGTAGCTTAAGTTTAAATAGTGTGGAGGCCGCTGATGTAACTCATAATATCTTCAAAACCTAAGACCATCGACATATTATAGGCTGTAAACGCCTCAAATGAATACATTTTCTAAAATAGAGTAGAGTGAGGGGACAAGGTTCAGACAATTTATACCGATAAAAAAGACTCTCCAGGCCAAACTCACCTTAACAACTTTGGCTCTCATGGGTAATGTTTTATGGCTATCATTGAGTACATATATTGGGAACTTCCTGGCTCGCACGTCGCCGTGTGCCGACAGAGGGCTGGTTGACTCATCTACAGGAAGCCACATGTTGAATTCTGCCACCTAATTACAAGTAAAATATTACTAAAATTCGTTTTAGCCGATTTCCATAAAAGGAGGGAAGGACTGCACCGGTGAACGGATTTTGATTTGTTTTAAATTGAAAGCTTCTTGGTTCCATTCCGACAATTATTTGGTCCCATTCCGACAATTATTTGGTCCCAATCCGACAACTATTTGGTCCCAATCCGACAACTATTTGGTCCCATTCCGACAATTACTTGGTCCCATTCCGACAATTATTTAGTCCCAATCCGACAATTATTTGGTCCCAATCCGACAACTATTTGGTCCCATTCCGACAACTATTTGGTCCCATTCCGACAATTATTAGATCCCATTCCGGTAATTTGAAGTCGGTTTTTGTGTCTATGTTTGACGTGTTGTAGCTAGTAAAAACTAACTAAATGCATAACCAAACCTTACTAAAGTCCAAGCCAAGTGGTATTGATAGTTTTTATTTAAAGCAACAGAAGGTTTAGTATGACAATGTTGTTACCCAATTTTTGGGAAGAGAAGCGTATGATATGCCTAAACCTAACCCATCCGAAAAATAGGCGAAATTAGATGTGTTATTTATCACGTATGTTTTGTTAAAAAGGAAATTCACAAATATTATACCTCAAGTGGTGTTTTCATGTACAGGTTGCGTCAGATAAAAAGAACGCTGACCTTCAAGCTGAGCAGGAGCCGATTTATCGATCTATATGGTGTTAACAGCGAGTAAGAGCGAGAGTACCGATGCGCAAACACACCCCTCTCGCGCCCAGCGTTCCTTCTCACGTGAATTGGCCTATACTAATAGGGGTTTCACCCACAGAGTTGTTTTACCATTCCCGCTTCATACAACAGCAAATTACAAGAGATTGGCAACAACACTAATGTAATAATTACATACCCAGTTCTGAAGAGTGTTTATTGGCATAATACACAAGACAGTCTTAGATGTAGTATGTCGCAGAAAGATGTCACAGAAGCACACAATTTGCAATGTCTTGCCGAGACCCATTGAATGAGCTAAAATACACCCGAAGCCAGTTGATGTGGAAAATCGTTCAACAGATTCAATTATATTGTCAAATAAAAATCTAACGCCTCCAATCTGAAATAATAAACAGTCAAACATATGGAGGTCAATAGGTATGTCTGAATCATCATAACATAAAGTCATTCATTGTTTATGCTTAAATCTTTAAAACTACGAAACGGATTTTGATGCGGTTTTCACCAACGGATAGAGTGGTTATCGAGGAAGGTAATTGTGTATATAATTTAACAAGCGGGTGAAGCCGCAGGCGTCCGCTAGTGTTTTAATAGTTTAATTTTACCTGATGTGGTTTTATAATCCTTGCGATTTGTGGTGCTAAGAATATATCTTCCTCATTATCAGGATGTCCGATATTGATTAACACACGGCCTTGCTCATCTGGGATGTTATATGTATCATTCACATGGAGACCTAGAAATGGAACACCAATATTTGTTTATTAAACTGTTGCATAAAGGGTACAAGTAGGTTTTAAAGATACGAGTGTTCTAATAATATGTAACTATTACATATTATTAGAACACTCGTAGGATACTATAAAGAATCTCTCCAAGGCTCTGTTGCTCTGGCAATGTACAGTTTCATACACTATTTTATGTAATCTCATACGTATAGGCATTTTAACAAACCTAAACTTGAAGAAGTTATCGACAATATGACGGCAAAACTCAATAAGGCGGTCTAGTCGAAAGACAGGCTAAAGTCTTTCGACCATACCGCCTTGTTGAGAATTGCAAGTAGAATTTTATCATATTGTACTATGATTCTATCCAACCGTGTAATAATGATTTAAAAAGTTACTTTACGATACACATTTGCAGAAAATCTCATACAAAATTTATATCATAAAATAACTCACAAACACAATAACAGAGCGAAACTGGTCAGGTCAATACCAATAAAGAATTTGTGGAACATCTGTACAAGTGAGTTATTTCATAATGTATTACTATAAGTTCCACCAAGCGCCGACAATCGAAAGCATAAATTATATCGTAAAATATTTTTTTATTTTTTATAGTATGCTGGTGTCATAATTTATAATCATAGGCCTTATATGTCAACATGAAATTAAATTTAAATTTTTCGACGAGTGTAGATACAATACGTTATATCATACATACATACATAGCATCACGCCTTTTTCCCCGAAGGGGTAGGCAGAGGTGTGCAAACACACCCACAACTCGCCAGCTATGTTAGGTCCCATGTAATAGGGGGCGAGCCTATTGCCATTTACCGGGCACAAGTTCCAGACTGGGAAAATTATCTGGGTAAAATTCTAAAGAGAATTATACATTATCCACCAGACCCGGGAATCGAACCCGAGACCTCGAGCGTGGCAGTCCGTACATAGTACCATTGTGCCACCGAGGTAGACGTTATATCATATAATATGGTAATATGTATTGTTTTCTATAAGTAAAAAAAAATATTATTACTACCTGAATTAGTTGGATCTTCTTCGGCTTCTGGACTGGGTGGTACTTCAGAATCTGAGAGCATGATGCAATCGTCAGAATCTGATGACGAAGACGATGATTCTTCACCACTGCTGCTGTCTACTATTTCTACAACCTACATATTGAAAGACACATTAATTTGTTTGTATACATTTTAATAAGTGATTGAATGAAGTACCGCTGTCATGATTATAGGGCTCAGAAACTAGTAGGGACACTCAAGAGGTCCTGCATCAGGGAGTCTGATTACTTACTTTGAAATTGAGGTAGGGTAGGTACATGAGTTCCGCCGGGCGCCACTGGAAATTCTTTGTGCGCTAACCAGAGGCGCTCGGCAATGGACGTAAGCGCGGGAATAAATGAATTTAAAAAAAAAAGTACTTGAGTTTTTAGTGCAACCACTATCATTCATAACATTTTAATATTGATCATACTCAGAGCCTCAGAGCAATCATCATTTAGTTATTATAAATGACAAAAAATTCCAGTGAATAAATTTACTTTCTTGAACATGGTAATCACTTCAAATGATCAACATACAACCGAATACTGAAACGTCACTCAAATATTTAGGAGCCGTTCATATGCTTGAGCAGCCTGTTGTGGATTGGGTCATGATCGACTCTTTGGTCATATTTATAATTTGTGAACAGATTTGCCCTTTTCTGTATTTTTTTGTCTATGGACATATTGTTTATGATTGTGTATTCAAACGTAACTACACAAGTTTTAGATCCTCGAAATAAAAACTCGAACTAAAAGGTTTATGTTGTTTTATAATATTATTATCTGCATCAACACTTCTAATACTAAAGCAAGAAGAAGTTCTCATACAGCCCTTAAACTTAAATTTTTCATTCCCAAACATCACTTTTGAGTATCTGAATATTTGTTTAGTGGCATTTTAGTATTCGGTCGTTAAGGTTATAAACTTTTAGTAAATTATCCACACCTCTTTCCTATCACTCTTATGTTCCGATTTTATTTTCTGAGCTCCAGATGTCGTAGCTTTAGGCAGCTTGGTCAATTCCAATTGTCCTGATTTCAAAGCAGATCTTTTAGCTTCATTAGATGGAACTTTTACTAAGACAGTGTTGTTGGGCAAACTAAAAGAAAATAAACGGGGTTTATTATTATGGAGTTCATTTTTTTTTAATTAAATTCTTGAGTTAAAGTTGTGCATACTTTAATTTATGTCCAGGTAGAGACTTTTTTAATAAAGATGATCCTCCTTGTAACAATGATAATGTTTTTTGATGAATTTTATTTTGACGATTCAGTGCTATCTGCCTTTGCACCTGTTGGCATACAAAAAAAAATACAGAAATAACAATAGTAATAGTGTTGTAAAAAAAATTGTTTGTCACAAATAAATTTAATTTGTTATTGAAGGTAATGAAAACTTCATATTGTGATTCCTCAAGTTCTAGAAAATTTACTCTAGATGCCTTTATTAGCATATCCAATTGATACTCTTTCCTTCAACATAAGATAGGTCACAACCTTCTAGAAGAACATGGTACATATAAAAAGAATGTATCACAACATAGTATAAAACCAAGTCCTCCACCGCATCTGTCTGTCTGTCTGTTCGCGATAAACTCAAAAACTATTGCACCAATTTTCATGTTGTTTTCATCTTTGGATAAAGTGATTCTCGAGAAAGGTTTTAGGTTATATAATACTGAGACAGTCTTGATAATGCTTCGTTTAGAGGCGAAACAATTGTCGACGTTTTGTTGTCTTTTTAATCCTGCCGAAAATAGTGCTATTAAAAAATTTAAAATAAGTTTAAAACATTTTTTAAAAATATTTTACTTACCATTGCTTTATATAATACTATTTATTAACAATACAAAGGGATGGCGACAATTAGTAATAATTTTAAGTAGCTATCTCTGTGAACGCTATAGGCATAGTTCTATATGAGAATATTATAATCATAATAATAATGGGGCGGGGCCCCAAGAGATTAGACTACGTCCTCGCCGTCCGCCCTGGACCCCAACTTGACCACGGTAACGCAGTGGCAAGTTGGGTGACCGAACGTCGAAATCGAGACTTGAGTGGCCAACATTGCGTTTAATTGTGCTATCATGGATATGCCTGACGAGACCCCCGGTACTGACACTGCCCTTTCCCGGACAGTGTCAACCGACGACTTATTGCTTGAAACACGGATTTCGATGCCTCTTGATTTGGGGGCTCGCGTCGCGCCGCCTAGAAGCAGCGCGACGTCGACGCCCCAAGGAAATGTTGCTGCTGGGACTGACGATGGGTCGGCTCCCAGTGGTGTGAAGGGTAAGGGCCGTTCTTCTTCGCAGAAGAGGACCCTCGAGAAGGGGGGGCTGCCGCGCAACCGGAGCACTAGTTGCTCTGGGTGGGGGTCCCTCCTCTCCAGCGATTCGGAGGAGGAGGTGCCGGTGAAGACAGTGCGCACGCGACTCAGCGCCGCCTACAGAGTGCGCCCGCCGACGCCACCCCCGTCATCTGTACCATCCCTGCGCAGTCGCAGGGATATCGGTGTGCCGCCCGCGCGGGAGATCATGAGTATTCTCTCCCGCATGAACGCGGCCATGCGGGGGAGTAAGAACATGTCGGGGAGGAAGAAGATTGTGGCTTCACTGGTGGATGAAGCCCAATCCTCCCTTGACAAGCTCCTCGCGCGGAGCGTCACAAAGGAGGAGGCGAAGCTCCGCAAGCAGGTTGCGAGCCTGGAGGTGGAGCTCACTGCCTCCCGAAAGGAGATGGAAGATCTGCGTCGGGAGGTCGCTGAGTTGACCATAGTGGTCAAGGCACCTCCAGGTCCCATGCCGCCTCCTCCTGTGACGGTTGGACCAGCGCCGAAGACGGCGCCTAGGACCGCGCCCACCACGGCGCCCGCTTCGGTGAGCCGGATGCCGGCCGAGACCGCGGCCCAGGCGCGGAAGGCCACGGGGCGCGGTAAGAAGAGTGGCACCCCTGCCGCCTCCTCTTCCTCTATCGTCGCTCCCGCTGCTTCCTTACATCCCTCCAGACGGGAGGGATGGGAAGTAGTGGGAGCCAAGAAGAGGAAGACGAAGGCTGCCAAGAAAGCGGCCAAAGCCGCCGCGGCGAAGGCGCCGAAGAGGCCCCGCCCTCCTCGCTCCACCGCCGTCGTCCTGACGGTGACGACGGTAGGTGTGGAGAAAGGGGTGGGGTACGCCGACGTACTGAGGACCGTGTAGTCCTCAGTCAACCTCTCGGCCCTCGAAATACAAGGGGGGCTCCGGTGCAAGACGACACGCACCGGGGCTCGCCTCCTCGAGGTCTCCGGCGCCTCCAGCGACCCTAAAGCTTAGGGTCGCGCTGGACGAAGAAGCCGTCCGCGTCACCAGACCCACCAAATGCGCCGCATTGCGCATCACGGGTCTGGATGACGCGGCCACGACGGAGGAAGTTGTCTCCGCCGTCGTGGAGGCGGGCGGCTGCCCCCGTGACCAGGTGAAGGCTGGAGATATCTCCTTCGGCTCCACTGGTCACGGGATAACAGTCGTCCAGTGCCCCGTCGCGGCGGCACTGAAAGTGGCGGACGGACCAAGCCTCCTCGTAGGGGGCTTCCTAAAGGCGCAGGTGCACCTCCTTCGTGCCCGGGAAACCAGATGTTTCCGGTGCATGGTGGTGGGGCACGTCGGAGTGCAGTGTACAGCGGAAGTCACCGTGGGCGATCGGTGCTTCCGCTGCAGCCGGCCCGGTCACAAGCGGATCACCGGGTCGGCAGCACAACCTGCGCCGCCTCGAGGCCAAAACCTCGTCCGTCCGCTGAGAGCGGTGGGGGTGCCGCCCTTGCGCGGCCAGTTGTTTCGCGACGGGATGCGGTTATGGACGTCAATTAATGTCTGACGCCCGTATCCGTATCCTGCAAGTGAATTTGAACCACTGCCGTGCTGCTCAGGATCTTCTGTACCAGAGCATCCGGCAGTGGTCCATAAACTTGGCCGTGGTCGCCGAGCCGTACTACGTCCACCCGGGAAACCCGGTGGACGAGGACGGCTCGGCCTGTTGTATCTTTGGGGGGTCCGCCGCAGACAACTCGCGCCTTGCGATCATTGCAAGGGGCCGCGGGTGTGTTGCGGCGGACTATGATGGGTTGGCAGTCGTGGCCACCTACATCTCGCCGAACATTGACGAGTCTCAGTTTGAGCTATGGCTCCAGTGAGCCATAGCTCAAACTGAGACTCGTTAATGCTCAGTAGCTCAGTAGCTCGACGTCGTCTTCGCTGCGTGCCGTCCTCGCCCTGTCCTGTTCCTGGGAGACTTCAACGCCTGGAGCGAGGCGTGGGGCTCCCGGGAAACCAGGGACAAGGGGAGGCTTCTTGAGGACTGGACCAGAACACGTGGTCTGGAGGTCCTCAACCGGGGGAATGTCGCCACGTTTTGGCGGCGGTGGGGGGGGAATCGATCGTGGACATAACGTTCGCATCCCCTGACCTCGCCCGCCGTATTACAGGCTGGCGCGTGGAGGAGGGTGCGGAGACGCAGGAAGCAGGTGTACTGGTGGTCGCCGGAGATTGCAGAGCTGCGCGCAGCATGCATCTCCGCCCGCCGCCGGTACACCAGGTTTCGCCGGAGGCATCGCCGCCCAGACGACGCGGCAGCCCGAGAGGCGGAGCTTTTTCAGGCATACAGGGAGGCTAATGGTAATCTCCAGGAGACGATAAAGCGGGCCAAGACGGTGGCCCGTGAGGAGCTCCTGGAGACCCTGCAGCAGAACCCATGGGGGCGCCCGTACCTACAGGTCAGGGAGAAACTCCGACCTAGGGCGCCCCCACTGACCCAGAGTCTCCAGCCGCAGCAGCTCGAGCGGGTCATGGACTCCCTGTTTCCGACGAGCGCGGAGGAGCACGTCCCTCCGCGCATGGCTCCGTCTCTGCCCGACGCGGATAGTACCAGCGACGACGACGTACCCGAAGTCAGGGTGGGGGAGCTAGGTGCGTCAGTACTCCGGCTTAAACGCCGGAAAATCACTGCCCCCGGACCCGACGGCATTCCTGGCCGTGCATGGGTCCTGGCCCTCGGCGAACTCGGGCCTTGACTGATGGGGCTCTTTAGCGCATGCCTCGAAAGGGGCCAGTTTCCCAAGGTGTGGAGGACGGGGAAACCGGTCCTGATCCGTAAGGCGGGGCGGCCGGTGGACTCACCGTCCGGATACCGGCCGATCGTGTTGCTCGACGAGGTGTGTAAGCTCTTTGAGCGAATTATCGCGGAACGCCTCGTCGAGCATCTCACGAGTGTGGGGCCAGACCTGGCGGATAACCAGTTCAGTTTCCGTCGGGGACGCTCCACAGTGAGCGCGATCATGCGCATGAAGAGCCTGACGGAGGAAGCAGTCTCGCAGGGCAAGGTGGTGGTGGCGGTGTCTCTTGACATCGCCAACGCGTTCAACACCTTGCCATGGAGCTGCGTTAGGGAGGCGCTCGTGTATCACGAAACGCCTTTCTACCTCCGTCGTATTGTCGGGGCCTATCTCTCGGAGAGGGCCATAGCTTTCCCCTGGTCCTGGGGCCGCTTCTGTGGAACATCGGCTACGACTGGGTGCTACGGGGTGCGTTGCCTAGGGGCGTCGGCGTAACGTGCTACGCCGACGATACCCTCGTCACGGCACGGGGTGCAACGTACCCGGAGGCAGCACTCAAGGTCACGACGGGTGTTGCTCGAGTCGTGGGTCGGATACGGCAGCTGGGACTGGAGGTGGCCTTGCACAAGTCCGAGGTTCTGTGTTTTCACAGACCTCGGAACGGTCCACCCGAAGGTTCCAGCATAAATGTGGGAGGCGTTAGCATCGGCATCAAGCCCTCGATGAAGTACCTAGGGATCGTACTTGATAGCCGATGGAACTTCAGACCACATTTCCGAAGTTTGGTCCCCAAGGTGACGCAGGCATCGGTCGCACTTTCGCGACTGATGCCCAACCTAAAGGGACCCAACGCCTCCTGCAGGAGACTGTACCTGGGGATCGTGCGGAGTATGGCCCTATACGGGGCTCCCGTATGGGCGGATAGGTTGGCGGTCAAGGGGAACGTGACTCTGTTAAACAGACCACTTCGAACCTTGGCCGTCAGAACCATACGGGGGTACCGCACGATCTCCGGAGAGGCTGCATGTCTCCTAGTCGAGACCCCTCCATGGGACCTGGAAGCGAGAGCCCTGGAAGGAGGCGCTGGAGCGGGACCACAGGCCTGCGCCTCGAGAAATCGAGGACCAGCGGTCCCAACTCCGCCAGGATCTCATGGAGTCATGGAGGGTGCGACTTGAGCAACCCAAGGGGGGTGCCACCATCATCGCGGCGGTGAGACCGATCATGGACGATTGGCTGCAGAGGCAGCATGGTGACCTCACGTACCGTGCGACGCAGATCGTTGCCGGGCATGGATGCTTCGGTAGCTATCTGTTTCGCATGCATCGTGAGGTCACACCCCGGTGTCAACACTGCGAGGTTTCCGACGACGACACCGCACTCCACACGTTGGTGGAGTGCTCAGCGTGGGCGAGTCAGCGCCGAGACCTCGTAGTGGGTCTGGGCGTGGATACCCTCTCGCTGGGGACCATGCTTCAAGCCATGGTATCCAGCGGGAGTAGGTGGAACGCGGCCGTGTCCTTCTGCGAGCAAGTCATGCTCGCGAAGGAGGCGGCCGGGAGGGAGAGGGAGCGTACCCTCTCCGCCGAGTTCCGTAGTCGCCCCAGACTACGCGACTACGCCCAAGACTATCGTCCTCCATGATCGGGGCCTGCACCATCCTTACAGAAGCAGGCTAGAAGGGTTGCGTGCTGCGGGGCCTTTGCCCCATAGCACGCAACCAGATTCACTCACTGACGCGGGATAAAACCCGACCCCAATGACGCGGGATTCTCGTCCCGACCAAACACCCGCAGAGACCACAGAGGTGGTCAAAGTCCGCCGGGCGCCACTGGACATACCCTCTGCTAGTAACCAGAGACGCCCAGCAACGGAAGTTAGAGCGGCCTCAGCCTTGGGCCGCGGAATTAAAAAAAAAAAAAAAAAAAAAAAAAAAAAAAAAAAAAAAAAAAATCATAATAATAATAACATGGTATAAAACAAAGTCTGTCCGTTCCTATGTATGTTTAGATCTTTAAAACTACGCAACGGATTTTGATTTGGGTTTCACCAATTGATAGTGGTTCTCGAGGAAGGTTTTAATATAATTTTTGTCAAGCAGGCGTAGCCGCGGGCGCCTGCAAGTAGTCTATATAAAAAACAAAAATTCTATTACTTCTCTGATTATTCTCTGTTGTTCTTGAACTCTCGCCAATCTCTCTGACTCCTGTCTTTGGGCAGCAAGAGTTGACGCATCCAGGTTCTTCTCGTCCATAACTTCCCGGATATTACGGCGGACATTCACAGCGTTGGTATTAACTGGCTTTTTCTGAAAATATCAACAAAAAATTCAAGCATTTGTGTACAAAATATTATATTTGATAATAGGATCAACAATCATCTTCTTGTAAATAAAAATGAATTACTGTTTGTTTGTCTTCCTTGGCTGTATTCTTACAAACTCAGGGAAAGGTTTGAAAACTTAATTTGAGGTGGTAGGAAGTTGGTCAAAATAATAGGGATTTCAAATAAGTAATCTCACTAATCTCAGTGATAAAGGGCAAATTATTCCCTTGATTTATTAAGAAAACCTGACCAGTTTCACCTTATGGCTTTATTAAAGGTGTTCTACTACCAAAAAATAGTACACGTGAGTATGTTCATAATGCATTACTATAGGTGCCGCCAAGAGCCCACAATCAAACAGCATATTATCTGATCAGATTTCTCTTTATGAGAACCAATCGCCAACATAAGAACTTATGGCATATACTAGGTACATATTATTATAAAACAAAGTGCTCAGCCGCATCTGCCGCTGTTAGCGATAAACGCCGCAACCAATTTTCATGCTGTTTTCAACAATTAATGTTTCTCGAGGAAGGTTATAGGCTATAATACTATTTCAAGCAGTCTAAGGCACTGCCATCTGCTAGTTAAAGATAATTGTAAATTGCTTAAAATCTGGCTACTGGGTAATTTCTACATTATTGTACAATTTATCATGTTTGAGTTTAGTACAGTTTTAGTTTAGCTTAACCAATTGCAACTTAAATGATGCATCCATCAACACAATCATTATAAAGAAGCATTGTTTGTTTGCTTGGTTGATTATATCATCATCTCATATCTCTCTCAGTAACTACAAATTAAGGTGGTTTTTTAATTGACACATAATGGTATTAGTATGTCAACTGATTCATAAAAGTAAAGAAAAATGTTTCCTATTTGTAGGTATCATATAAAAATAACATTTGAATAAGTTTTTTAAGTTATGTTTAGTTTAAGGTATTAAGTTTAAGTTGTGTAAAGATAAGATGATATACTGAATGATCAATTCACATAATAATATATTATTTAAAAAATCTTACCTCTTCTTCTGTATCAGATTTCTGATCATCATCTTTGGGTGAATCTTCCATATCATCTTCCTTTTTGTTTATTGGTGTTACACTAATTTCACCCATTTCTTTTAACTTTTCAGTAATATCAAAATCTTGACTGTTTTCCTCCTGTTTAATGCCTAACAACTCCTCTGCCTTCTCTGGACATAGCTCACTTTCCTCAATTTCAGAAATTTCAACATTTTTTGTATCCAAATCACCTTCATCAATTATATCACTAATAGAAAGGGTTTTAGGTGCCTCTGGTTCTTCTGGTTCTTCTGGTTCCTGCTTGATTGTCGGGTCAGGACTACTGGATAAGTGAGTGGAGGTTTCTAATAGGGGTTTACAACTATTTTTGGTGTCTTGTTTTGCCTCCATTATGTCACCTGTTTCGGGGTCAATGTAACTCTCATTCCCCTCATTAAGTTCTTCCACTGCACTAGGGTTAACCACAAATTCCTCCTCTGAAAGTCCGTCACTCTCTGATTTACCATCCTCACTTGAATAATCACTTAATTCTAAGATATTGTTACCTACTAAACTGCGGATTGCAACACCTGTGTCTTTTTTTAGTTTCTTGGTGAAATTGTGGAAGCTTTTAACTGCTTCCATCTTCCTCTTCTGGCTCATGGGCTTTGGCTTCGGAGCAGATCGCCTCCGACCTCTCATAGCAGCCGCCTGAGCGAAATGAGCCCGTTGTATTTTAGCTATCGTCTCGTCATCGTCATCACTGTCAAACACCTCCTCGTCAGATTCTTCCTCTTCTTCTTGTACCTTCCCTTTCATTCTATTCTTTAACGAACTTGTACCGGCAACTTCACCCATGACAAAAGTAAATTTCTTTCTAGTACGATGTCCAGAATGCTATTTGTCAAACCCAGTCATGTTTGTGAGTATGTAAACTATAATTTATTCGTATTTGTTGTTACGCATGCTTGTTTTATAAACACAAATGTTCATTTCTTAATTTTCCCCTGCGACACAAAAACAATTTTTCAGGATAATCCTTTGTAGCGCTTTTATGGGACGCGGCATTAAATTGCAGATGATAAATGCCGAACAACACAATTATTTCAAGTAGCGCTCGTGATCAGATCAAAATATTTAAGAAATCAACTCAATTTATTTTAATTATTGATAATAAAATAATGTCTGCAATTAAAATTTAGGAAGCCATTACTTCCGCAATAAATAGCTATTCGTATAGTAGAATTTGTGTATTCGACAAGCGTGTTTACAAAAATTGTAGCTGAATGACTGCGTCACAAAATGTCACCAGGACTTTAAATGCATTTGCTAATAAAGTTTAATTGTAGATTGTTATGACTTTAGCATTTGTATAAATCTCATACTATTATCTCAAACTTGCCATTGAAAATACAGCTTTGTTGCTAATCAACAATGAGAATTAGATTGTTACAGCATGTATTATTGGTTTATGGCAACATTATTGATTTTCTTCAGTGTTGTCATGTAGTTATTTTGTCTATGAAATTCTCCCCTCATCATCTACTTGAACCTAGTAATCTATTATTATCATTAAATAATTTATCGATAATCTGCACGATGCATTTTGAATACTTTTTTCGCTCGCTCCTTATAATTCCCTCGTCTAACATTTCGACGAGACGTTCGTACACGAGTGCGGCCACGAACTGCCTTTTACACATTCGCGAACATTCAGTGCCATCATAATTTTTAGGGTAGGTACCTACCTAAACGGTACAATGTGGGAACCCTTTTACTAAGACTGCGCTTTCCGTTCGGTCCGTCTGTCACCAGGCTGTATCTAATGAGCCGAGATAGTTAGAAAGTTGAAACTTTCACAAATTATGTAGTTTTGGTGCCTCTATACTAAAAATCTGAATATAATAAATAAAAAAGGCTTTTTGGTACGGAATGCTTTGTGCGCGGGTGCGACTCGCACTTGACGGGTTTTTTGTTTGTCCTTACTGAATCAACACGAGACATCAACACAGCTAGTTCGCGTCGACCACGAATCCCTTTGACTCGTGTCCCAAAGATCGCCACCAAAGGCGAACGCCACTCGCGAGCTATGACGAGCGGCGAGCCTGCACAAGCGCCCTGTTTACACGCTCGTGCTCGTCTTAGTTCGCACGAATGTGTAAACATGGTTTTTTTAAAGTTATTCCCATCTATTATTCTTTTGGTACAAAATGCTGGAATATTAGAATCTAGAAGGCAGTTCAGTTCCACACAGACGGTATATGTCTGTATCTACCACGTCTTTATCTCCGAAAGGTAGATAGAGTATTCGTATTTCGGTATTCGTTAACCCCACGTAATAGTGGCAAGCGTGCCGCTTCCGGTGAGTATACTCTTGCCATTGCCTGCACTTTGATATTCGCCGAGGTTGAGCGACTGCTATCTGACCTCTACACTACAACCCATGGGTGACATTTAAGTTCTGTTTTTATATAGATATTAGACCAGTCGGATTTTAGGGCTTTTTTAGGGCTCCCAAATATCCATAACGAATGCTATAGCTGTTCATATTATCATCACTTACAGTTCTGGAAACATAAGGGTTTGTAGCAATTTTTTTTAATTCTAATTTTTAGGGAGACTTCGACTAGTCTTAGCCAGTCATGGCAGGCTCCGTTTCATTACTCCACCTATAGTGCCAACTGTAACCCACTACGTCGCCTAAAACAATTCACAAAATCTACACAATTTTCGAGCTTTTTCGGATGTGGGATTAGCTAATAGGCAGGCAAATTTTAGTTTTAATCATGGACATAGTACTTGTACATACAGACATGTCAACCAGGTTATATATACCAGCCGTGGTCACAGTGGTCACCTTTGAAATTACTTGATCTATTGTTAGGTATCAGCTGGAAACGTTTTTCAAACGGTAATGCATTGGAAAGTAACAAAATAAAAATCATCTTTCCTATAGGTATGTACCTACATCCTCATGTTGTTTATGAGTTGACTTTTTGCCAGTATTTTTAGGTCCCACGTAATAGAGGGTAAGCCTATTGCCGTCACCCCGGGCACACATATAATGGGTTATGTTCAAAATGGCCGAATGAATTTAATAAAAAGTAGCAACAATATTAAAAATTATATTATTCATATATTAAATTTGAAACCCGATGCGATGAAATATTGATGAAAGGCAACAAAATCTTACGTGCCAGCGACTATGGCATAGCCAATTAAAGTCCTGGGCGTTTCGGACTATGTGTGTCTATGACTATATTGTGAAGCTTTCTATAAACAGTTTTGGTACTTTGAATTTTGAATTATAATGTATTTATATCTAAAATCTTAATTATTATTATTTAAATTACCATTCTTTTTCTAAATACCTTTATGGGGCCCTCATCACCTAGTTTAAGTTTTTTTTATCAAAAACCTGGATTTTCTTAGTTTTATGATAAAATCAAGTAAACATTTTGTCATCCTCCGGTGATACCATATCACGCCTCCTGCATACCAGCAGGCCACGCCTGTAGTAGATAGTCTTTCAATTTCCTAAGTGTCTGCATCACTTATTCCCTCGAGTAGCCCTTGTTTATGGCAGTCGTACTTGATTCCATAGGAATACGTGACTTTAAAGCACTCTCACTGCCTTCAGTCCAAGCCCATAACGTCCGACCGCCTGACAATCCGCCTGTATGACGAAAATCGTTTGGAGCGTGTTTCGGTAAACGATCGCCTTCAGCTGCAGTCTTTGATCGTTCGACGGCCCTGCAGTCTCTGATAGTTCGACGGCCTGCAGTCACTGATCGTTCGACGGCCTGCAGTTCAAGCCTCATACATCCGAACGTGTGACAGTCAGTCTATTCGACGAAAATAGCCTGGTGACAGACGGACGGACTGACAGAGCAGTAATAGGGTCTCGTTTTACTCTTTGGGTACGGACGGAAGTCTAAAAATGAATTACATTTTTGAAATTGAATACGGCTACCCCGTCGAGTTGTAAAATTTCATGTTGGGTATAGTTTATTGGCATGCTGAGTAAGAATATAGTGTCCATTTTGCAATCCAATATGTCTGCCGCACCGTAACTATAAAATTACATGTTGATTATCGTGAATGCGAGATCCGGGGTGCGAGATCGGGACCCTCCACGCGTGCCCTGCGGCTTCTTGTCTCTATGGGTACATCCCAGGGGAAACGGCAACGCACTTCTTGGAAAATGTGTTTTTAGAATGGCACCTGAGATTTTTAACAAGAAACATAATATTAAACGTTTCCACTAGTATAGATTTTATTTTGACTGACCGGTTTCACCTCACGACATCATCAGAGATTTTAATATAATTTCAATAAATCACATGTGCAATATGTGTAGCAGTTTTCACTAAGTATAAATAGTAATTGGTTTGATTTTGACTTGTATGTTTGTAAAATCTTGACTTCTTGCATCCTGTCCACCCCGACCGGTCAATATGTAGCCAATACAATTTCTTATTAAAACTATTACATGTTTGACTTGTAGATACTTATAATATAATATTAGCAGTGATTGCATTACATTTGCATTAATTTTTATTCATCATTAATTTAAACTCAGATGTGATATTTATTATTCCGGAATGGCAGTATGTATATAGAAGCAAATAATTGTATGTACCATCTCTTTGTAATTAACTTTATTTTATGCAAATAAATAAATATTAAAACTTAGAACGAACGATAACTGTGGTAACGACATCGACAGGTCCAAATCGTCAGACGGGCTTCAGGCAATCGTTGCATCTGTGGTATGCTTTAAGAGCGTCAAACGATTTAAAAAAAGAAGTCGACATGCTCGCATTTTGTCGAACTATTCATTCATCCAACAAATAGTCTACACTGGGATGTCACCCCATGTTAGATTGAGACCCAAAAAAATCTACCATATTTAGGTCTTTGCTAAGTAAGCGTGGCCAGACTATACTTCCTAGCCTCAATCTGCTAGCTGGCAAGTAAATTAGCGTCCCAAGTTAAATAGCAGTATTTATTCAACATCTATTTACATTTTAATGATTGAAGCTTCTTTACATTTACAAATATAGTAATTTAAGCGACACCTACAAGGCGATTTTCACGCAGTCTCAGTCGTCGTTCACGTTCGAATTCCTTCATGCGCAAAACATAACTGCAAAAGAAAATAAATACATTTAAAGTAGAGTAGATATTATAGATTTTAAACTATTTAAGTTTAATGGTTATTTACATTTAGTGGGGCCGCCTGGGGCGTTAAAAATACGGAAACCTAGGATTTTGATCAAAGTGGAATGTTTAGCTAATAGTATATCAAAGGCTAATAGAGTCTGGCCATACTAACTTTGCAAAGAAATGAATTGGCAACCCCACAGAAAGACTAGTGTTAAGTGTAGCAACATTTATGTCCATGTCCAATGTCCATGACTTTCATTGTGAAGCTTTCTATAAATAGTTTTGATCATTTGAATAAAACCGTCACTGATTTGAATATTATAATTTATTGTCTTTGAATATATTGAGATGTCATAATGTATAATATATTATGACATCGCCCAACATCGGTACAATGTTGGACGACACTACCTTCCGCATTGCCACTTGCCTTCGGCTGGGTACACCTTGTGTATCCCCGTATCATTGCACCTGTGGAGTAGCCGTCGATAATCTGGGACACCATGGCCTTTCTTGTAGCAGAAGCGCAGGTCGTATACCTCGGCACGCTATTCTAAACGCCATAATAGCACGAAGCGATGGAAAGAGACCGGACGGTATGTCGTTGCTACCGTGGAAGATGGGAAGGCCTTTGGTGTGGGACGCTACATGCGTTGACACCTTAGCACCTTCACACCTTCCAAGCACACAAGGAAATAAGACGTGCCCAAACGCTGACTTCGTTTAAAAACAAGGTAAAGGCATTATCTGTCTGGTTCTAATTAGATACTTAATATATATTTCTGTTGTATATTGTTTCTGATTATTTTTACCGCCAACTCAATATGTGTATGTATGGATATATTATGTATTTGTGTGTATATGTATGTATGTGTATGTATATATATATATATATATATATATATATAGTATATATATATATATATATATATATATATATATATATATATATATATATATATATACTATATATATATATATATATATATATGTATGTGTGTATGTATATGTGTTTGTATGTATTTATGTATATCAATTGACTGTTCTTGGGTCTTTCATCGGGTTGTGGAAGCTGCCATAGTTTGATGATCGACTCGGGAGTTGTAGATTGACTTTCTTTTTGTATATACACTGCCCCTATCACATTTAATGTTAAATTCTATCCATCCTAAGGTTGCCTGGAAGAAATCGCTCTATGCGATAAGGCCGCCCATTGTACATAATTTTTGTAACCGTATTTTTTGTTATTTATACTAAGTTTGTGAGATGTACAATAAAGAATATTTATTATTATTATTAAGCACATCCGGATGTGCCGGCGCTGCTGCTGCATCGGCTGAAGGCTTTAAACGGCGTAAATATGCTAACCTAGCAGGTGATTACATATTTGAGCCGTTTGGGGTTGAGACACTGGGGTCATGGGGTCCGAGTGCTCGCCGCCTTTATAGAGACATTGCTAAACGTCTAATCGATGCTTCTCAGGACCAGAAGGCTGGCTATTTTCTGGCCCAAAGAATAAGTATCGCCATCCAACGTGGCAACACAGCCAGCATTCTGGGAACCTTCCCAGTCGGCAATGACGCGGAGGATTTTTTAAACGATATTTTGTAATGTAAATATTTTTAGTCTATAATTATGTTTATTTTGTATATTGTAATTCTTATTGTATTTAGAAATATATATATATTATATATTAATCAAAGTTATTTTCTAAAATCTAAATAATTATTATTTAAATTACTTTTATTTTCTAAAAATATTTATTCTTCCTTCTCATTTTGGGGTTTAAAAATAGTTAACGACCGATTTTCAGACCTACCAAATATGCACGTTCACGCGGTTTGGGAAGAGTTTGGCAACAAACACTGTGACACGGCAATTTTATACATGTATTAGATGGAACCATTAATGAACCAAAAATTACGAATACGAATATGCTTTGTTCACTTGTCAGCAAACAAACAGCAGCTTCGTTTTCAACCAACAGTAAATATAACAAAAAAAAAGCAGGTTTGCAACCTGTTTGAATTTTTTTTGTTAAAATAATTTCAAAATCAAATGCACAAAAATATTTTTGTAACCTTTGTAATTGAGAGTATCAAAAACAAAATTTCACTAAGTTTACAAAAATCACTCCAAAAGAAGTAGGGTCAAAACCCCCAGGCACTCCACTAATTATATTCTGGGCATATTCCCAGTTGCACCATTATTTTGGGCAACTTCGATGTGCTATTTTCTTCACTTGACATGATTGTAGTACAACTTAGACCAGTGCTTTTGCATCCATAAAGTCTGGTTCTTCATGAATGCAAAAGCATTATAGCCAAATACATATTTTCTTATTGAACAATCCCTGCATTAAAATAAAAGCGCTTGTGTGAGATCTAAGATCATGTAACTAGAATAATTATTATCATGGTTCTGATTGAAATTACGTCATCTTCACACACAAACAATTCTTTACCCACCCTGCATAAAGTTTCCTTGAAGTAGGGAAGGAACCGCATCTTAAAATATACAACACTATCAAAATATATATTACACTAGCTGTCCCGGCGGACTTCTTACCACCTTTTAAACGTATCCTAAGTTTATAGGAATATTTAAAGACAAAAATGAAACAAATCACTCTAGCGGTTACAGACTTTTAGGGAGACAAACGAACGGCGATCCTTTTTTATTAGGGTTCCGTACCCAAAGGGTAAAAGGGAAACCCTATTACTGAGACTTCGCTGTCCGTCTGTCTGTCTCATGAACTGTGATAGTTAGAAAGTATTTTCACAGATGTATTTATGCTGCCTCTATAACAACAAATACTAAAAAACAGAATATAAATAAATAATTAAGGGGGCCTCCCATACAACAAACGTGATTTTTTCTTTTTGGTATGGAACCCATTTGTGTGTGAGTCCCGACTCGCACCTGGTCCGTTTTTATATAGATAGGTAGAGGAGGGGCTTGTGGTCTAGTGGCAACTGACAATGTTAACACATTGCAAAGGTTAAGCAACATAGACTCAGGCCAGTCTTAGGATGGGTGACCATTTCTTAAGACATTGAGAGCACAATAAGCTGTCGGTCCCGGTTGTCATATAAACATATATTTCATATTTTTGCAGTCGTTAGGCGTAGTTGGAGCCCTAAATCAAAAATACAACCGGTCTAACTACAGAACTTCGAAATCGCCCATGGGTTGTGGCGGTCAATAGGCATGGAAAATATCGAAGTTCGACTGAAAAGCCGACCCCAACTGCATTTGGAAAAGGCTCGGTGGATGATGATGAGATAGGCAGAAGATAGATTGTTTAATTTTTTATACATACTCATCTTTTTCGCAGGTCAAATAAGCGTGTTTCTCATGTGCACATTTGTACAGTAATGGCATTTTGTTATAGCGGCATATTTGATAATCCAGTAGATATTGAGAACAATAGTCTCGGTATTTTTTTGGGATCTGCGCTGATATAAGGTCAGCCTCGTTTGCACTCATTTCTGAAATAAACATGTAGAGGTTTAGACCAAATTCCATTGAAATCAAATTAAGTGGCCAGGGGTTATCACTACGAACTCCAAGTGGCCAGGGGTTATGTAACTTCAATTTTTGTTTACAAAACATAAATCCAGGGCTATTGGTTTTGCATCCAAACTTTGACTACCTAATTGTTTTAATGATTTTGTTCGAATACATTACCTCTAGGTTTTCTTTCATAAGAAAATCCAGCTTGATGATCAAAAGTTGGTTTATCATCCATGTAGAGATCGACATTCCTTGCGCCATACGATCCCATAATCTGACCCATGACTACAGTTTTTAAGAGAAATTACCAGAATAATTGCTCAAATGGCACACTGAGTGGATTATTTTTGAATTGGAGTATTGAAGTTTGTATTACTAGCACCCATGTAGTAGGTAAGCGCCCAGTACTGCTGCCCAGTGTCTTCATATTTTGATTTTGACTGACTTTTGACAATTATGACACTTGACTTTGACGCCGCCTGACGATGACGGCCGGTCGTCACCACCACAAGATCACAGTTTTCCGATTAACCATTGACTGTCACCCGTTTTCTTCGTGGCGAATACTAAGTACTTACTTATCTGTGGTAAGGTGCTCTGATAGTGACATTCCATCCGTGATTCTTCAAGAATATCGATACCTAGTTGAAGTTAAAAATTAAAATTTAAAAACAATATGTATGTACATTCGATGCAATATTCACACATTGATATAGGTACATACATATTTTTGATATTAAATTAATTTCGAGAAGAAAGTAGGTAAGCAGTTTACAGAATAGAGAAGAGGAACTTCTATAAAAATATTGAATTTGGTAAATCTTACGTACCTGCATACATAAAAGTGTCAAATGAGTTTTAGGATATCAATAAAACACAGCTATAATAATCACAAATTTATTCACATAATATTTCTTGGTCCCCCAAAACCGGGTACCTACACTACATAAATACGAATAACTTTCGTCAGTCACAAATAGGTACGAATTTCAAAATAGGTACCGATTTTCATAATTCCGACTGGTTCAAAATTCCGAATATAACAACTCCGATTGATCATTATTCCTATTTTTATAATTCCTATTTCAATATTCCTAACGTTTATAATTACTACTCTCAAAATATCGAGCTTCAATAGATCGAATAACAAAAAGTCCGACTTAATGATATTTCGAAACATGATTGTTTACTTTTGAATAAAAATATTTTGTTGCGAATAAAAATATTTGGTTTCCCGGAAACAGTAGACCGTACTGGTTGTTCGCCAGGTCTGGGCCCACACGCGTGAGATGCTCGACGAGGCGTTCCGCGATGGTCACATGCCAAAGTATGTTTCCCAATTTTTTTATATAATACAATTAGATGGCGTAATAGTAATGGTCTTTAAGATTATAATTCACCAAGGATTACTACATCCAGGAACACCGCTATTTTATATTCGACCGTCAGTCTGTCAATTAATAATATATTTATTTAATAATAATAATTTAATAATATATTTATTTATTTCTCTCAAAAAGGTACTTACATACATTATAATTACAGGAAATGTGACGTAAATGAAACATAACATAAGTTCAAGTTCCTGTTTGAGAGCTGGAGTCTGTACTAGGCTCAAGGCCTGTATGACAAATCTCCAGGCCTCCTTAAATATTAATGTTATGTAAATAATTTAGTTAAAAATGTGGGTACATGCACATTTCTACTTTTATAGCAAAATTAAAAATAATCTTATGGCTAATGGTAATGAATGTGTGATATAGATGTGAGTGCAATGGATGTTTGTATAGATAGGTATGAATGTGTGTAGGTAGATAAATGCACTTTTGTGTCGTGGATAATTATTATTACGTGTGAACACAATGCTGGTGGTAAGTGAGTCAGTCCGCTCGGAGATTGAGCGTGGTGTAAGTTAGAAAAAGTTAGCGATTTTAGTTTGATGGTCAAATTATAATTATACTGTTATACTGTGGCACGTATAAAACTTTCGGTCTCGTCATAATTTAATTGCAATAACCAGTGTAAAATAACTTTTTTGCATTTAGGGATAGTCTCTGGATATACTTATGTAGATAATTTTATTCATTCTATTATACAGAAACCCACTCAAAAAATAGAAGCTACGTTGTGCAAGAGAAGTAGTGACATGTGTTGGTGGGTAAATAGCGTGTTGGCGTCTAACACCGTCATATTTGCCCCGGTCATAGTGTGTTTGTGAGTGAGTCCTGATTATGACGTTTAGAATGAAAAGAGCTCTAACAGAAAGGATGCACAAGTTTTATATAAGTCTTTAGTAGGGAATTAAAAACAACCCATCACCTTTACTTTTAAGAACTAGTCTGTCCACGCAAGGAGGCCACTAACTCGGCCATACTGACACCAAATCGCCCTCGACTTGATGCATCAGGTGAAGATAGGTCAGGCGTGGACGTATCCGTCTCGAAAACACTTCGCCATGAGAAGGCGATAAAGATATCAAGCTCAACCTATACCTAAGTCGTCTATAAAACAACCCTTATAATATAATCAAAGGAAAATTAGTTCACTTCCCTGCAACTAGACCCAAGAATCGGGCTCTTCTGACATCGAGTAGCTCTCGACTCGTTCTAGAATATGTCTCCATCAGGTAGTCCTGGTAGGTACACCACAGCTTGTTCATTGGGATCCAGCTTGGACAGTACAACAGAGGCTTGGTTACTGCTGGGGTAGCCTTGACCAAGTTTCGTCATCTGGAAGTTCACGACTGTTACTGCCCAGAAATGACCAATGCAAAGAATGAATATTCCTAGTCCTACATGGCTACATACATTTCGACTCCCTTATATTCTCGAAGGGTTAAGCAGAGGCGTACTACATGATAACAGGTCCTTTACAAAGGCAGTTAGAGCAGTATGTCTTCCTTCTGTGAATTATCAAATCTATTGGGATATAGGTACTACAACAGTTATTAACACTTTATGCGGCTTTCAGCCTTGGACAAGCTGGATCTAACCTCACTAGAATATGCCCGGTTGGTAAACCAATTTGACTTTTAGATTTACAGCTCGGCCTAACCTGTAATAAATTTGGAAAGTATCTCACCTTTGTTTATTTTTTTTTTTCTTACCATCTCTTCAAATCAATCACCCTTTCGTCAGAGCCGACAATCTTATTACGGCGCAAAAACAGATGATGAAACTCAATCGCACATTACCACGAGTGCGTCGCGTGCTCACAGAACTCCATTGCTTGGGGTAATCTGTAACAATGCTCGTCTAGCGGCATGTGCTAACTACGGGTGATGTCGATACCGTTAACCAACCCACCATTCACGGTTTCGTTCATACTGTTTTAGTGTGATTCTACGTAGCACGACCACGGATGATTATCTTAATTTTCATGTTGTACAAATTCATGAAAAAAAATGTACTTTATTGTACTATAGAATAAAATATATGTACTCTGATATTTTCGCTGATATAACGTATATGCCCTGTAGTACCTTTCTGGCACGACCACTACACATTTTAGATATTTTTATCAACTTTATGGTGAAAAATAGTATAAATGTAATTGTACTTAATTGTACTCAATTTTACAGATAATTTTGAGCCGTGGTTTACCTGTTTCAAAGCGTTTTAATAATTTCATTTTTACGTTTCATTTCATTTTTAAGTAAATGTCACAAATGTCAAATGTCACAATGTTACGCCATTGTGCGTCAAGGAATGGCTCCCCCACAATGCCCGGTGGCGTCGTGGTACGTCAACTAATGGCAAGTCAGGTAATGGTAGGTCAGGTTATGGTTCGTCAATGTATACCGGGTCAAGTAATGGTAGGGTAAGTGATGGTACACCCCTGAGGAATGTTATTAAATACTTTTAATACATTTGCCTACAAATGAATTACCAACTTTATGAAGTCTATTTTTTGTCATTGTCAGTTTATTTTTATTTCTTGTATTAAAAATTATGGTTGATGGTTTTTTTTAAGAGATCTATATTCCTCCGTAAGTACGTATAAGATGTTGTCGCAATAACACTGAGAAGCAAATAATAATTTCTTTAATCAGTTCCTTCAGCGAGTCACGGGGTCTGAGTCTATAGATTGCTCGTACGTCTCGTTTCCGTAACATGAACATTGTCTCAATACCGGCAGCTGAGCCCCACAGCAGTAGCTATGACATACCGCTATCAAAGTAGCTAAAATAAACTAATCGTGCCGTTTTTTCATTAGTCAGTGACCCCATCTTTCTAACCGCATAGGCAGCCGAGCTAGGTCCTCCTGCCAATGCTGTGATATGAGAACCCCATTGCAGCACACTATCTAAAGTTATCCCAAGAAAAACTGTGGCATTGACTATTTGAACTAATTCATTATCTCACATTATATCTCGTAACAAAAACATAAGCAAGTACAACCTCAGCCGTCAGCGTCGCGTTTATCAAAACAAGAAGATTAAAATCGCTTACCAGGAATTCTAATAGGTACTGTGAAGGTGCCTGCACATTAGCATACGACCTCATTGAGATTTATTGTAAATTTGTATTGGCTGGAAGGAATTAGACAATTTAAATATTAAAAAACATTTAAACGGAATCAAACAAGTGAAGACAATGGAAGAAAGAAAATTGATTCGGGCCAGGGCCGCGGTGGTGGATACCTGAGCTCCTGAAGAAGTCTAAAATGAATTAGGGATTGTAATAATTTGATGATTGTAAAATATAAATACTATCGGGGAAACAAAACGAGTTATCATTCAAAGTAGATACGATCCCGCACACAACGCTACTACATATCTGAGCTCAACGTTACAGTACCTATGTACGAGTACTTTACCACCAGTTGCAACAATCCAAGTGATAAAGCTTCATGCCATTACATAATTGCATGCCAAATGCATCTTGCATGCATCCCAAAATTGCACTTAGTGCCACTAATAATAATCTGTGAAGAAAAAAGAATTCGCGAAATTTTCGTAGATTTTCTATCCCATTTCTGAAATTAGATGGCGTAATAGTAATGATCTTTAAGATTATAATTCACCAAGGATTACTACATCCAGGAACACCGCTATTTTATATTCGACCGTCAGTCTGTCAATTAATGACAACTCATCACCTTTACTTTTAAGAACTAGTCTGTCCACGCAAGGAGGCCACTAACTAATTCTAATTCCGGCGCTTCGCTCGCTCGGCTCGCGCTCTGTTGTGGTCACAGTTCTAACCTAACCTAACCCACTTCTACCCATTCCAGATACCCAGACCAAACGGCGTGAAGTTGGTTCTGCAGCGATTTCTTTCTGTCACTAAATTCTGTAGAACAAACATGTTGACTTTTAGTTTATTCGAAGTATTGAAAAAGGGAATGTCGTGTTTCGGACCGAGAACCCTTCGAGCATTTGACTCTTCGAACGTATGAAAATCGGAAAACTAACAAATCGTATTAATGACTTTCGGTAAAATAAGTTTCGTGATTTTTAATAATAGACATTACAATTCTTAGGTATTATGAAATTCGGACTTTTGAAAAACGGAACATCGAAATTAGCAATAAAGTTTTTCAGAGTATTTGGGTGTTCCCCCCAAAACCGAATAAATGTTTTGACTGGGGGACCGAGTCTCCGTACAGTTAGTTATAGTAGAAATCGTGCTAGGTGTTTAATTTATAGTGAGAAAAATATTGCAGATACATAATGAATCAAAAATCCAAAGTTAAATGGAATTACCACTAACTCCCAACAAAAATCGATAAAAACAAATATTAGTATTCAATGTGTTGCATCACTAATTGTAAATGTTTCGTCAATATGACCGTTGCCTTCCAATCCAACCATTTGTCAACACCCACCACCGTCTCGTCCCGCGCAACTACCGTTCAGATCTTAAGTAATTAAATATTGGATAGAAACAGGCGTTACTTGGCGAAAATCCATGACAAAACAATGGTAAGTAAAAAATTTTTTTAAGAAAAAACTTTTTAGCATTAATTAATAGCATTAATTTTTCGCAGAATCAAAAGGACAACAAAACGTCGACAATTGTTGATAATGCCTCTAAACGAGGCATTATCAAGACTGTCTCAGAGAGAACAGCCGTCTGTCCTCTCTGAGACAGTCTTGATAATGCCTCGTTTAGAGGCGAAACAATTGTCGACGTTTTGTTGTCCTTTTGATTCTGCGAAAAATTAATGCTATTAATTAATGCTAAAAAGTTTTTTCTTAAAAAAATTTTTTACTTACCATTGTTTTTTCTTAAGTAATTACTTAAAAATCTGTGTTGTAAAGCAAATAGGAATTACTGATTGAAAGAAATTTCGTTATTATTTCTGTTTTGTCTCCGCGACTTCACCATATTTTTATTAATTGGGATTAAGGTCAGCGAGAGAAAAAACAGCGCGCGTAGCCATGAATGTTAATGTAACGTAATTGTCGCAATTAATCGACGGTTCTAAGTGGTTGTTGTTAGGGGATCGGTTATCAGCGTTCTGTGTATAGGTCTTAGATGAACTACCTATATACTAGATGGCGCGTCACCAAGCAATCGCTACAATAGAAATAGAAACACTTCAGCTTACGCATGCTAGTGTGCCTGAGCGTATTGTCATACACTCGCCTTGTTTGACGTTGTGTGGGTGTATAATGGTGCCAGCTAAAGAAACTTTTCCTTTTTTTTGAAAATGGTCAAGAGTGAGTCGCAAATATGTAGTAGCGAATGTATAGTTATGTACATACCTAGAAAGGATGATACGTTAAGTTTATCCAATAAAAACCGGCCAACTGTCGGGCAAGGTTTTTTGGTATGTTAGGTAAGAATTTCATGTCCATTTCGCAATCCAACATGGCTGCCAAAAATAAAAAGTTAAAAATAAAAAGTTAAAAAATAAAAAGTTAAAAATAAAAATTAAAAAGTAGTAATTAAAAAGTTAACCGTAACCCATGACAACACAATTGTCAATAAAGAGCAGGAAGCTGTTTATGACCTAACAGTTCGGTTATATTTTTTTAAATTCATTTCTGACACTGAAGTTCTGTCTATAGTATATAACACGTCACTGGTATAGGTACGTAGTATAGGACATTGTTCGCATAAAATGAATAGATGGGTTATGATGAAATTATAATGCGTAGCTTATTATTTGTAGCTTTTTAGGTAGGTAATATAACATAACTATAGCAAATATAAAAACGCAAAAATGTCGGTGTGGAAAGTAGTTGTTGCTCACCGGCAAATTTTATACAGTGTGGGTAGGTGTCAAAGAGAAATAAAATAAAATAAAATAAAATATGTAACGTTTATTATCTTTGAATTTTTTAGAAAATTATTTAGATTCGTCAAAAGTTGGTGTGACTCTACCGAGGGTTCCAAAATGCAACGAGACTGAGAAGAGCCCTCAAGAAACTCAGTTCGGCTTTTTTCCAAAATATTTCATCTTAAATCTAATACAGAGTTATTTAGAAAGGAGCAATTCGTGTTACAACCAGGCAGCCTTGTCATCTAAGAAATCATTAATACTATAATAAGCTTTATGGCACAATTTACGTTTTATTAGTTTATTCAATTTATTAACAGATAAATTTGCTATTTCGGTTGGCAATTGTACATTCGAATAAAGTTCCCCGCAAAAGAATTACTCACTTTATGAAGCCTAAATTTAGGAACAGTTTATCCTTATTTCTTAAGTTTAGATTATGATTATCACTATTTTTCACAAATTTACTTTTGTTCTTGTGGGTATACAATAAAATTTCATAAATATACTGTGAATACACTGTAAGGATGTTCATATGCTTAAACTTATCTCTTAATGACTCCCGAGACCCCATTCCATAGATAGTCCGGACAGCCCTCTTCTGCAACACAAAGATGCATTCAATATCGGCAGCGTTACCCCACAGTAGTATGCCATATGTCATGATACTGTGGAAGTAGCTGAAGTAGACAAGACGCGCCGTTTTAATGTCTGTAAGTTGTCGGATCTTTTTGACTGCATAGGCTGCATAGAGTGAGCACATCTATGATTTGAAAACTTTATTTAAAATAGATTTAATAGCTAATAGCCATATCTGTTTACCTAAGTGTAATATTAAGCAAAATAAGTGTACTCATGTTTGTGATTCCTTATGTGATATAAGTAACAAGTTTTGGACACCACCTGCCAGCTTATCATCACACTTCACCTGATTTAGTTCTAAACTACATATATTACACATTCTCAACACTAAAATGCCACAGCTTGATGAGATACTAAATGTACAGAAGAACCTTGAGGAAAGCTTCACCAGGAAAATGGACGAGCTCCAAGCACAGCTACAAGTCAGTGGACCTGCAAAGGATACTGTGGCAAAAGTGGCTGATGAGTTCCGTAGCTTCCGGGAGCTGATATTTAATATTCTCGGGATTCTTCCCACTCAAATTGCAGAATGTGTCAAGACTACAGATGCAATCGACACCTGGCAGAGGAGGAAAGCTCTCGGCTTTAATGGCTCAGTGAGACTGACAAGGAGGACTGCACAGGGATTGTCCTTGATGTTCTGCATAGTAAGTTGTCTTTGAGGAACATCACTGTCGCCTCAATCAAGTCCTGTCACCGGCTCGGGGCTACTGGAACAGGCCGCAACCGTCCTGTGCTTGTTCGGTTTTGCAGCACAAGTGTCAAGGCTAGTGTCTGGGGAGCAAAGGCGAAGCTGAAGGGATCCACAGTGGTTGTCAAAGAATTCCTTACCAGGACCCGACAGACCGTGTTTGCGAAGGCGCGGTTGCACTTCAGCATGGGGAGCTGCTGGACGCAGGATAGCATCATAATGATCAGAGCGCAGGATGGGCATCGGTATAAAGTTACCACCCTCGATGAACTGAATGTTGTTATTAGAAAGCATCCCAAATTATTATCATCATGCTCGGCGGGTGCGGATGCCGGGGGAAGTAATAGTATCTAAATCATAGTCTCTGATTGCACGTACATTCGTTCTTGTTCACTTAGTTTTAGTTCAGTTAATTATATTCATTCGGTATGTACGTATCGGTATATTCGGTATTCCATTTTATTCCAATGTGCGTATTCTTGTTTTGAATTGTACAACTATTGTTTTGATGATGTTTTCCCTATATATTTTGAAAGTGTTTATGTACTTCGCATCGCAGCTCATCTGTCAGTGTCATGTTTTTCATTATCTGTCATTTTTATTTTTTCTGTTCGGCTCATAATAGGCAGACGAAAGTATTATTACTATACCGTCTTGACTATCGGCGGTTGTTCTTTACTAACCAATCTAGTTGCGAATCGCTTTACTGGCAGTCAGAGTGATGGTTGACATTGGCAGACCTAACTTATACATGGATGTGGATATAATACTTTCTTCTGTCACTAAAGTTGTGGTTCTGTTAATAGCTTTTAATCTTGTAAATATTTGTGTGGGTGTGCTGGCGGGTGGTGCAGAGACTGCAACCTTTTAAATTAAACGTAGTGCACGGGTACATTCATATAATATTTATTATTTATACTTTATTTCGTATTTAAGTAAGTATAATTCGTAAGTAAGTACTTATCTTAATTTATTTACATTTTATTTTATTTTTATTCTATGAGTTACGAATCCGATGATAGCTGCTCATTTCATTCTGCTCTTGAGTCTAGCGATGACAGTTTTTGCTCAGTAACAAATTCATTAAAGGAGGAATTGACTGAGTTCTTTGAGCCCGAAGCGGGTCGGTCACTAAATGTTTGCCACATAAACGCTCAAAGTGTCCCCGGTCACTATACCGACTTCTTGGAAACGTTTGCTGATTCACACGTACATGCCGTTTTGATTTCTGAGAGTTTTTTCAAACCCAACCTTCAATACGGAATGATAGGTTGGGTAAAGAGAGGGGTGGGGTTGCAATATATCTCCGCAGTGAGTTCTCCTATAAAATAATTGCCGCATCTCCTTCCCAGTATTCCGCTACAGCGGAATATCTCTTCTTAGAGGTTTGGGTAAGGGCTGTCAAGGTACTCATCGGAGTTGTCTATTGTCCCCCATCTGTTAATTATTTCACCGACTTAGAATTGGTTTTAGAGTCGTTGGCGTCTGATTATGAGCATCACATCATCATGGGTGACTTTAACACGAATCTCCTTGCAAACTCCCCTACAGCACATACTTGAGTCAGCCAGTCTTCATGTATTGCCACTTCAGGCTACTCACCACAATAAGGATGTTGCTGATACCTGGCTCGACTTAATTATAATTTCTACTCCTTCGTTAGTTCGTCGTCATGGACAGTGCCTGGCTCCTGCTTTTTCGCACCATGATCTCTTGTATGTCTCCTACAGAATCAAACCTCCGAAGCTGAAGTCTAAAATTCTACAAAGGCGCTGCTTTAGCCGTATAGAAGTCAATAAATTACGTTCTGATGCCACTGCTATTAATTGGGACCCCTTGAAGACGGCAAATTCGATCGACGATAAAGTAGGGATGTCTAACGACATCCTCGTCAGACTTTACGATGTACATGCACCGATTAAAAGGGTGAGAGTCAAACGTCGTCCTGCACCTTGGATCACGGAGGAGGTTAGAGTTGCAATGAGGTGCAGAGATCGAGCCTTTCGAAAGTTTAAAAAGCAAAAGACGGACCCAAACTGGGATCTATATAAATCTGCCAGGAATCGATGTAACCAGGTGATACGTAACGCTAAACGCCGACATATCTTTGATAACCTTTCTTCCTCTTCGCCGGCTGAAGTTTGGAAGTTTCTCGGGTCCTTGGTTATTGGCAAGTCAAGGCACCTGGAGTTGCCGGGGACGATTGGGTTGGACGCCATTAATTATCATTTCTCCACAATATGGACGTCCAAACCAAGTGTCAAACGGTGGACTTCATTGCCAGTCTTGCCGATCCCGACTACGCTCCTTTTGAATTTTCTCTAGTGTCATTGGAAGAGATCAGAAGGGTTGTTCTCTCAATTAAGTCCAACGCCGTTGGCTGTGACAGCATCAGTCGTCGTATGATTGTCCCTATCCTGGACCAACTCCTTTTACCTATCTCCCACATCATCAACTTTTCTCTCTCATCTAACCAATTTCCCACCCTATGGCGTAAAGCCTATGTATCTCCTGTGCCTAAAATACCTAATCCTTCTGTTCCTAATCACTTTCGCCCATTTCCATCCTTCCCTTTTTGTCCAAAGTGTTGGAAGCATGTGTGCACAGCCAGCTGTCCAAATTTATAAGGCGAAATGCCATACTCAACCCTCTGCAGTCTGGGTTTAAACCCGGGCATAGCACTACTTCTGCCCTGCTAAAGGTTACCGAGGATATCAGAAGTGGGATCGAAGACACAAAAGTTACAGTGCTGGTCCTGGTTGATTTTTCTAACGCATTTAATTGTGTGAACCAAGACATCCTGTTAGGTATGCTAACCCATCTAAAGATCTCAACTGATGAACTGGAGTGGTTCTCCTCTTACCTTCGGGATCGCCAGCAGTCGGTGCGCATCGATGACGTCTCGTCTAACTGGTGCAATCTCGATGCTGGGGTCCCACAAGGCGGTATTCTTTCACCTCTTCTTTTTTCTATATTTATTAATTTCTTAACCTGTGATCTTCAGTGTGCGTATCACCTGTATGCTGATGACCTGCAGTTGTACAGTCAAGCCACCGTGGATAACTTGACGGAGGCCATCGACAATGTAAATACTAACCTGAACGCATTAGGCAGTTGGTGTGAGAGATTTGGATTGTCGGAGAACCCTGATAAGTGCCAGAGCATAATTTTAGGGAGTAGTAGAATGCTGGGAAGGCTGAAGGATGTCACCATTCCGCCCATAGTCTTCAAAGCAAAGCCTATTCCCTTCACTACGAGCGTTAAAAACTTGAGACTGCGTATTGATGCCACGCTCAGCTGGCAGGCTCAAGTTGCCGGAGTATGTCAGAGGGTGACGGGCAGCTTACGAGCTCTTTACCGCTTAAAGAACTTCCTTCCAGCCAACACTAAGATAGCACTCATGCAAACGTTGATATTTCCTGTCATAGACTATGGTGATGTGTGCTATTTCGACCTGAATGCAGATCTGCTCAATAAACTTGACCGGCTTCTCAACAATTGCATTCGATTCGTTCACAATTTGCGTAAGTATGACCATGTTTCGGAATTCAGCTCTGAGTTGGGGTGGCTATCCAAACGCAAACGTCGTAGTTTGCGTGCTGTGAGTATGCTTTACTCCTTCTTAAATTCTCCTAATGTCCCCACTTATCTGAATCAATACTTCCAATTTCTAGGCTCCAATCACAATAAAAACTTACACTCTTCAAACAATCTTCTTTTGCACTGTCCTTTTCACATTTCAAGTCTTGTTCACTCTTCTTTCTTTATTCAATCTATTCTCCTCTGGAATGTGCTCCCCTTGGAGGTCAAAATGTCAACCAGCCGCTCCGTTTTCAAGAAGAAGGTATATGAACTATATAATAGTGATTCATAGGCAGGATCGACATTGATTTATTTATTTTCGTCAGAGTATAGTCGTAGCTCATAATTATTATTGTATATCAGGTAACGTATAGTATATATAAATATATATATTAAGTATGGCATTATGTGTAGGTTTATATATGTACGTTTATGTATATTTAAATTATTAATTATTTAAGTAGTTATTAGAATTTAAGTCTATGACCTTCATATGTACTATTTTTTTTTTGTTTAAGTTTTACTTACACCAATATAATTCTTTTTCTTCTCTTTTTCAACACTACTGCTATGCACCTACTACTAGATCTATCTGCATCACCCTAAGGTTGACTGGAAGATAATGCCTGTGGCATTAAGTCCGCCATTGTACAATAACTGTGCAAAAAGTTTAAATAAAAAAATTAAAAATTCTTATCGATTTATAATTATTGTCTGTCAATATGGTAATTCATATTTAGAGAGATACCTACTTTACTCACTCCGTTACATAGCTTAGCATCAATGAAAACGTGCATATAGTTCCACATAGTCGGTATAGTCCCATAGCTTAGCTTGTACATCCTCGCAGCATAGTACAACTGTGGTGGAAAAGCGACCCTGCAGACACTTCGCCAGTAATGTGGTCAATTTCATCTCTGATGTTAGGACAATTCACACAACGCTATCTAGTCTCAAACTAAGCAGAGCTTGTGATATGAGTACTAGATACACTGATATAAATATTTATATACATTTTTTTTTTGTAAATACATACATATTATACATAGGAAACACCCAGACTTCGGTACAAACGTAGGTATGTGTCATCACACAAAGTTTGTCACGACCGGGAATCGAACCCGAGACTCCGGCGTCGAAAGCGGATGCACTACCGACAACGCCACCGAAGCAGTCAAAGTCAAAGTCAAAGTCAGTAAAAATTAAGTTTTTAACCTTCCTTTGAGACTTTTCCCAGTCTAGTGGGGGTCGGTTTTCTAGTCTAACTGCGATCCGGCTGAACTTCGATATATTGAACTAAATTTCTACCATATCCTACTAACCATACTAGTGGGTACCTAATTGGTATAAGTCGAAGACTACTGAGGGTAGGTACATATTAACTAATTTACGTAATTGGCAAGGTAAGTAATGTTGTCGTTAACATTTTACGATAATGTAATTCGAGATAGTGCAACAGAAATGGATATACCTAAAAGATTCCATAGCTTTGATTTGAAGATTTTAAAAACCATCGGAAAAGGTACTTATGGGTAAGTATTCCTGTGTGAAATATTATGTAGCAATCGTTAACCGCATCCGTCCGTAGATATAGTTCAGTTACTGTTGCATTTTTTTTGCTGTGTAATAAAGTTTGGGTTGTTCAGACACAGCTTATTGACTTGGCCAAGCTAATGAAATCATTGTCTGAGACAATGTTGCGTCAATTTTATAAACTGTCTATCAGCAAGTGGCACAGATTTCACTGCGTTTCCCAGTCCATTTTATCATCGTGTGTCACTGTCGTGTAGGTAGGTAACTACCTATGTTCTCAAACAGAAGTGTTATGCAGGAGTTCGTTTTTTGCTGAGCGCGTGCCTGGTGGCTTTTTAGGTTACCTCTGATGACGCTCCGCAAAAATCGGGTTCCCAGACACTCACATAACGAACAACGTTTGTTGTCCTGCACCTGGAGTTAGTTAGGAATAACTAGTTCTTCTGTGCGGGACTATCAACTAATCAAGCATTACCTTGACATTGGCGAAATCATAGATGAACATCGATGGCGCCACGTTTTCAAAAAAAAGAAGAAGAATTTTTATTCGTTTGGTATTTTTTTCCCCAAATGGGTACCTACCTACCTATACACAGAAGCATTCATTAGGCCTCCATTGTCGCTGTTCATACTGCTATTAATAAATTAATTAATTTCTCAGGGATGTTTATTTGTGTGAGCGTACCTATAATGCATCGCTAACAATAGTCAAAGATATAGAACTAAACATCAAGCTTCAAGATCATAAACAGGTAAGGCATGGTGCTTCAACTTTACATAGATGTAGGTATTTCAAATAGTAGGTACCTACAGTACTTATCTATTTTTAAAGCTAGGTGAAGTATCGAATACACGATTTAAAATGGCTGGGCTGTTTGAACCAAATTGCGCTCGGTTTCCATCAACTCTGTTCCAATCTATTCGATTCTTTAAACAACTTGGATGATAGGATTTGCATTGAAACTACAAAGTACCTACCTATCTAACATTGGTTCTGGTTGTTGGAAAATAGATTCGGAGTACAGAATGATTATTGATTTTCGATCAAATATTGTACCCGGTAACGACAACAGGCTTGCCGGGGCAGACAAACCGGCAAATTGTGGATGTCTATCTTTTCTGGGATATAGGCGTGATTATACCTATGTATGTATGTATGCTTGAATGGGATTTACCTATACGTATAGGTGTGGGGGGTTTAGAATGAATGTTTATTTGGTAGGTACTTACCTATTAAAGCACGCCTAAGCCTTTCAACAATATAGATGAAAATTTGTAAGTACTCTACTTGAGTACAAATTTTCATCGGACTGGGTACGACATAAGATTATTTACCCTGCCCCGACTTAAGAGATATTGTTTAGATTTCACAATACTTACCTTATTTTCGAACGTAGGTTGGTTGTACCTGTACCTACCTAATAATCATATTGTCTAATTATTATAGGATATAACTAACGAGATTCACATCTTGGCCTCCCTAAACCATTCAAATATTATAAAATTCTACGATGCATATTACTACCGAGAGAACTCCGTTATGATATCTATGGAATACGCTACGCACGGGAATCTTGCTGAATATATGTATAAACGATGCCCAAATTTACTACAGCAACAGGTAATTTGGTCCCAGATGCTTTCCACGTACGTACTTATCGTCAAACTGGTCACGGTGCCTGTAGCTCATTTCGCGCCAATTTTGTATCGACTACATACAAAAGATCTTTGATTATACTCTTATATATGTCACATCTATATATTCAGATACACCCGGCAACAGAGACGTCCGGCATCAGAGACGCCCGGCAACGGACATGAGAGCGGCCGAGGCATTGATTGGGCCGCGGTATTAAAAAACAAAAACATCTATATATTCAAAGCTAAAGACATTATGACGATAACTGTCATTCGAATACCTACACACGGTGTGTAAATCCCTTAATCGGATGGCCAAACTGACATAAAATTATGTACTTCGAAAAATTTATTAAGCCGCATTTTCACTAGGGGACATGTTAGGTGTTCCAAAGCCACTGGAAATACGTTCTGCTTGTAACCAGAGACGCCCGGCAACGGACGTTAGAGCGGACGCGGCCTTGGTCGCGGAACTAAAAAAAAGGGGGACATGTCGCGGAGACATTCGCCCGACATTCACGTAGTATGGTCTCTGCGACTTTGTGGGACAATGTCGCTTGACATTTCCCTTGTTCACATTGGCCAGTCGTGTTCAGTATGTCGCCCGATGAGTTAATGTTGTGCAGCAGTGCAGCTTACATAATGATTCGGAACACAATAGCAAAACGTAAAAAAGAGGTGGTGGGTCCGAGAATATTTGCTACTAGCTGATCGCCGCAGCTCCGCCCGCGTGATTTAGTTTACTCGTTCCCGGCTCCCGTGGGAACATATTACCGAGATAAAAAAGTAGCATATGTTACTCAGGGTGAATGTAGCTTTCCAATGGTGAAAGAATTTTTAAAATCGGCACAGTAGTTTTTGAGTTTATTCATTACAAACATACACACAAAAATACAAATCTTTCCTCTTTATAATAGTAGTATAGACAAAGGGAAAGTTCAAGTTTAATAAGCAGTCTTCGAATGTGCGACGGATCTTTCGAAAGTTTTACTAGAATGTCTAGAATCGATTTCGAGATACTTTTAAATATGGTTGGGCCGGCCATAGTCAAGCAAGATACGATGTGAAGTGTCCCACAATAAGTACGAATTTTGATATAATATAACTCGATCAGGGTCAATGTATTTTCGTTGGACCACACTGCTGCCATTTTTGGAACACAGAGCGACACACGTTCTCACTGCTCAAAGCCTGTCCGGCGAGGCGACTGTGTAGCGGGACACGCACGTTGCGCGTGTCGACGCTCGCAGACCGTCGACTAGCGAAGCGACACGTAAATGACCCGCGCGAGGTCGGGCGACATCGCGCGGGACACGTGAATTTCGTGTCGAGCGACAGCGTCGCGGAACAAAATGTCTCCTAGTGAAAATGCGGCTACTTTCGGCCGGTTTGAATTGAAAATTTGAAGTTAAGTATCAGTTGAGCACGTGAAATGTCAAAATTTGTTCCTGAATTTCGACATTTGACTGATTTCTAGTATTTTATGTAGGTAGGTATGTGTCACTGAAAATGAAAATCGTTTATTATCAATTATTATTTATTTTGTTTGTTATTTCAGGAAATTCTTTTCTACTTCTGTCAAGTATTATTAGGAGTGGATTATATTCACAATAAAAACATTATCCATAGAGATTTAAAAGCTGAAAATATACTATTGACTGGAAAATGTGGAGTTATTGTTAAAATTGGTGACTTCGGCATCTCAAAGATGTTAGCGAGGTTAGTAATAACATTCAAGGTAGCCAGCCACGAAAACATACGGATGTTGCTAGTGTAATTGAGGTTTGGTCGTACAAATGAGTGGACTGTATTATTGTTGGTACATAGGTATAATTGGGTTCTTTAAATAATTAACAAGTTACAAATACGCGAGTATCGCAGCCGGTTCTATGACAAGGTTTAAGATGTGATTGTCGTATGAATGAAAAAGGCCGACACCTAGTTCCTATAGTTTCTACTGGGGTGGGTAGTAGAATTAGTCCCGATCAGCCCGATACTTTTTTAGGGTTCCTTAATTCGAGTCTCGAAATCCTAAAGCCTGTTTTACTCGGCTGCCGGACAACGGACCGTTGTGTTCACCGGATTCATGGTGGTGTATGGTTTATAATGAACGCTTCTACGCGCACCGGACACACATGTCCGGCGAACAAGTTACGTCGAGTGTACCGCGACCTCCCCTGCGTCGTCCGTTGTCAGGCGAAAAACCGGCCGTGTAAACAGCCCTTTATAGTTTCGTTATGTTCGTCCTCGGCTTACCTTCGAAACTTGTCTTGTGCTAGAAAAGTGGAACTTTACATTGATATAGGTATTGTGTATTTACTACGCCGACAAAGTGCTAAAATAAAATCATAAATTTTTTTTCAGCTGTAACGAAAATCTTTTGCCTCTAAAGTTTAGACCATGTGTATATCAATAATGTTACCTATAACTTTTCAGTGCTAAGAAAACTTCTACAGTCATCGGCACTCCATACTACTTAGCACCCGAGTTGTGTGAAGGCAAACCTTATGACAGCAAGAGCGACGTTTGGGCTCTCGGCTGTTTACTCTATGAGATGTGTACACATAAAAGAGCTTTCGATGCTGAGGTAAGGGGGTTGTTGTTTGATACCGTAGAGACGATTGTGAATGGACAAGCTAGTAACGGTCGACCAAGAATATTGCGACCTTATTGCGACCTTATTGCCGAGGTCTTGGTTAATGGCCAGGTAATAAAGTATTTTAGCAGGTTTCTACTACGTCTGTGAGTGAGGGCGTGCCGGGTGGAAACGGAAATCCCACAGGCATGCCGTCCACGATCCACTGACATGGTAAAGGGGACATACGACATATTAATTCTTTCACATTCATGGTAAAAGGTTTCAATAAATATTTTTTTTTTTATGGACATTCTCACAATAAGTTATCTAGCTTCAATAAAGCTAATACGAGTATAAGCTTATACCATGGGATCTAGATGACTGATAAACATACTATTTACGAGTATTTCTAAAGACATATATAAGTATTATACATAGAATACACCCAAACTCAAAAACAAACTTTGTGGATCTCACAAATTTTTAATTCGACTCAGAATCGAACTTGGGACCTCAGGGACGGCACTCGTATACTCATACCACTGCGCCACCATGAGGGTCAAATTTCATTAGTAAGTACTTGTTTAATTTCAGACTTTAGTGGGCTTAGTAAAAGCAATAACATTGGGTAGTGTACACCCTATTGACTTGACAACATACGACAGAAGCATGCAGGATCTTGTGGACTCGATGTTGTCGATATTACCGAACAAACGACCAACAGTAAACGAACTTATGGGACGAATGGCTCTTCTGCCTACGATTTATAATTTATACTTGGACGCTGGAAACGAAGATTTATTATATTTATACGCAAAACATTTCTTGGATTAGTTGATATTATTAAGTAATTTTATAAAATATAATTATGATGTTGTAGTAATTTCGGATTAAATACCATTGAAATTCCAACTTGTATTAACTTTAAATCTATACCGGGACTATTTAGTCTTTACCAATACACGAACACTTAAAGTGAAGCGCCTAGTAAGAAGGTTATGGCAAAGTCTTTTGGAACAAGATAAACGCCTGGTAAAAAGAGTATGGCAAAGTTTTACTTACTCCGGGTGTTTCCATTTTTAGCGCATAGGTACTTCCTATGCAACCGTGGCAGCCTTTTGTTCACAACTTAGGATAAGCTTTAAAATAGGGTTATGGACATCTGGCACCATCGTGGTACGCGCTCGTGTTGTTTTACGAGTACAAATTATACAAATGGTCAAGAAGGGTTTTCAGGACAATATAAGAACATTACCTTGGACATGGTAGTATCTACTAAAGACCATAGAGTTATATAACTAATGATCATCATCCACCGAGCCTTTTGCCATTGCAGTTGGGGTCGGCTTTCCAGTCTAACTGCGATTCGGCTGCACTTCAGTATTTTCCGTGAAGCGACTGCTATCTGACTTTCACAACCCATGGGCGATATCGAAGTTCTGTAGTTAGACCAGACGGTATTTTGTTTTAGTTCTCCAACTACCTGTAACGACTGCCATAGATGTTTGTATGACAACCGGGACCGACGACGGCTTGACGTGCTATGACCCCATAACGGCCTAACCCGGCACGGAGCGGGTCTCAATATCTTGAGAAATGGTCACCCATCTTAAGACCGGCCTGGCTGTGAAGTAACTGCTAATCTGACTTTCACAACCCATGGGCGATATCAAAGTTCTGTAGTTAGACAAGACGGTATTTTGTTTTAGTTCTCCAACTACCTGTAACGAATGCCAACGATGTTTGTATGACAACCGGGACCGACGACGGCTTGACGTGCTATGGCCCCATAACGGCCTAACCCGACACGGAGCGGGTCTCAATATCTTAAGAGATGGTCACCCATCTTAAGACCGGCCTGGCTCGATGTTGCTTAACATTTGCAATGTGTTAACCTAGAAAGCTTAACACATTGCAAATGTTAATTAGGTCACAAGACTATATCGCAGAAAATGCTGAAAAACAAATATTCGATATTTTCTGCAATATCATTGGTTATCGACTAAGGTTGACGCTGGCTGTGTGTGGCTGTGCTAGCCCGCTGGGATGCTAAAATACCCAAATAAGTACCTAGTCAATTTCGGATAAGAAGCGTCGGGTGATGACAATTCGCAAGTGTGTGGCCGCAGTATTACGACAAATGTCATCCTATGTATTACTATATCTCACTGTGACGTGTGTCCAGGGAAAGTCCGAGTCGACTACCGCACATAACGAATGTACCTTTACGATTGTGGTAATGAAATAAACATAAATATAATTTTATCTGAAACAACAGACACGGGCATTAAGAATTCTTCTATATTGGCGTTCGTACAGATTTATAGGTCAGTTTAGTGTGGTAGCACCCAGTTTTTATTACGCCGTAAAGAAGTTATAAAAACAAACCAGCATTAAATGGTAAAGAAATCCTTCTCTAAACTGATGAGAATCGTAGGTAATAAAATGTGGCTATTTCTCATTTATATATCACACACACACATAACACGCCTATATCCCCGAAGGGGTAGGCAGAGGTGCATTACACACATACAATTTGTCAGTATTTTTAGCTGGCTCATGTCCAAAAAGGCCGAATAAGTTTAATAAAAAGTAGCAGCTATTTTGTAATTTTGAAAAAAAAAATTATGTTGCTATGGCACGACCAATTAAAGTCCTGGGCGTCTCGGACTATCATTTATATATTAGATGATATTATCATCTAGAAGGTACCTATCTAACGAAAGGTCATAGTTACTTGTTATAACCTAAACAAGAACTCAACAAAACTATTACTATTAAAAACACAACTATACTATTAAATAATAAAAATATAAAATACTATATTATTTATTAGTGTCGTCCTTTATATTCTGTGCCATAGCGGCTGGCACGTAAGATTTTGTTGCCTTTAATCAACATTTCATCGCAAGGCAACGGGTTTCATTTTTTTTCCAAAATATAGCTGTTACTTTTTATTAAATTCATTCGGCCATTTTGGACATAACCCATTATAAAGGTGCCCGGTGACGGCAATAGGTTTGCCCCCTATTACGTGGAACTAAAATACTGGCAAATTGTGAGTGTGTAATGCACCTCTGCCTACCCCTTCGGGATATAGGCGTGATATGTGTGGATGTCCTTATTCTGGCACACTTATTCTTGCCTTGCACGGAGTGCAGAGATTCTTGTAGAATCAATCGTATTTTTGGGTATTACTCTAGACAGTAAATTACAGTGGAACGCCCAAATATCGAGTTATTCCCATTTGTCCCCGCCTTGATTGTCCCCGGCGGGGACACTCAAGACGCTTCGTGCTAAACCATTTGGTTCACGTACGGCTGGAAGATCTGCGGTGGAAAGAGCCCTACGAATTATGTCGTTTAGAATAGCGTGCCGAGGTATACGACCTGCGCCTCTGCTACAAGAAAGGCCATGGTGTCCCAGATTATCGACGGCTACTCCACAGGTGCAATAATGCGGGGATACACAAGGTGTACCCAGCCGAAGGCAAGTGGCAATGCGGAAGGTTGTGTCGTCCAACATTGTACCGATGTTGGGCGATGGGAGCGCCTGGATCCATAACCCTGACTCCCATTCTCCAACAGCTAGTAGGCGTGCACGCTCTGAAATATTGACATAAGTGTCAATTAGTGTATTAATTCTCAATTTACAGAGCGGTGAATCCCACAGTCGCTGTGAGCCTAGGCGTGAGGGTCAGTGTCGGGGCAAGACATCCTCCAAGCATTTATGGCATCGGTCTTGCATCACACCTCGGAATCAATCAGTGTATTTGAAAAAAAATTCCTGACTAATTCTTCGGTGCTATGGACCGACGACAGAAATGCTGGCAGACTGACATCTGTGACTCTACGTATACCTAGCCCGCCCAAGCGAACTGGAAGAGACGCTTGGACCCAGGCCCGGTCATTAAAATTTACATTTAAAATTTTACACAAAGAATATTGTATTAAGTTGTCTAGTCTGCCCAAAATTTCTACATTCTTCCAAAATTGTCCTGAACGGAGTGCATGTGTAAATTTGGGTACGAAAGGACAAAAACGAGGAATAGTGAAAGCTGAATGAATACTGATATTACATAGACTATCAATAACCTGATCAAAATTTTGAATTTTTTCCTCGATAAAAGTGGAAAAGCTATTTTCTAAAATCGGGGACCCTAAGCGTAAAGAAGTTTTGTCCAAAACATTTATGTTGGGGGCCAAACAGTTGAATTTGGAGATTGTTTTTAATTTATCTGTGTTTTCAGATATAAAATCTCACATTTTTTTGGGTTCAGTTCTAAGCCAATTGATTGAAACTCGTTCTTTATTAGGGCTAAATCTTGTAAAACTGTCTCTACTTTTCCCCCTAAAGTGCCGTCGTCTAGGTATTTTTTGAATTATTGGGATAATGGCCAAACTGAAGATGACTGGTCCCAACGGATCACCTTGCTGACATCCAACGGCTGAATTCAAAAGGTGGTCTTTATAAATAAATTTTGTTGGCTGACTATAGCATTACCAAAGAAAGTTAAAAATTTTGGGGGTTTCTAATTTGGCCTGTGTCAGCAAGGTGTCCCTGTTTACAGAGTTGAAGGCGTTTTTCAGGTCAACTTTCAAGATGACCTCTCCATCTTCGCTACTGTCAAGGTATGTTGCAAGCACATGGATTGCGGCCTCACAACCTCCTTTTGAACCAAAACCTAATTGAAAGGGCTGAAATTTGGTAGTAAGCTCTGTACTATAAAAACGACAACAAATTTTGGCTGCCAAACGCCGCAAAGTGCTACCTACGGCAATGGGACGAATGCCACCATCCTTCTTGTTAAGGGCACATAAATTGGCCTCATACAAAATATCTGTGATGCCACTGTCCACATTTCCTGAGAGCATGAGGTTGACTAGAGCTGTTAGCTCCCTCAGAAGTGCATCACCAGCTTCCCCAGCGCTCGGACACAACAGATCCTTAAGGTGCTGTGGTGTCAGACCGTCAAGTCCACCAGCTGATCCAAAACGAAAGGAGTCAACAGCTGTGCGCACATCCTTGGCAGTAGTATGTATTTCTAAATACATACATATTTCTAAATACATATAGTTTGGGTGTTTTCTATATACCTAGGTATATAATATACCTAGGTATACCGGGTGTTACGTAAGGGTTATATCAACCCGAAGCCAGCACCATCCGCTGCTCGACCAGAACCCGTTTTGAAATGTCGCGACCGCCAAACAAGAAAAAAATCACCCAGAAAAAATAATATTATTACCAAATAAAACACTCTTGTTTGAACAACACTAGCTAAAATCATACGGTCATTGACATCAAAGTAAGCAGTACAAATAACGCGCGCCTTTTTTTTTTTTAATTCCGCGGCCCAAGGCTCCGGCCGCTCTAACGTCCGTTGCCGGGCGTCTCTGGTTACTAGCAGAGGGTATGTCCAGTGGCGCCCGGCGGACTTTGACCACATCTGTGGTCTCTTCGGGTGTTGGGTCGGGACGAGAATCCCGCGTCGTTGGGGAAGGGTTTTATCCCGCGTCAGTGAGTGAATCTGGTTGCGTGCTATGGGGCTAAGGCCCTGCAGCACGCAACCCTTCTAGCCTGCTTCTGTAAGGATGGCGGATGGCGATCCCGCCGTCCTCAGGCCCCGATCATGGAGGTCGATAGTCTTGGGCGTAGTCGCGGAGTCTGGGGCGCCCTGGCTGCCGACTACGGAACTCGGCGGGGAGGGTACGCTCCCTCTCCCTCCCGGCCGCCTCCTTCGCGAGCATGACTTGCTCGCAGAAGGACACGGCCGCGTTCCACCTACTCCGGCTGGAGACCATGGCTTGAAGCATGGTCTCCAGCGAGAGGGTATCCACGCCCAGACCCACTACGAGGTCCCGGCGCTGACTCGCCCACGGTGAGCACTCCACCAACGTGTGGAGTGCGGTGTCGTCGTCGGATACCTCGCAGTGTTGACACCGGGGTGTGACTTCACGATGCATGCGAAACAGATAGCTACCGAAGCATCCATGCCCGGCAACGATCTGCGTCGCACGGTACGTGAGGTCACCATGCTGCCTCTGCAGCCAATCGTCCATGATCGGTCTCACCGCCGCGATGATGGTGGTACCCCACTTGGGTTGCTCAAGTCGCACCCTCCATGACTCCATGAGATGCTGGCGGAGTTGGGACCGCTGGTCCTCGATTTCTCGAGACGCAGGCCTGTGGTCCCGCTCCAGCGCCTCCTTGCGCCATTGGAACAATGACGCAAGGGCTCTCGCTTCCAGGTCCCATGGTTTTTTTTTTAAATAAAGCGCGCCTGTGAAAAACCTTCTCTCTCCCTCCTGGTTGGAACATTTTGTCTCTGTTTCGCATCTAACGATGCCGCCCGATGAGCTCCGATGTCTCCCGTCACTCGGTCGCCGTTTGAATTTGAGTTTCCTAGAATTTATTTAGCAAGGTCACAGGTCAGTTCAGTCAGTTGCATTCATTGCTTTGTAAAGTGAGGTTGGTAAATAGTTGTTTAGTGTGTTAATTTGAGAGTTCTGTCAAGTTGTGTGTGATAGTGATTGTGTTGTGTAGTAATGGCGCTGAGTAACAAAGAGTATTACGAGATGATGCTTTGTGTAGGAGCATCAGAAGGCTATTTGAGCGCTGCCCGGGAGTTGTACTGTGAGCATTGATACCTAAAAAATACTGTGTACGCAGTTGAGTGCGAAACAGAGCAAGAAATGAAATTACGGATTAAAGCCGCATATGTGCTATGTTACATAAGAAATGCTACAAGCTGTGCGGAGCAATATGCGCCGGCGAGAATCTTTGTGCATCGGGCGGGAAGGCGGCCATTTTGAACCTTTCCTGTAAACAGGTAAGATTTCGTCGTCAAGCCGTAGCGTTGGGACACGTTTGTTTTGATTTGAAATATATTTTTAATATTTTTGATGAACTTTTTTTTTCTTCTTTGACAGTCGCGGCATATCGAAACGGGTTTTGGTCGACCAGCTGATAGGGCTGGCTTCGGGTTGATATAACCCTTTCGTAACAACCTGTATAGAAAACACCCAAACTACGAAACAAACGTTTGTGGATCACACAAATATTTGATTCGACCAAGTATGGCTGTGTTATACGTAGGTCACACTATAAGTTTGCGTAACTTAAAAAACAACATGTTAAAACCAAAATATTATGTTTATTGCTTTTCAAAATACACTCCTTTACATTTAAAAAAAATGTCATGTGACCGAACCATATTTTAAAACAGGAGGACCACAGATCTGAAGGCATGTTTTCTACGTGCTGATTGAACGCTATCACTGCCTCTTCGGAGTTGGTAAAAGTGAAACCTCTCATCAAATCTTTGATTTTGGGGAAAATACAGAAATCACAGGGTGCTAGATCGGGGCTATGCGCAGGATGGGTGACGAGTTGTACTTTTTCGGAAGCTAAAAATGACTTTGTTTTGTTGGCCGTGTGTGAAGAAGCGTTGTCATGATGTAGGAGAACGTGGCTTTTTTGTCGTCTTTGGCGAACTTTTTCTAACACCCTGGGTAAACAAATGGTAGAATACCACTCGGCATTAACCCTCTTTTGATCTTCAAGTGGAATTGTACAGATGGGACCCGTAGCTGAGAAAAAAAACGCGATCATTTTTTTACCAACGTTTCTCGCATGCCTCACTTTTGTTGGCTTGTTCTCATTTTCAAACACCCATTCACAAGATTGCTGTATTTTTTCGGGTTCAAAACAATAAATCCACGTTTCGTCTCCTGTGATAATGTCATAAACAGCATTAGAATGTCCGTGGTCGTACTTCAGTAGCATCTGTGAGCACCATTCCACGCGAGCCCGCTTCTGCTCCGCTGTCAGTTCATGAGGGATCCAACGACAACAAAGTTTCCGAACTTTCAATTCTTCGTGTAATTTTTTCTGGATTGGACTCATACCAATCCCCAATAGTCCTCGAATTGTCTCATAGGTTATCCGCGGGTTTTCTTCAATTAACCGCTTAACAGTAGCCACATTATTTTCGTTGACGACAGTTGAAGGCCGCCCTTCACGAAATTCGTCATGTAAAGAAACTCGACCTCTCTCAAATTCAGCAAACCATCGCCTCACGGTGCTCAAACAAGGTGCTTCTCTCCCAAAAGCATTTTGAAGACGAGTGGCACAGTCTTGCGGAGAGAGAGAACTTTTAAAATCATAAAAAATCATCGCTCTAAAATATTTCGACTTAATTCCATTTTCGTTGCATACGTAGAACTTTGATGTGTGATAAAAAACAATTGACAAATGATTTCCCGCTAATTGTTTTTTTTTTATTACTAAGAAGGTTGCAACGTTTAAAAAAATATAACATTCGAAATTCAAATAGTTCCGATTAGCTAGAAGTGAAAAATTTTTAGTGTGCCCCATGTATATCTACCTCGTATGTTCTTCTTGCCTGGACTGCAAAGCTTGTAGTTATGGACACGGACATTGGTCCAGGCTGTTGAGAATTAGGTTTCGATAACAGAATGATTATTGATATTTTATTGTACTTTTACGAACTAATGATGGCCACGGCGTGGAATAGGGGAACACCCAAATACTCCGAAAAACATTATTCCGAATTTCAATGTTCCGATTTTCAAAAGTCCGAATTTCATAATACCTAAGAATTGTAATGTCTATTATTAAAAATCACGAAACTTATTTTACCGAAAGTCATTAATGTGATTTGTTAGTTTTCCGATTTTCATACGTTCGAAGAGTCAAATGCTCGACGGGTTCTCGGTCCGAAACACGACATTTCGATTTTCAATACTTCGAATAAACTAAAAGTCAACATGTTTGTTCTACAGAATTTAGTGACAGAAAGAAATCGCTGCAGAACCAACTTCACGCAGTCTTGCCTGGGTATCTGGAATGGGTAGATGTGGGTTAGGTTAGGTTAGAACTGTGACCACAACAGAGCGCGAGCCGAGCGTGCCGCGGCAGCGGCCGACGAAGCGCCGGAATTTATCTGTATTATATAAAAAAATTGTAGAACATTTTAAATCTCCTCATACTAAATATAATATTATACCTACTTCTCTCTGATGATCAATTATGTGTTTACTAGTGGTCGCCCGCGACTTCGTCCGCGTGGTAATTTGGATTTTTCCCGTTCTCGTCGCGCCGCGTCATATTTTGAACAATTCACACAATTTATTTACAATAAGAATTACAATATACAAAATAAACATAATTATAGACTAAATATATTTACATTACAAAATATCGTTTAAAAAATCCTCCGCGTCATTGCCGACTGGGAAGGTTCCCAGAATGCTGGCTGTGTTGCCACGTTGGATGGCGATACTTATTCTTTGGGCCAGAAAATAGCCAGCCTTCTGGTCCTGAGAAGCATCGATTAGGCGTTTAGCAATGTCTCTATAAAGGCGGCGAGCACTCGGACCCCATGACCCCAGTGTCTCAACCCCAAACGGCTCAAATATGTAATCACCTGCTAGGTTAGCATATTTACGCCGTTTAAGGCCTTCAGCCGATGCAGCAGCAGCGCCGGCACATCTGGATGTGCTTGGAAAGTGTAAAGGTGCTAAGGTGTCAACGCAAGTAGCGTCCTACACCAAAGGCCTTCCCATCTTCCACGGTAGCAACGACATACCGTCCGGTCTCTTTCCATCGCTTCGTGCCAAACCATTTGGTTCACGTACGGCCGGAAGACCTGCGGTGGAAAGAGCCCTACGAATTATGTCGTTTAGAATAGCGTGCCAAGGTATACGACCTGCGCTTCTGCTACAAGAAAGGCCATGGTGTCCCAGATACAACAGGCCAAACAGTTGAATTTAGAGATTGTTGTTAATTTATCTGTGTTTACAGATATAAAAATCTCACATTTATTCGGGTTCAGTTCTAAGCCAATTGACTGAAACTCGTTCTTTATTAGGGCTAAATCTTGTAAAACTGTCTCTACTTTTCCCCCTAAAGTCCCGTCGTCTAAGTACCAAATGTTGAATTTGGATTTTATTTTTGAATTATTGGGTTAATGGCCAAACTGAAGATGACTGGTCCCAACTGATCACCTTGCTGACATCCAACGGCTGAATTCAAAAGGTGGTCTTTATAAATTAATTTTGTTGGCTGACTATAGCATTGAAAATTAAATATTTTGGGGGTTTCTAATTTGGCCTGTGTCAGCAAGGTGTCCCTGTTTACAGAGTTGAAGGCGTTTTTCAGGTCAACTTTCAAGATGACCTCTCCATCTTCGCTACAGTCAAGGTATGTTGCAAGCGCATGGATTGCGGCCTCACAACCTCCTTTTGAACCAAAACCTAATTGAAAGGGCTGAAATTTGGTAGTAAGCTCTGTACTAGAAAAACGACAACAAATTTTGGCTGCCAAACGCCGCAAATTGCTACCTACGGCAATGGGACGAATGCCACCATCCTTCTTGTTAAGGGCACATAAATTGGCCCATACAAAATATCTGTGATGCCACTGTCCACATTGCCTGAGAGCATGAGGTTGACTAGAGCTGTTAGCTCCCTCAGAAGTGCATCACCAGCTTCCCCAGCGCTCGGACACAACAGATCCTTAAGGTGCTGTGGTGTCAGACCGTCAAGTCCACCAGCTGATCCAAAACGAAAGGAGTCAACAGCTGTGCGCACATCCTTGGCAGTAGTCTCAAGATTTTCTGTATCGATTCACAATATCTTTATAAATTGTAGCCTATGTGTTATTCTGATGTATAAGCTATATTATTTAAAGTTTCATTAAAATCCATTCAGTAGTTTTTACGTGAAAGAGTAACAAACATCCATCCATCCATACATAATACATACATACATACATAATACTCACAAACTTTCGAGGTTTATAATATTAGTTGGATGTGTCTTGCTATTTAGGTATTTTAATAATCAGAATTTGGATTGTTGGTGTTTCGAAATATCATTAAGTCGGACTATTTGTTATTCGATCTATTGAAGCTCGGTATTTTGTGAGTAGTAATTATAAACGTTAGGAATATTGTCATTTAGGAATTATAAAAATAGCAATAATGATTTGTTATATTCGGAATTTTGAACCAGTCGGAATTATGAAAATCGATATTTTGAAATTCGTATTAGTGACTGACGGAATAAAGTTATTCGTATTTATGTAGTGTGCCCGTCGAATAGGTGTATGGATTGTAAAATAAAATATTATTTTATATAAAATACTGGAAAGGTTCGAACTAGTGGCAATAACTTAGTAATAAAAGAGAAAGCACACAAGAAGATTCATATTACTGACATTAGTTTCCGTATTCATTTACAGATATCTATAATTTACTTCAATATCACTCATAATAATGGCGGTCTATATTTCTACATACTCGTATTATTCTATTGTTCGTATCTCACCTTCTTGTTATTAAATATTGATGCAAAAGATATCTATCTATATTTACCTAATACATTGTCTTTGTCTTCTAATAATGCTTCGCTCTGGTGGAAATTAGTTTAAATTAATGTTATAAAATAACCATTACACAGTTCTAATTGTAATATTTATCGTTTCACACATATCTGGAGTGAATGCAATATGATATATATGAATATAGACATGAAGTCTGTCTGTGTTATCTGTTTATTCTTGATTTTGATGGATGACAAAACATTAGAACAATCTATTCGAAGCTATCAATATGTAATCGAAGCGGATAATAATGATACTGTGCCTTGGACAAAGGAAAGTAATCCCATTATGGTCCCTGCAGCTATGTTTAGATTGAGATATCAAAGTGGAGTTCTCTTAGGAAAGTGTCCGTACCATTCGGTCAGGAAAGGGCCCTTTTGTATAGGGTACTACGTTGCTTGAAACATTAATGATATGTGTGTTGTGTTTATATAAGCAGTATTTACGATAGTTATATTTTGATGGTCCAGTTCATAAAATAATATATTTTTGAGTTAACAAGGGTGTCTTATACATTTTTTTAATGTTGTTGTTTTTGTTTTTCGGTAAATATTATATTTATTTCATATTTAGTTTAAATTCCAAATAAGAAAGATAATTTAATAGAGGACTTTTTTTTAGGCCGCGGCCGCTCTAACGTCCGTTGCCGGGCTTCTCTGCTACCCACGTATTTGCAGTGGCGCCCGGCTTAATTGAGGACTACGAAAACCTGCAATAAGGTTTTTTATATGCTTTATTGTACGCCAATACAGTATTAAATCATATAAGGAGCTTAAAATTCTAGTGGCAGTACAATGGGCTGCTTAGAGCAATTTCTGCTAGGCAAACTATATGAATACATAGTAGAGGCACACACACACACACAACCACTCATATATACATAAACATACCAAGGTTAAAACAATATACAAATAGATTAAAGAAGAGAAATACTAGTAGGTAGGTACCTACTTAGAATCCTGCAGCTCAAAGTTTTAACTGAAGATAGTGATCTCTGACTAACAATTTAAATTAGTGTCTTAGCTCGACTTATCTCCACAGGTAACCTATTCCACAAGCGGATGGCTGATACTGTAAATGATTTATCGAAGAAGGTTTTCGTATTAAAAAATAACAATCGTTGAACGTTGTAAAAGCGCGATATAATAGGGTTTCGAATAGGAAACCTTGTTTCTTATTAATAAAACTACTTAAATCGACCCATTTTTTTTTCTGTAAACATAAATATAATCAGTTAATCACGTCTATTTCTCACAAAGGCAGTATACATTAAATTTTGGAGGTAATATACTGTATATTGCCACCGAGCGGGAAATTATCTTTGCCAAAACCTTGTCTGTTAATCCCCCTAAGATCTATGTAGGACACTTCGAGTATGTACCTTGTAAAATATCAGTATGAGATAAAGATTATAAATGATGATAAACCATTCATCAGATTTGGTAAATTTACCAAATGTATGTATTTACAAATGATTTATTTACAAGAATAAGAATACAAAGTACCAGTCGTACAATAAAGATAACTATCATTGTGATAGTTATCAATGATGGTTGTGATACACGCTATAGTACGCTACGTCAGTGTTTACAGACGCCGCCGCCGCTACATAACTAAAAAGGTGTTTGTATGTATGTACTATAGCTACCTATAAAGCAGTGTTTTCAGTCATCGTTCACGATTGTAAGCCAGTCGTGTATCGTATGCCCTCGTGCCTCCACGTACTACGCGCGGCCGATTCCCGCTACGTTAAGCTACGTCGTAGTAGCACGTAGCATAGTCGTAGCACGACAATATTCATGTGAACTGGTTAATTAAAAATTGTCAAGATGCAGATGTGCTAGTCTATTTATAGAAGTGAGGCTATTGTTATAAAAATAAGTACAAAGTAGAGTATCTGTTTAGTGATAAATACTCGAGTAAATTTGACATCAACCGTTGGATTTCGAAGTGTTACGTGACTTATGTGTTTAATGTGAATGTGTTCAGATATATGCTAAATAGCTCCTTTTCAACGGTGAGTATGTTAGTTATAATAGTCAATCTCCAGTTGTTTCTTACTTAGAAACTATACAGCAATTATTTACTTAGTTTCTTGTTAGTGATATTAAAATAGTTAATTTCAATTCATGTCGAGATTGGACAATTTTGCTTTCGTCCGTCTGTCTGTCTGTCCCTATGTGTGTTCCTGGCTAGTCGCCACATTTTTTCATTTTTTTCATTGATAGCTTTTTTTGATTGGTGACCGATTTTGAAAATTCTTTCACTAATATGTAGCTACATTATCCCTTTTTATCCCGGTAATGTGTTCCCACGGGAACCAGCAGCAGCTAGTAATAGCTAATGAAACGCGAAGTTTAAAATCTTTTTGTTGGTAGATATTCCTTAAAAGTCTGATATTTGATTTTATCAGACTTATTGGAACTAATAACTATCGATATCAATTTATCTGGCGTGTTCCTTCGTTCTCGTGTTTCATAACAAACCCAATAACAAAACTCGATCCATCACACAGCGTGAAAGGTTAATTCATAATACTGTGGGAAGACAATAAGAGGGTTTATTGAAACACCCGCTGCCTTCTAATTCACTTAGTTTATATATTTAAGTAATTATTATTATCTTTATTTCTAGAAACATTGAAACGACAACATATTTTAATTACTTTTATGAACAAAAGCAGCACATTTGTTGATAAGACAGACTCTAATTACAATTGTGAAAATCTTAAGCGTTAAATTAAACATTTCATAATAAATATTATTACAATTTTCATATGAACTCTACAAGTAATATCAGTAGAGTGTTCTGTGTTAACGGCCCTACTACCGTCCTCACCTGCACGCGGTTCACCTGCTAACATACGGACAAGGCTTTGGGAAATATACTCGTAAGAAAAGGCAGTAGGGTCGCCACCTATTACGTTGGGGTTAACAAATTGGGAATGTAGGTAAAATAAGCGCCTCTGTCTTACCTTTCGGAGATAAATGTGTAATTTGTGTCTATCGAAAGAAAAAACATTGATTACTCCACTTTTACAAAATAAACTGACTTTGATTGATTTTGACTGCTTCGGTGGCGTGGTCGGTAGTGCGTCGGCTTTCGACTCCGGAGTCTCGGGTTCGATCCCCGGGTCGAATCAAATATTTGTCTGATCCACAAATGTTTGTTTCGGAGTTTGGGTGTTTTCTATGTATAATATGTATCTATTTATAAATATATTAGTATGTTTATCAGTCGTCTACATCCCATAGCACAAGCTTATATTAGCTTAATTTGGGCTAGATGACGTTGTGTGAGAATGTCCAAACTAACAAAAACAACGAAAACGACACTAGCTTAGAAAAAAGGAAAATAATAATAAAAATAAAGGAAATAATAGTGAAGAGTCTCGATCAACATCTCAAGAGACTCTCGCTAGACTGTTGGATCAAGGGTCAGATACAGAAGGCTGTCATCCTCGACACGGCACGCATCGTTAGGAGGTTTCTCAGTCTGTGACGTCTATCACTGCTTAGTTTGGGCCCTGCTCCGCTACTGGTGGTGGTCTGACATGGATTTTTTTATAATATTATATGTAACTTTTTATATAAAGGGAAAATAAAGGGAAATAATAATAATATGTGGAGTAAACGGCCGTCTCTCAGCGTTATGCTGTCTGCGTGGTGCAAGGCAGACAGCGCTGGTTTTCAGAGACGGCCTGATGGTAGAAACAATGACATCTATCTGTATCTGTCTATAAATAATCTAAGTAGGTACCCTTTATTTTTATCCCGCTACACGCCATTGCTCATTTCAAACTCTTATCAACCGCTTTGGTGGCGTGGTCGGTAGTGTATCGGCTTTGGGTGTATTCTATGTATGTATGTATTTAGAAATATATAAAGTATGTTTATCAGTCATCTAGATCCCATAGCACAAGCTTATATTAGCTTAATTTGGGCTAGATGACGTTGTGTGAAAATGTCCAAAAATATTTATTTATTTATAACTAAATTCAGAAACAGACAAGGCAAAGCAGACCAGTAGATACACCGTGGGTTGTCTCAATGTTTAGCTTATGCTCAACGACCCGGGTATTTTACTGAAAGGAATACTATAGCAACCTAAAGTTTGCTAAGTAATTGCTAGCACTGCAATTAACCGCTTCAGTTATACGCTAAAAGTGTTTAATATAACAGTGAGTTTTCATCGGTACTATGCCGAGATTCGAAGCCGTATTTTTATTAATTTATTTTATACGCTGATATATAGCATAATAGTACTCAGGTATAGAATAGTTAAATATTAGTGAAAGAATTACCTATAGATATAATCATTGCACCTGTTACCCAGAGAGGTAAGTAGAGGTTTACACACACACACACATAACACGCCTATATCCCCGAAGGGATAGGTAGAGGCGCATTACACACCTACAATTTGCCAGTAGTTTTAGTCCCACGTAATAGGGGGCAAGCCTATCGCCGTCACCGGGCACTCTAGAAAGTGGGTTACGACCAAAATGGACGAATTAATTTAATAAAATAAGCAGCTATATTATAATTTTGAAAAATAAATTTGAAACCCGTTGCCTTGCGATGAAATGTTGATGAAAGGCAACAAAATCTTACGTGCCAGCCGCTATGGCTATTAATTAAAGTCCTGGGCGTCGCGGACAAGTAGAGGTTTAATCATGGCCCTATTAGTTTAATATACGACAACTGTTCGCCAGTAACTTATTTGGTCTCCATGGTAACCCTATTGCAGCGAACCGGAAAGTTTTGTTCAAACGAGATTATTTATTTTACTAATCTGAAAATTTAATTAAGAGTCAAACTTTCTTGCAAATGTTATCAAACGAACAAAATTAATTAACTCGTAAATACACTTTATTTACTACTAGCGGTTGATCGCGACTTCATCCGCGTGAAAATTTGGATTTTTTCCCGTTCCGGTCGCTTGTAATTATTGTTCCCGTCGCATCACCCGTAATAATATCTAGGTTCGCAAATAATTATTTTACAACGAATTTCATTTCCATAAAATATCTTATAGTCAGTTAACCTTAAAAGATAGATATTTATTAAAAAATATTTTTAATTAATTATGCCACCGCGGACTTTTTTTTTAGAACTTTTAAAGAGGAACAATTCTTTAGAACATTATTTTAACATAACCGTTTGACCAGCGCACGCAACGGAAGTTCTTAAAAGAAAAAAAAAATCCCCGTTTTTTAAACATATTTCACTGCTGCTCCGCTCCTATTCGTATCGTATCGTAGCGTGATGTTATATAGCCTATGGCTATAGCCTTCCTCGATAAATGCACTTTTAATCAATAAAATATTTTTTTCAAATCGAACCGGTACTTCCTGCGATTAGCACGTTCGAACAAACAAACACTTCTGCTTATTAATATTAGTATGGCAATATAGATATAAGTTATAGCGTTTAAAGCTTAAACTTTAAGTAATAATAATAATATGTTAAACTTTGTGACGTCGTTTTCATATCGTTCTATACAATTGCAGTGTATTCATTTGGGAGGTACAAATTTAATATAGGAAGGAGCAAGAAACGCTGTTAATGCTCTTTTGGGGATCATTGACCTTAGAGTTTATAGTTTGTGTAGTTTTTACTTTGTTTCCTACTCCGTACTAGTGTGCTAGTGTAGTCGTTACAAGTTTTCAACCGATTTCCAAAAAAGGAGGAGGTTCTTAATTCGCCTGAGTGTTTTATTTTTATTTTTATGTATGTTACCTAACCTTTGGACTGGGTAAACTGATTTTGATTTTTTTGGGCGAAGTGTGCGAAGCTCAATCTTAGCCGACTCATGTATTTTGTTTGTCCGCATACTCCTCCTAAACGCCTGAACCGATTTCCTTCAAACTTACCACAGTGATAACGTGTAGCGTGAGGGTGGTTTAGAACAAAAAAAAATTAAAATCACCGAAAAAAACAATTTAACACTTCGCTCAGTTTTTTGCAACAGCAGCATGCATTGCATACCTAGTTTTAATTGACAGCTACTACTTCCCAAATGATCCTATTTCAATTTGGTCCCATTCCGACAATTATTTGGACCCAAATCAGTTGTTGTGCCAATTTTTGACGTGTGTTTTATTTGATATTTTAAATTAATGAAATAGTCTAAAAGGTCATAAGAAAGATAGATAAAGATAGGCAATTGTAAAGTTATAATTGGGGTGTAAAAGTTTTTGCCGTTGATATCATATGTGTAGGTATACAAAGACTCGCCTTGCTAATGTTTGATTAACAAACAAGTTGGAGGACAAACGCATTCGATTTCTTCTTCTCTTCAACGAACCATTTACAAATAGATTGAATCAAAACACAATAGAATATTTATTGAAGGAATATGCATGGAAGGAACGGGGTGTGGATGCGACAAGGGATATATGACCGGGTTCAACAAATCTACTTCGCCATTATTTCCGCTGAGTAAAAGTTCAACAAGCTCGTTCGTGTGATTTTACGGCAAATGTTTTAAAATATAGTTCTTGAATTTCCGTCCGCCATATTTTTGTCATGAATATTTTAGAACTTTCTATATCTAAGACTTGGATTAGGTACCTACTATTTATTATCGATTTAATGTCGAGAGAAATTTGGAATCTTGTCTACAGAATAACGACCACAAAAAAAGAATTAGGTAGTAAATTACGCGGATAAATTAAGTAGGTAAGTACCCTACTTAATTTATTCGCGTAATTTATCATTCAATTAGTTATTCATTTTTAAGGTTCCGTAGGTCCGGAATTTAGATTAAGATAGGTTATTGATTTTCTACTCTATATAGTGCCAAGTGACGGCAATAGGCTTATCCCCTATTACGTGGAACTAACTAATCAACTGGTAACATGCGGGCGTGTAATGCGCCTCTGGTTACCACCTCGGGGACATAGGCGTGATACTTTGGATTAACTAGAATAACACATGCTCTGGTTAAAAAGTAGCCTATGTTATACCTTGCCACATCAGCTATTCAGTAAAAGTCTCCTCAAAATTAATCCAGCCGTTCCAGAGATTAGCCGGAAAAAAACAGACAGACCAAAAAAAATAATTAAATAAATGTACTTTTATGTAAATACCTTGCATACTTTTACATTCATTTTGTGAAAAGCGGTGACTTTGAAATTACACACAGATACGTCAATTTTATTTATCTGGATGGATGTATGGATTAGGTTTTGCAGACATGGAAAGTCACGCTATCAGCAATGCTTAAGCCCTCGATGATAAACTCATTTACATTTTATTAATGTCCAAATAGCATATAAAGGGTAAGTAATAGAGCGTCTTTTGTAGTATCTCTGACGTACGTTTGTCGTTCACGTTGAGTAATGAACATGCTTTAGTGCCTATTGAAAGTAAACAAAAAGAAACTGCTTCATACATTACATTTTATGATCATAAGAATATCGCAATCTAAACAAAACTATGTCTGTAGTTGTGTCATGTTTCTATGAAAACGTTACAATTAATATACTTACGTATATTTTTCTAAGACATGAAGTTTGCTGACCTTTCTCTCAAATAATTTTAAATTATGAATCACAGACATTATAGTCATGCCGGACTTGAACCAGGTACTGTTTCCTTTGCAGGATATCAATTCCCGGTCGGGATAAACTTTGTGTGAATTGTGCCGAAGTCTGGGTGTTTCCTATGTATAAAATTGAATGTAAAAAATAATGTATATAAGTATTTATATCAGTTTATCTAGTACTCATATCGCAAGCTCTGCTTAGTTTAAGACTAGATGGCGTCCAACATATTTATTATATTACCTTTGAGTAAATCTGTTCCGCAATGGAGATTAGGGGCGGAAAGGCCTTATAATGTTATTAATGTTCGCGAGGTCTACCACTAGTAGGTAGCTAAAATATGTTGTATTGTGATAAAGGTACTTAATTATTTCATAAGAGCTGAAACAATGCTTCAAGAAAAACTAATGAAACAAAGATTTATGTTCACGGAAGTTACGAAGAACGAAGTTTTGTTTCAGGAGCTAAAGGGATAATGGTATTCCCCAATCAAATTTATAACGTCACCCGACCTTAAATAACAGTAGGTCGGTACCTATTAAGCGCGTAAACGTGATCTTTACTTTGGAAATTAGCTACAGAGTGTCTAGTACCAGTTCCTTACGTTAATTTTCTCGGAATACGTTATCGTATTCCCCATACATTTCACACAGTTCCCGGACGTTACCGCTAGGGGCGCTGGTGTGAAATGTAGGTATGGGGAATACGAAAACGTATTTCGAGTAAGTTAACGTAAGGAACTGGTACTAGACACACAGGTGTCGATACCGTTCTGCCGAAGTTTATTCGACACAACAGGATTGAAAGTAAGACAATTACTGGAAAATGTTAGGGTCCTGCGTGAAAGTTAATAAGTTTTTGTAACGTATAACACAGAACTTAGTTACAGTTTTAATTTCTTTTTCGGAGCGGATTTCGAGCGTACACCTGGTTTGGCTTAGCCGTTTCATATTACGTTGTAGGTAATCTTGGCTTATTTTCTACTAGGTAAGTAACTGTTAGCGTCAGTTATAAGTGCAGGTGTGCTGATAATTTGAAATGTGACATAGAACTTTACGTCCTGAAAATATATTTCTATTTGAAACATTAAAAGTAAAACTTTCTATATGGAATAATATATATAATTGGAACCACCTATTAGTTAGTAGGTATTGTATAGTTCTTTATAATCTATTGTCAGCTGACTAAAAACACCCAGCGTCCGCAACACTGTGTGGCGCCAATTGTCATTCAACGTCCACCATCTTTGAGACGTTCAAACTAATTTTCTCCACAAAATAAGCAATATTAAATAATTTAACAATCCAAAAACTGTTCAAAGTGAAAGTGGTTTGTGTAATAACAGCATCTCAGCACCGGCTTCCACCAGATTCAAGATACACGGTTGTAAGGAATGGGTGAGTCAAATCTTGCTGACCTAATTTACATAACTTAAATTTTCAAAGTCAAAACTGGGCTATCGTCATACAGGTATTAAAACACCATAAAACTAGGTAGACAACTAACTTTACTACTTTTTCTACTATGAGTTATGAGTTATCTTCGACGATTAATCACCAAGGATGCCAACCTGATGTAAATTACAACATCTTAAGTGTCAGTTCTGCACTTCCTTTTATTTACTTATATAAATATCGTTCACTGCGGGTGCCAATTTAATTAATTAAAAATGGCACAATATTGCGTAAAAAGTCCATTAATATTTTAGGGCAAACAAGTTACCGCCTCTTACTTGGTATTAATTTGGGCGTTAACTTATGACGAAGGTCTGACAATGGGCTTACTTATGAACGTGTTAGGGGCTAGATAATTTTTGAGAAGTATGTACTATGTTCGGTGGCATGATAATACATGAAAAGTACATAAATGAACAGCCAATAACTCCAGGGACGATAAGATGGCATATTATCTTACAGTCACAGCCGGACAACGGACCATTGTTTTCACCGGATCCACCGGTGATGTATGGCAAACAATGAATGCTTTTACACGCACCGGACATAGGACCTCGAACAAATGGCGCCGAATGTACCGCGATTTCCCCTCGCACTGGCGAGTTGGCCGTTTTTTTCGGCATGAAAAACGGCCATGTAAAAGTGCATTAATGAACCCATTGATGCAAAAAGTTTGCGCAACTTTTTGCCAAAGGCCACCAAAATTGCACTTGCACAGTCTATCCTTCTTCTCATTCTCGACTACGCAGATGTCAGCTATCTCGACGTCACAGAGCAGCAACTTAGTAAACTTGAGCGCCTTCAGAATTTATGTATCAAATTTATATTTTGCGCAAATATGACCATGTATCCGAATATCGCAAAACGCTGGGTGGCTGCCTATTCGCCTTCGCCGGAATACTTATATTCTCTCTGTTCTTTACAATGTCTTGTTCAATCCACGTACCCCAACCTATTTAAAAGAACGTTTCACGTTCCTCAATGACACACATTCGATATCTTGCGGTCATCGGAGACACTAGTATTAGAAATGCCAGAGCATGCGACCAGGTTCTATGACAAATCTTTTACTGTGCAGGCTATCTGTCTATGGAATGCTCTGCCCGTGACAATCAGACGTGCACGAACACTTGCCGTTCCAAGAAAATGGTTAAATATCACTTTTTGAGCTATTGAAGCCGTTATTTGCTGTCTTATAATTACGTTGCGTTTTCATTGAAATTGTTATTCTGTATTGTACCTATAATAGTGTATGTAAGTTTATGATATAAAATATGTATGTATATGTATGTGTATCTAAGGTATATTAGATATTTATATTTGTTTTCTTTATATTTATCTATGTACCTATGGTATGTAATATGTATATCTATTGCAATTTAACGCTACTTGTATTTATGTATGCTAAGTAAGTACTTAGTACATTTTTCCCAAGAAACAGTTTTATTTATATTTCTTATTTCTTCACCAATGCCTACCCCCTCTTTCTTCAATTCTGTTCCTTCTACTTTGTCCATCCAAAGGTTTCCTGTAAGAAATCACTTTGTAGCGATAAGGCCGCCATTTGTACATATTAAAACCTGTTTATGTTTGTTATGCATTTTATATTGGTGTACAATAAAGTTTTATTGTAATGTATTGTTGCTAGTCCGTCGTCCATATCAGCATTATCTGCAAATACATGCCTAGTATTGTGTCGCGGTTTAAGAACTAATAACTTTTAAAGCCATTTTCATAATTATATCTATCTATACTAAAAGGGACGCCAAAGTTGTATAACCTGTTTCAAGCCATAATGGGTACATAACGTTGTTAAGATAGTAATGGAATTATCAGAATTAATAAGGGTACATTACGGCACGTTGTACCGTCGATGGTTCAAGTTTTGAATTTCAGTGTGAAAACTCAATTTTGGAAAGGAACTCTGTATTTTGTTTAGTGTCAAGTATAGTTTGTAGTATACACCTGTGATCTTCACGACGGAACATTATTTGTTCCGTCTTCAATGCTACTCTTCAAATATGTATTCGTATTACCCGCAGTTATTTGTATAGGACTGTGAGTGCCTTCTAGTATAATATATGTATAGGTATACAGGGTGTTACATAAGGGTTATATCAACCTGAAGACACCCCCATCAGCTTGTCGTCCAGAACGCATTTCGATATGTGGCGACCGCCAAACCAGAAAAAAAAGTTCATCAAAAAATTTATAAAGTTAAATATGCGTTATTTCACATCAAAACAAACGTATCCCAACGTACGTACAATGACCTTGGTAGCGGCGTGGGCTCCGCGGCGGTGTCGGCGTCTTTAAAGGATTATTTTTGTTTATGTAAATAAAATTTTGACCAACACATAGTTATGTTCCCAGATCCTCGTCCGTACTCCAACTATGAAACGCTGACGGTACAACTCCCGGGCAGCGCTCAAATTGCCTTCTGATGATCCTACACAAACCATCATCTCGTAATACTCTCCGTTACTCAGAGCCATCACTACACAACACAGTCACTATCACACACAACTTGACACAATTCACAAATTAACACACTAAACAACTATTTACCTACTGCACAAAGCACTGAATGCAACTGAACTGACCTGTGACCTGACTAAATAATTTTAAAGAAAATACTAGGAAACTTCAAACGGCGACCGACCGGGCGACCGATCAAATCGTGCGGCATCCTTTGTTGCGAAACTTTGAGAAGGTTTTTCACCGGCGCGCATTATTTGTACTATCTACTTGATGTCGATGACCGTATCAGCTGATTTTAGCTAGTGTTGATCAAACAAGAGTATTTTATTCGGTTATAATGTTCTTTTTATGAACATTTTTTCTTGTTTGGCGTTCGCCACATATCGAAATGCGTTCTGGATGAGCAGTTGATGGGGGTGTATTCAGGTTGATATAACCCTTATGTAACATCCAGTATATGTACCTATACATATAACCAGGCAACCTGCCAATCACGGGAAACATAAAAGTCCCGGTCAGCGGCGATAAATAGCGGCTCGGTAATTTTCTGTCTGTCTCTCCGTCTCTCTGTTTGTTCCGGCTAATCTCTGAAGTGGCTTGACCGATTTTAAATGGACTTTCATATGGATAGCTGATGTTTGGAACAAGAAAACTATCCCACGCGGGCGGACCGACATACTCCTGGAGTTTATAAATCGATTGCTAACAGCTCGCTGCACTATGTTTCTATCTTCATCTGTATTTGTTTGACGTGGACGACCAAACGAACCATGGTTCCGCAAAGCACCTTCACTTTGCCATCTCTCTATCCAACGGTATACTGTGTTTCTCTGAATAAAAAAAACAGAATATATGTCAGTTATGTATGAATAAAAATTAGTAAGATTCAGCAAGATGGGTTACTGATCTAATTCTAATGTGAAACTTACGGATATTCCCAGTTCATTTGAAATATCTGTTATGGAGACACCTTCCTCTCTCAATATATTATTCGATGTTTTTTAGTGTCACTAATACGATATGTAGCCATATTTATGTAATTATTGGTTCAATAATAGTATTATTATTTTTAGTTAGTTTTATTGCACTTGACATTAATATGACTTATAATATAATACTAGACTATATTGTCCAAAGAGGTTTTTATCTAGGGTTGGTTTATGGTTTATTTCCATAACAATATATGCTGTGATCCTTTATTTACAATTTTTAAAAATAAAAACCAGTCTACGACGTCATGTTCGAAATGAAAGAGACAAGTATGCGTGCGCATTTGATGTCTCATTTAGCATGTTACGATATTTTTAAATACTTTGAATGAACCTATCTATGTGACACTTTAAACGTCTCGTCCTTTGAAGCGACTACATCGTTGTCAACAATAAGGAAACTTTGTTTGTACCGATATTATTGACTATTTGGTTGCGCCTATAGATAAGAGTACCTTGACTGTTACTAACTATTAGACGCTGACTGTACCTGAATGTTTATGAATATAAGAAAATGAAATTAATTATGAAAAAACATTATTTTATGACATTTTGTATTAGACATAATATGTATTATTATTATTATAAAACAAAGTACTCCGCTGCGTCTGTCTGTTCGCAATGAACTCAAAAACTACTGCACCGATTTTCATGCTGCTTTCACTAATAGATAGAGGTTCTCCAGGAAGGTTTTGGTATATAATTTGTCACGGGTGAAACCGTGGGCGTCCGCTAGTAAACAATAAGGCAAATATTTTGTCTGTATGAAGTGAAATTAGTTATTGCTTCAAATATTTTTATTAGTCTCTGCCATGAAGGTACTTTTAGCAATGGGACAAAAACCGCAGATGGAAATGTTTGACAAAATCGGTAAAAGGTTTCTGAATAAATCAAAAAGTTTGTAAGCCCGTAAGTCAACCTTTATTTCTGTTTAACTTTCAACTAATAGGGGTCCTTGTGTAAATTGTCACACATAGTAGAACTTCATGTGTCGCTATTTACATAGTCTCAAATAATTTTCTGAGAATAGTATGAACTGTTATACCCCATTCACATATTCGTGCAAGTGGCGAGACAAGACGCGAGACGCGAGACGAGACGCGAGACGAGACGCGAGACGAGACGCGAGACGAGACGCGAGACGAGACGCGAGACGAGACGCGAGACGAGACGCGAGACGAGACGCGAGACGAGACGCGAGACGAGACGCGAGACGAGACGCGAGACGAGACGCGAGACGAGACGCGAGACGAGACACGAGACGAGCGTGTGAATTACCTTACTTACTATGCGATTTCAATACTGTCAAAATATCGGAGGCTCGATCAAACATAGCATTTGTAAACTACTTACTTTATTGTTGCATAAATTATTTAATAATGAAATTATTTAATAATGATATTATTACAGAATGAAAACATTTATCTAGTATTACTTAAATATTTTCAGTGCTTATCTCATTTTCGTAATAATTTTCGTCCCGGATTTGTACATTGTGTTAATAATTAACTAACGACAATTACAAATGCATAATTAAGCACTAACAATATTTACAAAATATAGTTTAAGAAATCTTCTTAAATGTGCTTGGAAGGTATGAGGATGCTAAGGTGTTATCGCATATGGCGTCTCCACACCAACGACCTTCCCAGCTTCCATGGTAGCAATGCCTCTCCGGTGAGTGGACAGAGCCTGACGAATTGTGTCGTTTAGAATAGCGTGCCGAGGTATACGACCTGCGCTTCTGCTGCAAGAAAGGCCATGGTGTCCCAGATTGTCGACGGCTACTCCACAGCTGCAATGATGCGGAGATACACAAGATGTACCCAGCCGAAGGCAAGTGGCAATGCAGAAGGGTGTGTCGTCCAACATTGTTATGATGTTGGACGACGGAAGCGCCTGTATCCAGAACCCTGACTTCCATTCTCCAACAGCGCCTAGGTACTACTAGGTGCGCACGCTCTGAAATATTAACAGAAGTGTCAATTAGTGTAATTATCTATTCTCAATTAACAGAGTGGCACCGGTGGATCCCACAGTCTCTGTTAGCCTATATTTTCTACTTAATTTTAGTATAGACAATAAAAAAAATCAAACCCCCGAAAAGGCCACACAGCTGGCCAAGGTCCGCCGGGCGCCACTGGAAATACCTTCTGGGGTCACCGGAGACGCCCGTAGCAATTGACATGGGAGCGGCCGCGATCACGCGGAATTCAAAAAAAAAGAAAAGAAGATAATTATTCAAATATTACAGTCATACGTCACACTCACAGTTTCGATACGGGTTGAGTTCAAGATTACTGTCGATATCCGATGCTAAACACTAGTTGGTTAGGCGCCAAGTAAATGTAGGCAGGTACTCTAGCATAGTGAAGTGTACTCACCTACCATTGTTTGACAACTTTTGTCATTAGCAAATGGTGACAGTTACTTCATAGTTGATTCAATTCCGTAGGTACTTCAAGATACTTCTCGGCTGTTCCGGGTATAAGTAACTACAGTGACAGAATCGCCAGTGCCTGAACTGTATAGTTTGTAAAAGATATATTTACAACTAGCTGTTGCCCGCAGCTCCGCCTGCGTGTTACTTTAGATCTACATAACTTTTTTATTTATGAAGCTATCGAAAACCAAACCGCAAATTCAAATCGGTTAACCCGTTTCTGAGATTAGCGTGTTCAAACATTCAGACATACAGACAAAAGTTCTAAAAACATTGTTTTGGGTTTTATTGCGTTCATAAAGCCCCCTACAACAGTTCCTCTATTATATCTTCTATTATATTCTCTACTAGCTGTTGCCCGCAGCTCCGCCTGCGTGTTACTTTAGAATTTAGAATATAATAATATTTACTTTAGAATTTAATTTATAAGTTTTTTATTTATGAACCGATTGAAAACCAAACCTTAAATGTTAAATTGAATAAACCACAACGCATTACTGAAAACCGCAAATCCAAATCAAAAATTCAAATCGGTGAAGCCGTTTCTGAGATTAGATTTTTTAGATTAGATTCAAACATTCAAACAAACAGACAAATGTTTTAAAAACCATTGTTTTGGGTTTTATTGCGTTCATAAAGCCCCCCTACACCAGTTTCTCTATTATATCTTCTATTATATTCTCTATTATACCATACAAATTCATCTTAAGATACGAAAATATGAAATATTATTTATTATCTTCGTCGTGTGTGATAGTGCATTGAATTGTATGGCGAGCGATATTGTATCTTAAGTTAAAATATTATAATATCTTAGCCGTGTGCAGCGCCCCTTAGTGGACTTCACTGCGGGTGACGTAGCCTACGACAAACTTATTATTTGCGGTTGGTACAGTAATCGGATCTAGGGATCGAACCGTAAAATTAAGTTTGTTTTTTATTGTATATACTTTTCCGGGATAAAAGGTACCCAGTGTGGTGCCCAGGATATTAAAGAATAATTATACCAAGTTTCATCGTAATCGAACCGGTAGTTTTTGCGTGATGCCTGAACAGACAGACAGACAGACAAAATTTTTTTTAATCATATTTTTGGGTTCGGTGTCGGTCTAGTAACACCCCCTGCCATTTATGTTTTTAATATTTTCAATGTACAGAATTTTCACTTCTACAGATTTATTATAAGTACATGGGACACACTGAAAGATTTGCACTTCTAGCTAATCGGAACTATTTGAATTTCGAATGTTATATTTTTTTAAACGTTGCAACCTTCTTAGTATTAAAAAAAAACAATTGGCGGGAAATCATTTTTCAATTGTTTTTTATCACACATCAAAGTTCTACGTATGCAATGAAAATGGAATTAAGTCGAAAAGATTTTAGAGCGATGATTTTTTATGATTTTAAAAGTTCTCTCTCTCCGCAAGACATGCCGCTCGTCTTCAAAATGCTTTTGGGAGAGAAGTACCTTGTTTGAGCACCGTGAGGCGATGGTTTGCTGAATTTGAGAGAGGTCGAGTTTCTTTACATGACATATTTCGTGAAGGGCGGTCTTCAACTGCCGTCAACAAAAATAATGTGGCTACTGTTAAGCGGTTAATTGAAGAAAACCCGCGGATTACTTATGAGACAATTCGATGACTATTGGGGATTGGTATGAGTGTATCCAGAAAATTTTACACGAAGAATTGAAAGTTCGGAAACTTTGTTGTCGTTGGATCCCTCACGAACTGACAGCGGAGCAGAAGCGGGCTCGCGTGGAATGGTGCTCACAGATGCTACTGAACTACGACCATGGACATTCTAATGCTGTTTATGACATTGTCACAGGAGACGAAACGTTGATTTATTGTTTTGAACCCGAAAAAATCAGCAATCTTGTGAATGGGTGTTTGAAAATGAGAACAAGCCAACAAAAGTAAGTAATTAAGAGAAACGTTGGTAAAAAAATGATCGCGTTTTTTTTCTCAGCTACGGGTCCCATCTGTACAATTCCACTTGAAGATCAAAAGAGTGTTAATGCCGAGTGGTATTCTACCATTTATTTACCCAGGGTGTTAGAAAAAGTTCGCGAAAGACGACTCAAAAGCCGCGTTCTCCTACATCATGACAACGCTTCTTCACACACGGCCAACAAAACAAAGTCATTTTTAGCTTCCGAAAAAGTACAACTCGTCACCCATCCTGCGCATAGCCCCGACTTAGCACCCTGTGATTTCTGTATTTTCCCCAAAATCAAAGATTTGATGAGAGGTTTCACTTTTACCAACTCCGAAGAGGCAGTGATAGCGTTCAATCAGCACGTAGAAAACATGCCTTCAGATCTGAGGTCCTCCTGTTTTAAAAAATGCTTCGATCGCATGAAAAAATGTTTAACATGTAAAGGAGAGTATTTTGAAAAGCAATAAACATAATACCTTGGTTTTAACATGTTGCTTTTTTAATTTACGCAAAACTTATAGTGTAACCTACGTATAGATAAGAATTACAATATACATAATTATAGACTAAAAATATTTACATTACAAAATATCGTTTAAAAAATCCTAAGCGTCATTGCCGACTGGGAAGGTTCCCAGAATGCTGGCTGTGTTGCCACGTTGGATGGCGATACTTATTCTTTGGGTCAGAAAATAGCCAACCTTTTGGTCCTGAGAAGCATCGATTAGGCGTTTAGCAATGTCTCTATAAAAGTAATATCGGCCCTAGTTGTTGAAATTTTGATGCAGATTAAAAAATGGTTATGGATTTTCTATTGTAAATAATGTTGGTAATAGTTGCCCCCTGTTACATGGGACTAATTAAACTACTGGCAAAATGAGGGTGTGTAATGTCTCTCTGCCTACTCTGTCGACCATAGGTGTTATTATATGCCATTTAAGTCAGAATCACCGTTATCGAATAATTAGTTTCTAAAAACGTTTTTAGATCGATAAAGGTTAAGTTACAAAAAAATTATTAGATACCTACAATCATCATCATCCACAGAGCACTTTCCCAGCTTTTCAGTGTGACAATTTCGATATGTTCCGTGAAGTGACTGCCATCATAGTAAATACATACCACTCCCAAAATTTATAAAAAATCGTGTAAACAATAATTCATGTCATTGCTGACTGGGAAGGTTCCCAGAGTGCATGATTCAAATTGCGAAATTGAAATTCCAAAAAATGATTTAATGTTCACGTAGTATAATATGTTAATAGACTCTATGTGAATTCGGTTGATTAAAATCAGTGACCTTGTTCAGTGTTATTAGCTAAGGGCTGTGTTATTGTCCTGGGAAATCTATTGAAAGCGTCTGAGTCACAAACATGAAGTGGGACACTTTGAATAGGTTACCGCGAAGTTACTCGTAATTATTCCTATTTCCCCTAATCATTCTATGAATAAAAGAAATGAGACGACATTTTCGTTTATTTTTCTTGAGGTATTTTCTCCGTTGGTATTCAGTCATCCACACTAAGGGTAACTGGAATGGAATGTACTTGCATACTTTATCAATAAATGGGATAATTTATTTGCACAACATGCTTTTAAAATATAGTCATTATACAAAGCAATTGTTCAGAATAATAAATTTTCAGACGTGAGTAAATTCACAGCACAAATAATGTTGTAAAATACGAATATCTGCGCCACGTGTTAAAAACGCTGAAATATAAATTTCATTTCATGTTTTTGTAAATAAGTTAATATTAAGAGTGTCACTCTGAATATCGAAAGCCATTAGTTCGACATGTGCGACAAGCACTACTTCGACAAGCATTTAGTGTGACAACACATCACTTCAACAGAACAAAATTAGATTACAATATTTACAAACAATGTCGTTTTCGGTAAAAAGGGTTTAGAGATTTAGAAGACACGTGAGTAAGTACCTACTAGAACTTTGTATAGGTACTTACGTGTGTAATTTATGCATTTAACGATATTGTTCGTTACGTGCCTGGGAGAGCACGTTAAGCCGTCGATCCCGGTGGTCATACGAAACCAAATCCGACCGGTCTAACTACAGAGCTTTTATATCGCCAATGGGTTGTGGAGGCCAGATGGCAGTCACTCCACGGAATATACTGAAGTTGAGCCGCATCGCAGTTAGACTGGAAAGCCGACCCCAACTGGATTGGCAAATGGCTCAGTGGATGATGATGATACGATATTGTTCGTTTATTTATTATGTAGCTAACCGGGAAAAAAATAACCTACGTCTTTGAATCGAAGTTTAATTTTATCCTTAGATACTTGCTTACGTAAAGTGAATTGTGAGTATTATTACGACGATAATGTACTATAGTTAGAGTAGGCATTATCTGAAAATACAAATGGAGGGAAGCCCTTTCAACAGGAGTGCAAGGACGGTCCGCTCACCTCCACCGACTTCTGCACCCGCACCACGCCCTAACATTGCCCAAGAGGAAAGCAGGATGGAGGTTATTTCTACACCTGAGATCCAGAATTGGATGACCACCATCTAGCAGTGTCTCAATGAGGTGTGCTCAATTGTATCTGAGGCTACAAGTAAGTTAAACTCAGAACAAAAAATGAGGATTAGCTCCTTATGCCGGAAAGTAGGTCATGGTACATCCCAATTAGCAGTAGAGTACCAATCTTTAAAAATGAAAGCCGTACAAACCAGTAAACATGTCCAGTCGCTTGGTGACCAGCTAGATTTAGCCCAAAACTTGCAGGAGTTAAAATATAAAATTGAAGAGTCGGCAAAAGGTACGCCCGGGGCATCGTTTGCTGACATGGTGAAAAAAGGCGCTAACAAATATATACCAGCATTGAATCTTAGTTCAGTGGCCATTTACCCCAATGACAAAGGAAAATCAAGTGACGAGACAAAATCACTGGTCCAAAAGATTATCTGCCCCGAACAGTTGAAACTTCATGTAAGAGGCCTTCGTAAAACAAAAAACGGTGGCGTTATAATCAGCACGGAATCGAAGGGAGACATTGAAAAAATAAAACAATCTGCCCAACTATCAAACTCAGGCCTCACCATAGACGAAGAACATAAAAAAAGACCGAGAGTAATTATTATCGGAGTGCCCTCTTCAATGGCAGAACAAGAAGTTTTTAACTGCCTTTATAACCAAAACCTGGCTGGTAACTAGGAATGCAGCTTTGAGACTTTCATGAGTTCCACTAAGTTGAGCCACAAGTCGGGTAAGAGAGATGCCGAGACCTGTAACTATATAATAGAGGTATCTGCAAGGATACGTAAGGACCTTATTGCTAGGGAAAGATTGTTTGTGAACTGGTCGTCATGTCCAGTTAGAGATTTTACTCTGGTCACTCGGTGCTTTAAGTGCCAACAGTATGGCCATGCGGCGAAGACTTGTCGAGAGGCTGCACACACCTGTGGCCACTGTGGAGAGCAAGGCCACTCAATAAAGGCAATAAATGCTCAAAGAAAACTGACGAAGGGAAATGCGCTACTTGTTCGCGCTTCAATAAGCCGAACAAGCATTCTACAGGAGCTCTAGACTGCCCAGCAAAAATTATCGCGGAAAAAAGGTATATTAACTCTATAGATTATGAAGGCGCCTAAGAGCGCCCTTAACCAAGTTTTCATACTTACCTTTGTTTGTTCTTTATAGTTTTAGTTTACTTTAGGTTCATAGTAATGACTTATAATTTAATAAATGACATAGATAGCTTCTCTGTGGCAGAGACTAGAACATGTGAGGCAGAGGAGTGCAAACAATATCTAACCTCGTGCACTAACCCATTTTCCATAATTACTCAAAACATACGCAGTGTCTTTAAGAACTTTGATGATTTTCTAACTTTACAGCATAGAATAAATATGAATCTTGACGTCATCGTCTTTACGGAATGTAGGCTATCATTACCATATAATATACCACTAATGCCGGGATATAATATGTACAGAAGTAATACATTATACAATCAAAACGACGGCGTTGTAGTTTACATAAAAAGTGCAATTAATGCAACTATCGGGGAACCGAATATGCAAGAGTGTAATAGGCTTTTAATAAAAATAGGAACAGACTTGGCAATACTAGCAATATATAGGCCTCCCGCCTTTAGCGATAAGTACACGTTTATTGATTCACTAAATGATACTCTTCAAAGTCTGTCTTCCTTTAAAAACATAATTTTAATTGGAGACATAAGCATAAACATCTTGCAGGGACAACAGGACGTAAAAGACGATGCCCAGCATTATCTCAACCTCTGCTCATTTCATGGCTTATTCCCTACGCACTCTTTTGTCACGCGACAGGCAAGTGGGTCTTGTTTAGACCATATCATGCTAAAAACGCAATATCCCGCGCATACATTCGTCAAAAAATTCCACTATAACCGATCATAACGCTGCCCTACTAACAATGAGTTGCAAGTTACCTAAACTAGAAAAAACTCGCTTAGTCTCGAAATTAAACATGAATAAACTTGAAGACGATTTACGCGACATCGATTTTGAACCAGTTTACTATTCTGATGACCCGCAGTTTTGTATGCAATACTTGATTGAATGTGTAAAAAGTGCAATTAATAAAAATACATGTATAATACGAACAAGTAACAAAAATAATAACTTAAAACCTTGGATTACACCTGGTCTTATCCGTTGTATAAAACACAGGGATAAACTCCACTTGAAATGTAAGAGCGACCCTGACAATCTAGCGCTACAGTTGTCATACAAAAGATTTTTTAGAATTTTTGCAATAATCTGTTAAGAAAAGTTAAAATACATCACGACAAACAAGAACTGGAAAAGGCAGGTTTAAATAGTAAAATTATCTGGCGGCATATTAAAAGTATAACATACACTACGAAACAAAATGAATCGCCTTCAAGTTTATTAAACATCCATTCATCACAGGTCGCATCATCTAACATGGTCAATAAGTTTTTTATAGAAGTTGGTAGGCGACTTGCGCAGCAAACGCAAGCAAATAGACATTTTCCAGCAAGCCCTCCGTTCCAGAGTAGAACTACCCTGTCATCTTTTGTGCTATTAGACACCGACGAAGAAGAGGTAGAGAGGATAATAATGAATCTAAAAGATGATTGTGCTGTTGGTTGGGACCTTATATCAAATAAAATCCTTAAAAAATGCAGGCGTACGCTGGTGCAACCGTTAACTAACATATTCCAAAAATGTTTATCGTCGGGTATTTTCCCTAAGTGCCTTAAAAAAGCTGTTGTTGTCCCTGTATACAAGACTGGAGGAAAAGACCAGGTAACAAATTACAGACCTATTTCCTTACTCCCTGCAATATCGAAAATACTTGAGAAAATTATAAACAACAGGTTGACGAAATATTTAGAGGACAATCCGCTTTTATCAAATACCCAGTTTGGTTTTAGAGCTAATAGGTCAACAGCCGATGCGGTGCATAACTAACGGATTACATAGCACAAGAGCTTGACAAGGGTAACTACACAGTGGGAATCTTCCTGGATCTTGCCAAAGCTTATGACACGGTCTTTATTCCTAAGCTGTTGACAAAGCTTGACAACATGGGAATAAGAGGCGTACAATTGGACCTCCTCAAAAGCTACTTAAAAGAGCGTACTCAATGTGTTAAGATCTGTAATATTATCAGTGAAGATCTCGAGAACACCTCGTTCGGCATTCCCCAGGGAAGCGTATTAGGAAGCACTTTGTTCTTAATTTATATAAATGAACTATGTAACATAAATCTCGAGTACGGTACGGTCATATCATACGCGGACGACACTGCCCTCCTTTTTTCTGCTGAATCAGAGTCAGAAGCGTACGGGCGTGCGCAGCGAGGATTTAACATCGTAAATAAATGGCTTCAACACAATTTACTTACATTAAATGCAGATAAAACCAAATATATTTCATTCTCGATGCGCAAGAGACCGAATACAACCCAGCCCAACCCCTCACTGTACGCTCACTATTGTAGGGAACCTGATAATAAAGATAACACGTGCACTTGCCCAGTTATAGCCATAACAGATACTATAAAATACCTGGGTATTATAATAGATGAGACGCTTTCGTTTAAAAAACATAGCGAAGCACTAATTAAGCGAATGCGCAAGCTGATATTTGTCTTCAAAAAAATAAGATATATAGGTGACTCAAAGGTGATTAAACAAGTCTACTATGCACTTTGTCAATCAATAATAACATATTGCATAACGTCATGGGGAGGAGCAGGCAAGACCTTGCTTTTACCCGTCGAGCGAGCTCAGAGGGCAATCCTTAAGGTATCAACGTTCCGCCCTTTCCTATTTCCCACTAACCTCCTATACAAATCTTGTGAAGTATTAACAGTCCGTCAGCTATTCATACTCAGTACAGTACTAAAACAGCACGCATCACTTCCCTACAGCACTCAAGTTTCCTACAAAAGACGGAAAGATATTGTTTGCACTGAAAGAACTGCGATAAAACGCGAATACACAGGCAAATTTTACTTGTTCTTAGGACCGCTTCTGTACAATAGGATAAACGCTACAGCAAATATTTATCCTCTTAATTATTCTCGTTGTAAGCAAGTACTAAAGAATGCCCTCCAAGGGATATCCTACGATGACACAGAGGAGTTAATATCTGTATTAAAATAAATAGTGATAACTTGAATAATTAAGACATATCTAATATAGTTATCAATATTGAGCCACTTTGGCATTGTACTAGCTCTTATTATATAATATTATGAATAACCTAATCATATAATGTTACGTAATTGTTTTTCTGTAATGTTATATAATTTACTTAGCTGCAATTGGCGCCTGAAATACAGGACTACCTAGTTCAGGTGCAAATTACGTTTATAAGACTACCTATTTATAAAACATCTAGAAACATATAAATGTAAATAGGTATTATTATACCTACATACTTAAGCTACTAATGCACTAACTATGATGTAATAGCGCACAATTAAAATTAAGATTCTATGTAAAATTTTATTGTACAATTATTATTACGAAATAAATTTATTATTATTATTATTACAAAATTAGGTAATTATCAATACGTTTACTGAATAATAAATACACCGTGTTAATAAAACGATTAAAGCTTCATTTGTGGCAAATTATGCATTTTGGTGGTAAATTTGCTACCATTATTTATATATGTTATCTGTTATCTTGCATCCTCTTCCCCTATCCCCTAAACTTACGACCAAAGGACCTACGAAAAGAGTCCGTCTATCCATTATGCTCTCACGTCTAAATCGCAGAACTGATGAATTTTGGTGAAAGTATAAATATAGCTACTAGAAGTACTACAGTAACCATCCGCAGACCAAGTCGCGGGCGTCCACTAGTAAAATAATATTCCTCCACGTCGAGATCGACTAATAAGAAGACTAATAAAAATAGAATAGTATTGGCATAAAAATGAAAATGAAAATTTTTCTGTGTATTTCTATTACGAGTATAACTAGGTCAAAACCTAAATAAACTAATAATTATATTAGAAAGTGAATTTGCTTCCAATTTGTATTGTAGTTTGAATACGTAATCGTGTTCCGATCGATGTAGTACCCCTTGATATTTGAGATATTGGTATTTTTCCTTCACCTTTTCCCCCTTTAGCTTTGCTTGTTAATAAATTGGGGTCGAATAAACCTCGTTAGAGTTCGCCGATGTATAAAGTAGCTTGACATGAAAATATATCCTAATCCGGCCATACGTTATCCCAAGCTTAGAAATTTCCATATTACCTACCTACTGAAAAGCACCTGTACGCCCGTTATTATTACACTCTGAAATTAGTATTTTCATAACAAGTATAAAAAATTGAAGCAATTTACTTTAGTGCTTATGAAAGAAACAATTTTATTTATTTATTTATTCTTGTATACACACAGTAAATAAAAACAGAAAATATATAGGGATACAAACTAAATATGTAAACAAAGGCGCCACTTATCTCTAAGAGAGGAGATGATGATTGCAAACAGGTGCTGATGTGTGTGCAGGTCTATAAACTTACATCAACTATAACTACATAAATACACAAACACATACATAATAAGTTATATTAACATACATAAACTAACAATAATAAGGTTAAGAAGAGAGATAGTGTTCCTTCACTCTCTTCTTGAAGCTAGACCCGGTTCTGCAGTTCCTTACAAAAACAATGTTACAAGATTTTACCTTTTTTTTTTTTTTTTTTTGTTTACGCAGGGGTGATTCCTAACGAATACCGCACGGTGCGAGGACACCGCGCGGTGATGTATGGTTTGCACACACTAAAACCCCTGCGGTGTGCCGTACTCTGCGCCTGTTTAAGGGGGGGCCGGGAACAATTTTGCTACTTCTTCAGCGACCCCCCGGCGCGTGCCCCAGGTGTGACGGGGCACCCTCTCTATATTCGGTACCTCACTAAGGACTCTCTTAGGGCGTCGTCCAGGCACACACGGACGTCACCCCCTCGCGGGTGGCATGATGCGGGTGGAGAGCAGACCCCGACTCTCACACCCGCTGCCACGATCAGGGCGGCATGAGGCGTGCATACGCGCGTCTATTCCGTCCAGGGCGTCGGGCGCGAAGCGGGTCATTGCGAGCAAGGGCACTGCTCTCCCTGACCCGCTCCGCACTCTCCTTCTGCGAGACGACCTCCTCGCAGAAGGACGCAACTGCGGTGAAACATCTCTCACTAGCAACCATGGAACGTATGATAGCTGCCAGTGAGAGATCCGATCCGATGACTTCGACAAGGGCAAGGCGCTGCGTGTCCCAAGCTGGACAGACCGCCAGCGTGTGCTGCGCCGTGTCCTCGACGCAGTCGCAGTGGTGGCAGGCGAAACTCACCTCCTTCCTTGCGACCTGGCACAAGTACTTACCGAAGCAACCGTGCCCGGTAAGCACCTGAGTCAGCCGGAAGGTAAGGGTTCCGTGCTGCCGCCCCTCCCACTCAACAAGGACCGGTTGGAGCGCCTCCACAGTGGCAATGCCTGCACGTGGAGCCTCCAACCGGGACGACCACTTCCCTAAAATTTCAAGGTGAGCGGCTTCACGCCACCCGCGAATGACCGCGGACGGTGGCCGACAGCCGTTTACCGTCTGGTGCTCCGTGGTGCGCCAGTACACTTCGGCGAGCACTTCAGCCTCCAAATCCCATGGGGGGGTTCCGGCCAATGCGCACGCAACCTCCGTCGACACGGTGCGATAGCCACGTATGACCTTGACCGCCATTACCCTCTGGGGGCGCCAAAGACGAGCCCTATTTTGGGTGGTCAAGGTCGCTGCCCACAACGGTGCACCGTATAATGCCATTGACCGGATAATCCCCGTGTATAGCTGACGGCAAGCAACACTGGGTCCCCCCAAGTTTGGCATGAGCCGTCCCAGTGCAGCTGCAGCGCTGACAAGCCTCGGCGCTAGCTGGATGAAGTGCTCGTCGAAGCGCCACCTCCCGTCTAACAAGAGCCCCAGATATTTCATCTGAGGCCGGATCGGTACGAGGACCGAACGTACATCCAGACTTGCGCCGCTGGGTGGACCGCGACGAGGCCCATGAAATAAGAGAGCCTCAGTCTTCTCGAGGGCCACCCACAAGCCCAGCGCTTCAATGCGTTCAACCACCTGGGAGACGCCCAGATTGGCTAAGCGCACCGCCTCGTCGAAGTGCCCCCCTGAGGCCGCGACTAGGGTGTCGTCCGCATAGCAGATGACATCCACTCCGGGGGGTAAAGAGACACGTAGGACCCAGTCGTAGCCGATGTTCCACAGGAGCGGCCCTAGAACCGAGCCCTGAGGAACACCGCACGACATGGGTCGCCGTCTTAATATGCCGTCTCGGGACAAGATTTTACCTAACATAGGTACAGTGCAAAGTTATATAGGCTTTGATGCTCAACAGAAACCTACGAGAATCAATGACGTTTTGATTTGAATAGGTAGATAAGATAACAGGAAGATAAATAGTTTTACATGTATTGACTTTTAGTTATGGGGTAAGCATATTCAGACTTTTTTCAAAATTGTAATTGAACCTACGCCCTTTTTAACAAAAAAAAAATGGCCCTTTAAAGTTGAATATCTCGCAAACGGATTCTTGAATATTAAAATTGTCTTAGACACCTCTTAATGTTTTTAAAAGCCCTATCTAATGATACCCCACACTATGGAGTAGACGCGAGAAACCCCACTTTACGTGGAAGCCAGTTTCTCTGCCTATTCCTCTTAAGTTAACTGCAATTCTTTATCCTGTTATTTTTTTTTTAACTTAGAATAGCAAAATTTATATTTGAACAAAATAATAAAACCGGCGAAGTGCGTGTCGGGCCATCCATACTATGGGGTTACGTAGTTACCCATTATAGGCTCTATAACTCCAAATCTAATCGAGAAAAAAATCATCTGGACTTTACTTGTAGGGGAGGTAACCCAGAAAAAATATTTGCATAATTTTATTTTAGTATTTTTTTTTAAACTTTCGCGTTTTGTACACTTTATAAACTTAAGACAAACGGGTCTTTTACGCGATTATTGAGATATATACATATAATACCTCTTTATTCGAGCGGAGGACGGACGGACATGACGAAACTATAAGGGTTCCGAGACTTTTACTACGGAACCCTAATAAGAAGGTTATATAAATTCTAACTAAAGTTGTCAGTTAATATAAACCAGCATTCCTCTGAGGTAATAAATTAAAGCTGACATCACTTGGTGGATTAATTTATAGAAGATATTAAATTAACTGCGTAAGTAACAATAAGGAGAAGAAAACTCAATAAATTTATATATTTAGAAAATATTATGTTCCTTCTGACTCTGGGCCTGTCAACTGTAGTCACAGAATAGGGAATAGTATATAATTATACTGTAGTGTAGTAAATTTAACATTGCACGATACAACGTAAATTAAAAATAAATAAGTGCTACTTTTAAATGTTTTTACTGGAAGCACAAGCGTGACTACAGTTCACACCAGGGACTTGGGATGCCACTCGTTCAGGTAATTGGTTTAAAGTGAACGTAGCTAATCTATCTATCTATATAAATAATATTAAATGTAAATCCTTATGTGCTGACGTTAATAAGCGTTATTTTAAAACCTGTATTATAGAATTCTTATATCTGTGCCTGTATTAATAAATATATTTGAGTGTTAGTTTAAATGAATTGCCGTTCGTTTGTCTCGCTAAAACTCGAGAACAGCTAGACCGATTTGGCTGATTTTGGTTAAAATATTCGTACAAACTCAGCAGACCTATTGTGGCAATTATTTAACCCTTAATGATTCCTGTATATTAATATGTAAATAATTATTCTTTGCTGTAAACTGTTTAGGGTATGATGAGGCTGACATGTCCATTATGGACAAAAGCCTCAACAAAATAAAAGAAAAAAATAAATAAAAAAACTCAGGGAAGGTTACTTTGAGGCAGTACGAAGTTCGCCCGGACAGCTAGTTAATATTATTTATGAAACAAACTCTAGTTAACCCGTCGGTTGTCTGAGAACAAACCTTGCAATTCGTTTTTCTAAAAAATATTGTGTATTTGAAAAATTCTGCTGATGCTGGAGCTGGACGGTGGTCATAGGAAGTTGTGTTTTAATACGATTCAGGTGTATTCGTAAAACAGTCGAGGTTAAAAAGCCACCCCACAAATCTGGGCAAGAGATGTATAATATCAAAGCCAGTTTTATCATTTCAGGGTTTCGAGTACCGCGTGGCTCTAATTGTATGGGTAATCTAATCAACGTTGAAAATTTCATTGTGTTAATACAATTAGACATTTGCACAACATTATCAAAGTTGAACCACACACGTCGGAAATATTAAAGGAAATTTCTTAGAAACAAAATAAGTAACACCTTTATATCAGAAAGAAATTCCCAAGAAAGTGTGTGAATAATAAATCACAGTTCTATTTTGAACACTCCACTGTCACGGAAAGTCTAGGGTCAAGGTGAGTATTGGTTTTGTAGCCTTTAAAATTGATTTTACTATTCCAAAGTACCTCGGTTCAATTTTGGCATAATATAAATATAAATGCTATCTAATATTTCATGGTTCAGTATCGTTCAACGTGGCATAGCAGTCAGAGTTCTGAAATCCGAGAAGATTGCGCAATGAAGCGGAGAATTTTTGTAATTATTATAACTACTAAATAATCTTTTATTTCATAATTCAAATTAAATGTCAAGGTATATGTCAAGCTTACGAAATTATTAAAAAATTTACAAAAATACACAAATAATCTGTCAGAAATAAAAAAGTCATAAATCATTTTACAGGTACGTCCTGCATCGTTCCTGGTGCAAAGGTGCCCATGATGCTGGCAGCATTGTCCCGTTGAATGGCAATGGATACCCAGAGCGAGTGTCACCTCCCTAATTCTACGTCCTGAATTACTACTACTTAATTGTTTGTTGGTGTAAATAAAATGGGAATAACTTATGTAATATCGCGGTTTGGTCATTGTAAATCTTAGTTCCAGTGTCGTGACACTAAACGTACTTGAATTAGTTCTGATGGGACACGGGATATTTCTGGTATCATGGTCTGCCTGTGTTATTGCAACAATAAGTTAAATTGCACCTGTACCCAATTCAGATAAGTGTAGGTGAAATCTCCAAATCATACTCCACTGCGAGCAACCTTACGAAGAACATCGAGATCGTGGAGAACATCCAGACGAAGACCAAGTGGACTTTGAGGGTCGAGAGGTTGGAGTCGCGCCACAAAACGAACTTCAAGTCGATCGTGATTAGGGTTCCCACTCATCATCTCGACGTGTTCCTTAAGGAAGAGTTTTAGCCAAAAGGTGTCGTTTATAGATGGTTTCGTGGCACGTTACCTCACGCGAAGTGTAACACGACACCCGTCTTAACAGAAGACAGTGTAGTGCTCATTAATATAAGTAATATTATATGTATTTTTAGTTTTAAGGTATCCATGTATTAAGTTATTTGTATTATTAGTTTTAAGGTATATGTATCTATGGGTCGTAGAATAAGTTAATTATATTCTATAACTTTTCTCGTGTAGCCTGAATATAAATAATGAAATAAAAAAATATTACGAATACATTTACGTGTTGTATGATTACTCTGACTTAAAGTGTCACTTCACTGATTTCACACCTATTTAGCTATAGGGATGTATGTACCTACGAGTACACACGGTTACACGAAGTGTGTATAACATAACATACGTAATGTGTCACATTTGTGTACTAATTTACGATAACACGAGAAGATAGTTAACACGTTCCATATCTATCGATATAACAAGTCGACTCTGTCTGAATAACATTGAAACTCAATTTACTTACCCATATGACTTTATACTAATCGTTCTTTTTATATACATACATATAAAACGTACTTTTATACAACTTAAATAATAAGTACATTATGTTATCTGTACCTACATCAATTAGTAAATTTACTTTCGGTATTTTTGAAATCGGTTATTTATGAAACATGTAGTTACATATTTTGGTAAGTTCCTATCTACCTATTTGTATGTACGCAGTATATCATGTCAATTAGATGGGCCGTTCTCCCACACTACTGGAGTATTACGATTAGATTGGGTCACGTTTAATGGACGGTTTAACCTATGTAATTACCCACAGGAACCTATATTAGGAATATTTGCTCCATATTTTGGACGGTATGTGCCTCTGAAACAATTCAGTATTTTTATGTGAAAGTACCTAAATAACGAAGTACATATAGGTACCAACTCGCCTCCTTGAGGACTTTCTTCGCGGTTGCAGCATACATCAGCAACTTCGAAGTCTTTCTCACGCCTATAGGTACTGAGGGCCTCACAAATACCTACATATTTGTATGATTGCATATATATATATATATATGTAGCGTTTGGTATCAAACCTCATTATAGTTTTTATTTTTAAAGAAGTAGGATGACAACTCGAGGATGGAGTGTCAAGGGGTTGATAGAAAAAGGACGTACGATGATGTAATTTGTTTGGTGATAAAATAAGAAATTAAATATAAAGAATCCAAAACTCCAAATCAATTTAATTATTCACACATCCATATTACTAGTGGTATTATTAGTGGTCGCCCGCGACTTCATCCGCGTGATTATTGTTCCCGTCGCCGTATCTTTATAAATTGTAGCCTATGTGTTATTCTGATTTATAAGCTACGAGTATATAATTGTAAAGTTTCATCAAAATCCGTTCAGTAGTTTTTACGTGAAAGAGTAACAAACATCCATACATCCTTACAAACTTTCGCATTTATAATACTAGTAGGATTTTGAAATCGAAACAAACTCTTCTGCTTTATAATATTAGTATAGATTTGTACCCTAGTGTGGACGTTCTATGTATAATAGTAGGTATGTTTTATATCTTTACAATAGTCTAATAATAGCCTTTGACACTCTGGAAGTAAATATATACCTACATTTGAGACCACATTCATCAAAATTCGTCATACCGTTATGCCTGTAGAGGAAAACAAAGAAAATAACGAAAAAAAAAATATAACCCCCTCCCTGGCGTACAAAACCGGTTAAAAAGTAAATAAATGTTAGTTATCTAGTTCTCATATCACGAGTTCTGCTTAGTTTAAACTTTTAAAGCTTGATGACATCCTGTGGAACTTTTCTAATATTAACTATTCAGGGCAGAGGTGAGGTGAAGCGATATGGTATTTAATATAATCGTTTGTCAGAAGATCCCACTGGTTCGTAACTATTAAGTAACCTGAGGCTCAAATAACTATGTGAGAGCGTTACCGATTTAGTCACATGTTCGAGGGATCATGCAGATTAGGTCAGCCACGTGCGTGTTTGTCTAACCTTTCCAATGAAAATATACTCATAATTATCATCTCTGCATTTCTTCTTTTACGTAAAACTGCTGTGGAGATAGATTGAGACACTGGGCCATTTTTATCCCGATAATAAGTTCCTCTGGGAGCCCGTAACGTGAAATGTATTCCACGCGTGCGGGCCTCTGAACGGTCGTTAGGTTATTATAAGCAATTTCTTTTGTTTTATTTACGCAAATAATAATTTAAATAGGTACTTACTTACAATATTTACAGACTTATATAAGGATTAGCTATTAAGCTATGAGTATTAAGGTAGTGGTCATCGTAGCTCAGTTGGTCAGACCACTCTCCCTGTTAGGGAAAGGCCGTGAGTTCGAGTCCCGCCGATGACATCAGTTTTTGTGATCTATTTATAATTTATTTCTTAATATGTCATAATTACTAGTTGCCATCTCCGTGAACTTGTAGTAGGTATATGTATTAAAGTAAATATAGGTGAATGTGATTTTTGCGACCCTTAAGTATCCTAGTTTATTGATGATATACATTTTCAACCGACTTCCAACAAATGAGGAGGTTCTAAATTCGACTGTATGATTTTTAACTTTTTATGTTTGTTGTGGGTTTGTAGGTACTGGGTGAAACGATTATGATTTTTTTAAATTGAAATCTACTTTCCAATCGGTCCCATTTCAATTTAGTCCCATTCCAACAGTTATTTGGTCCCATTTCGGTAGTTTAAGGTCGGTTGTTGTGACAGTTTTTTAGTGAACAACATAAATAGCATTACTCTTAAACGCGGGTATTTTATTCTGTTGCCATGTACAAATAATGAACAAAGATGTTTCATTTTTTATAATACAGAGAAGTATGTTATACAAACATACTTACACACATTTATAACTGTAATCAGACAGATAACAGTATTCTTTTACAAATATTAGGCTATGCCACTTTGACAGACCCGGTTAACTTGAACAAATAAATACATTTACTATTTCTCCTAGAGACACGAGAGACAGTAGCTGCAGTCTGCACTGTTTACAACAGCTCGAACGTCAGAATAGTGGAATAATAATTAATAAACAATAATAATAAATGATGGTTAAATAAAATCAGCTTCTTTTTATAAATGACAAAACGATAGACATCAGAGGAATTTGTATGAAAACTGAACTACGAGTATAACGTCAATATTCTGCACCGTTTAATCACTAACCATTGATTTCCACTGATTCAATTGATGATTAAAAATAAATACAAGGAACATATTAGGATCGAATACAATATATGTAGGTACATAGTTTACGACTCTTTATTTAATAAATACGTTTAAATTATTTATTTTAGTTGTAACCATCTATACCATTGCGACGAATTACGTAAAGTCACTCTCAGAGCCCTTCACCAAAGTTAAGTGCTCACAATCAGCACAAATAAAACGGATGACCCGCGCACTCTGTAGCTAAATATCCTCTAGAAACTAGAGTGCGCGTGAGAGGACTAAATTGCGCTGCGAGCTATTGAGGTAGGTACCTAATCTTATTGGACTAGACCGCAGTAGCTCGCAGCGCAATTCCGTCCGAATGGTTTCTGCACATTAAAAAACGGCTCTGCAGAAAAGTTTGCAAAAAGATTGCGAAAGGCAAACGACAAACACATTGTATATTATGTTAATCTGTGTTCATTGAAAGTAACTTGCTGACTGCATAATTAATTTCGAAAATCCTTCATCCGGAGTGTTTCTAATTTGAGATGTCTAAAATTGTCTCAAACCTTTCCATGTTAATAGGGTACATATTTTTTGTATGTATTGTAGAGCCATATAAAATAAAAGTTTACTGAAAATGATAAGAAAAATAGTGAGTGTTAAATATTCTAGGTACGTTACCTATAGGTACATTATCAAATTAATAAAATTCTGACCTTTTATACTGTCTGTATTGATGGCACATAAAAACACGTATTACTTTTGTTCATTGACTGGTGGAAAAATATTATGTTCTTTTTGTTCAATATTATGAATGAAACTTAATTAGGTACCTAATCGTAAATCTTAGCTTTTACAAATTGTATTTTTTTTTGTCACTCACTCGTCTGTTGCCGGGTGTCTCTGGTACGCACGCAGAAGGTATTTCCAGTGGCGCCCGGAAGTTTCCAGTGGCGCCCGGCGGTTTTTAGGGGTGCCCGGTGGACATGATGAACAAACGCACTTGGTTTCGCTTTTTAGCATTATCAAAGGTGTTTTACTTCACTGTCTAACATTGCACGATATCGTGGAATTTATCGTGGCGATATCGCGACGATATCGTCACGATATAGTAAGTAGCAGCAGTAACATAACTTAATAAGGATTTAATTTACTATCACTTTAATGCAAACCTAATTGTAGTACCTTGAATATTAATAAAATACTATTATTTGTATGTGCTACCTGCAATCGGTGCCAAGCCCAGTGACTTTGAGCGTGATACTTATATCATTTTTTTTTTGTAAATACATACATTATATATATTTGGTCGCGTTTTAGCGCAAAATTTGAATTGAAACAATTAATTTGCATTTTTTTCTCCTTTAATTTCTGTAGAAATATGTTTCTTCTCGTTAATTATATGTGTTGTTAAGCAATTTAAGAAATGTTTAAATTTTCATTATGCAGATGGGTACTGCAGTACCCACCTCATCAGGTCAGGGCCTAAGTCACGTATTGCAATTGTAGCAAAGTAGCATCGTATTTGCACGTCGAAGGCAATTTTTTACAGTTTTCGTAGTCTACTAACACAAACGCAGTCCAGTAGTAACGTGCGTCTGCCTGCTAGCTTGTGACGCGCTAGTACCTGTTTGCGTGTGTAGTCTACTAAAGTTTTACATATTTAAACAACATAGCCGCCTGTAGGGGGGGGGGGGTGACTGATGTTGCATTACCAGGATATAGCCCCCAGACCTACTCATAGAAACACGTCCAACTGTCACCGGTAATGTCAAAGTTTTTGGGAAGTGGGGTGGGAATTGGGTTTTTTTTATGGGAAGAGGTGGATTACTTGCGGGAATTCCAGGGGGGTCCGAAAATGAAGTCAAAACTGACCTAGGATGCTTAGTTTCCGAGATATCGGGTACTGGGAATCTTGGGTATTTTTTTGGGATGGGAATTCGCGGGATTTTTTTTTGCAGGCGAATAGAATACATCTCGGCAGGGGCGCAGGGGAACAAAAATTTGCTCAGAATTGAGCTGGGAAGCTCCGTTACCGGGATATAGGGGCTTCAAGTTTTGTGGAAAGTGGGATGAGAATTGGGAAGAAAAAATTTGTGGGAAGATCAAGTACTTACTTAGAGTACTATGGGGCCGGAAAATGAGGGCAAAATTGACCTGGGATGCTTAGTTTTCGAGATATGGGTACTGGGAATCTTGGGTATTTTTGCGGGATGAGAATTCCCGGGATTTTTTTTACCGGCGAATGGAACTTGTGATGGGAGGGGTTGCAGGGGGAACAAAAATATGCCCAAAATTTTGGTGGGATGCTCGGTTCCCGGGATATAGGGGTTGGGAAGTTGGTAATGTCGGGAGTAACTAAATCCAATTTAACCTAATGATGATTGTACTCTGCAGTCACTGAAACTCAGAAAGGCACCAAACCGAAAGGCACCACACCGAAATGACTGTAGGTACAATTATCATTAGGCTAAGTTGTATTTAGTTACTCCCGACATTACCAACTTCCCAGCCCCTATATCCCGGAAACCAAGCTTCCCACCTAATCTTCCTTATCCTTAATATTTATTTATGTACTTAATGAAATGTAATTTTTATTTCTTTTTTCAACAAACAAATTCTACATCTTTATAATATTAGGACCTTTATAATGTAATAATATTATGATGTTCAATTAGATGTAAACGAATTTTTAGATTTAGATTCAATGCATCGAACAGAAATCGTAATACCAGGCTTTTCACAATAGACTCGTACCCTTGATTGTCCGACCCGATTCTATTGTACGGTTACATCTCAATAGTCCCAGTTAGCCCCCGTCGGTTCTGTTATATCAATACGACTAAGCTATCAATGTCTATTAATGGGTACATGTAGTCTCTCGAGTAATATTACTTTTGTATAATATAGTATGATTTCTGTCTTTTGTATAAAACTGGTTGGGCTAGGGTACCTACTAATAACGTCGATGAGAAAAATTGGTCTTCATTATTAGTACATGTTCTTGTACAGCCTGTGTTGTAGAACATTTATCATTTGTGTTATAGGTTGGGACCCGCGACTTCGTCAGCGTGAAATAATCTTCTAGTCCTATAATAAAAATTACCTTCATGAAGATACTCCTTATCCTAACATCAGCAGTTGCTAGTGAGAGTGTATTTAAAATCAGTCTAGTGGTTTCAGGGATTAGCCGAAAGAAACAGACAGACAGCAATTTTATTTAGAACTAACTAATCGCCGCGGCTCCACCCGCGTGATATAGTTATCTCGTTCCTGGTTCCGTTACATTACCGCGATAAGAAGTAGCCTATGTTACTCAGGGATAATTTTCACACCTTATAATATTATTACTAGCGGACGCCCGCAGCTTTGCCCGCTTAAGAAATGATATACTAAAAACCTTCCTCGAGAACCACTCTATCCATTGGTGAAAACCGCATCACAATCCGCTACGTAGTTTTAAAGATCTAAGCATACATACGGACAGATGCTACTTTATTTTATATTATTTAGTGATAAGTATAAGTATAGATTGTTTTTTAAGTAGACCGTATTTTCTCTCACAATGAGATTTACACCGCTTTCAAATACAAACGATATCTATCAAAACATTTCTCATTATTTCATTGTTTCTGCTGAGTCCGTTAATTTTGTACTGATTTTAATATTTATGCATAAAGTCACATCTGTCTCCCCAAAAATATCCATAATAATATCAGTCAGTCAGTCCTTTTGTTGGTGCGTGAAAAACTTTCGGCATATTTGCCTGTCTAGAAGGGAAGAGGGTGACTGAGTTTGAGAATATTTCACGCAGCAAATTCCGACCGAAATACTTATTAAGGTAAGTGTTAATAAAAGCTCTCACAGATTTCTTCCCAATAAGACACAAAACATTTTTTACAATTCATATTTAAAGGTGTTCAAGTAGTCCAAGTGCTTATTATTCCAAGACCACTTAAAATTTATATTTACTGAAATCGAATTCATTTTCATAACGTTTATTCACGGTCAGATTAGGTTTAAGTATACAATGACAAAAATATTTTTGAGCGAAGCGGGCGAAGCGAGCGGAGCTCCTTATCAGGTGACTCAAATGCAATTCGATGTGAAATTGTTTCTCGACAACTACCCAACCGATTTTCATGATTTTTTCACTCAAAAATCAAGCATTCTCAGGAGCAGGTTTTGTTCGAGACCGAATTTTGATTTAGGACCCTCAAAAAAAGTTATTGACCACAAATATGTCAACAACCGATTTTCACGATTTTGTCACTCAAAAATCAAGCATTCTGAGGAGCAGGTTTTGTTCGAGACTGAATTTTGATTTAGGACCCTCAAAAAAGTTATTGACCACAAATATGTCAACAACCGATTTTCACGATTTTGTCACTCAAAAATCAAGCATTCTCAGGAGCAGGTTTTGTTCGAGACTGAATTTTGATTTAGGACCCTCAAAAAAAGTTATTGACCACAAATATGTCAATAACTTTTTTTGAGGGTCCTAAATCAAAATTCGGTCTCGAACAAAACCTGCTCTTTATAGATTGATAAATGCCGAGCAATAATCGCTTCGCTCAATTGCATGCTGCAGCGCAGTACCACGGCAGCGACCGCCGCTCCTAGTTAAATTAGGAAGTTTGCTATCTTTGGTTGGTTTCAACTGAATTTGGGAGGAAAATCCAAAAAAAAAGGTTTTCAATGTTTGCAAGGTGTGTTGTTCGACGACGCCATAGGTTGCCAACCTTTGTGAGTTTAGTTCTTGTTTATTGCTCTTTCACGCAAATATATCAATTTTTTTTTTAAATACTCGTAAATAACGGTTACTCATAACAAACTCAAAACCTTTAAGGTTAATAAGTAATTTAAATTTGACTTAATTTGCTAATAACTCACAAAGTTAAGAATGTGTCCATTGGCACTTTTCTGAGTGTCTCTATTATAATGCAAAGACACTTTGTTCTTGTGTTCTTGAGGAATAGCACTCACTGCACTATGTACTAACACTAATTACACTAAACGAACTCAAAGGGCTTAGTTCTCTTTAGTCTTATATCATGAAGTGGATCTTTTGATTGTGCAGTAAGACTCAGTCAACAAAATTCGATGCAAACGGAGCAACAGAAACCGTGGTCCACCCGTGGCCACGGCTCTTGTAACGAGGTCGAAACGTCGGGTAATAAATAGGTAAGTATATATCTCAATAATCACGTAAAAGACCGTTTGTCTTAAGTTTATAATGTGTACAAGACGCGAAAGTTTAAAAACATATTCAACAGAAACTAGTTATAAGGATGAAACACAATCCTACACAATCCCTTATGTCCTTCCTACCTGCGGAAGCGATTCACACTGATGCGCGCGTCAGATGAATCGTGCCGGCCTCACCTCTCCTACCGCCTCAACTGTCCATCCCATAAATCCGACTTTTTCTCCTACTCTTTTTCTGTACATGCTGTTAGGCTGTGGAACGCTCTGCCGGTAGATATAAGAAACTGCAAAACTGTATATGTTTCAAGAAGAGAGTGATGGAACATTATCTCGCTTCCCTTCCTTAACAATCTGTATGTTTATGTATCTATATTTATGATAAGTTAATATGTATGTTTTGTGTATTTATGTAGTTAAAGTGTATGTAAGTTTATTAACCTGAATAACAGTATTAATCTGCACACATGCACCAGCACCTGATTGAACTCACGTCTCCTCTATCAGGCTCATTGGAAGAGATCTCTTTAGAGATAAATGGTGCCTCTGTATACATGTATACAATATTTCCATTTACAATAATGTATATACCGTGTGTACATAAATAAATAAATAAATAAAATAAAATGAAAAATTGACACAAAATTGATTTCAAATTACCGGAATGGGAACTCGGGAAGCAGTAGCTTTCAATTGAAAAATGCAAGGGCTTTCAAGGGGTAACAAACATAAAAACACATACAGCCGAATTGACAACCTCTTCCTTTTTTGAAAACGGTTATATATCAAAACATCTTAGCTTTGTTAGGCGCGTTAAAAGGTGAGGCAACGCAGACGAGACTTGAGCTATTAGCATTTATATTAACCCTTCGCAACACAGGTTTATTGAAATTAAACTTTATTACAGCTTTATTTCCTACGTGATGTGACGAGTTTTGAGAATGTAATCGAAAAGTTAAAATACACTGTTTATAAAACCTGAATCTCGTTCACAAAAAATAAATTGTTGTGAACCTGAAATGGTATATTTTATGCATAGGTACAGACTAATATGGTATACCATTTACATCTACCCCTTCGGGGATATAGGCGTGAAATGTTTGTGTGTGTGTGTGTGTATTTACATCTAATTTAAATCTAGGAACACGCGTCGAAGAACTCCTCCGCCTTGACGCCGCCTGGCAATGTTCCTCCTAGCAGCATAGCCAGTATTACCAAGTTGTATGGTAACTCTTTGTGTTTATAAATCCAGACAGCACAATCACGTCTAATCGGAAGATTAAAATCTCGTTATTCATCAAGACCTCCTGCCCACTCAGGGGGACCGCGTAGCTTTACGTTCAGGACATGGCTGTGTGACCACGTTTTTTTTTAATCAGTTACCCCTGCTGTACTTGCAGGGTGCTTATTTAATCAAAATAACAAATTAAATAACTATTTTTAATTGCATATCCTCAGCTCTCATCCAAGCCTAGCTCTTTCATTCAATTTTCTGCTTTTATCCCTCACGTACTTTCGTTTTTCTCTTTCATTCTATTATTCCATACTTTTCGTATTATCTTCTAATTAATATTTTTAAAATATCGGAAAGATAGAGAGGGTTATTTATTTATTTTATTTAACATCATTTCTTTTTGTTTTTTTTTTCACAAAATCGCCCCACTCTTATCAGTAGTTGCCTGTCTTATACGTGCTGTATAAGTAAATGGTACATCATTGTAATAAGAGATGGCGCCACTGGCAATATTAAATGTCGATGTTAGGATTTTCGAAGGAATTCATATGAGCCAGACCTTAATATTAAATAAACTGTTTTCTGATCTTTGTATCGAATATCCGGGTGTTTTCATTATCGTATAACGATCACTACGCCCCAAGAAATAGGTACCTCTCTCGTTGGACGAGGTTGTACCTGTACATTTGGTCCTCCGTGTCGGATATTTTATATTTGGCTGGACCTTATTTTTGTCTACGTAATTTGCGGACAGTGGATCGCTGTCGCAACCGCAAATAAAGAGGTCGTAGTCTAACTACTACCTCTGACTGTTCCTGTGGGCACAGTCGAGATACGCAGACAAGATCGTGCAGCAGGTGACTCACGATCGAGTTCAGTAGTCGTGAACAGTTCTAGTTTGTGCAAGTGCATCAATGTATTGTGCGACTACTGGGAAGTGGATATAGACGCAGCAGGGAGTTGCAGCTGTCTGGTGGATGGTCTACCGAGTCCCGCCAAATATACATCGAGATACAAAACTGCGCGCCGTACGCGGCGTATTTGACAGTGTTGAGAGTGAGTGAAGTGAAGAACAAACTGTAAGTACTTTGTTGTATTAATTGTCAAGACACAAGTGTTGGGGTTTTAAAAAAGACTTTGTTGACTTTTATTAATTGTTAAAAAAGAAGTGTTCTTTGTAACTTTGTTCAAATTATTCTATCTCAATAATTTAGATTCAGTAGTATTAGCTGTAGACTTAGAATAGTTTTATAGAAAACAATGGAACGGGGAATCCATGCCGGATTTTACCCAGAATTGTAAGGTTCAAACACTTAGAAAAAATTTTTTCATAAAATTTTGTAAAATTTTCTAAGTCTATGTTTTCGTCTCATTTAATGTAAATTGTTTATTAAGTACATAAGAGTGTAACGTGTTTGCTATCGTTCGTTTGTGTGAAGTACCTTGTTCTTCTTAGCAACAATGGAGAAGTTAATAAATTTTCAAAATGACACTCTAAAAAGAATAACTAAGGCTAAAACTAACTTTAAAAAGTCTCCTAAAGAGAGATTGATGGCGGAATACATAGAAGGCAGGTTAGAATCGCTAGAAGCATTATGGTTTGAGTTTCTGTCAGGACATAAGGAACTTTGTTAAATCATGACCCTGTTAAGTTAAATGAGACAGATTACATTAAAAATGATACTTACGATAAATGTGATGAAACTTATGTTGAGTATAAGGGTGAACTAAAATTTAAGTTAAATGAATTTACTAAGGAACCTAAGGTAGTCAGTTCACATCAAGGTAGTTCTCAGGTACGGCTACCAAAATTGAGCATTCAACCTTTCTCTGGAAAGTATTCCGAATTAAAACATAACGAAACAAATCTCTAAAAAACACTTTTAGAGATTTGTTTCGTTCCTCAGTACATGATAACAATGGTTTAGATAATGTTCAAAAATTATTGTATCTTAAAGGGTACTTAACCGGAGAAGCTGAACAACTTATTAGCCAGGTTTCTATAACTAAAGAAAATTATACAAGATCATGGCAGCTACTCGAGGAAAGGTATAATAATAGAAAATACATATGTCATCAATCCTTGCATAAATTGTTGAGCTTACGTAAGTTGAATGCGGAGTCTGCCAGTGGTCTAAAGGACCTTGTCGATACAACTGATGATTGTCTAGCCACAATGACGAACTTAAATGTCAATGTACAGAGTTGGGATATACTTATAATATATTTATTGACATTGAAGTTGGATTCAGAAACTCATCGTCAGTGGGAGTTTCATGTTAACTCTAATATACCTTCTGAAGATTTGCCTAGCTATAAGCAATTTAAAGATTTTCTAACACAACGATTTAGAGCAATCGAGTTTCTGGACCCAAAGACAGTTAGTGGTAAGACTCAGAATATAAACAACTTTAGGAATTCTAAACTAAAATCAATGCATACTACAAAGATTATATGTTCGGTTTGTGATGGAGAACACAAAATTTATTCATGCAACGCGTTTCGTGAAATGTCTGTAGACGCACGGCGTCAATTTGTGCAAACAAAAAATATATGCTTCTCGTGCTTAAACAATAATCATTTAGCAAAAAATTGCAAATCAAACTTTCGGTGTAATATTTGTAAAGGCAAACATCATGTGCTTTTACACACTTCAAATGCAGGTAAATCGGATGTCGTCGCTAGTACTGCGACGGAAGATATACAAAATAATGAAACAAGTTCAAACGAAGTGAGCCAAGTGGTGTCGTGTTTTGCTAAAAGGTCGAATCAGATTTTGTTGGCAACGGCATTAATAAACTCAATATCTCAGGACAAGTCATACAATTCGTACATTGTTGGACCAAGGGTCTCAAACGTCGTTTATAACCGAAGCGACAGTCCAACAACTAGGGGAAAGAAAGTATCCGTCAAACATTGAAATTACAGGAGTAGGGGGAGATAAGACACTTGTTTCTAAGGCGATAGTCAACATCAAAATTATGTCTCGTACAGATCCAAATGTAGTAATAAAGGTAAAGGCACACGTGATAAAATCTATCACATCACTTTTACCTTGTAAAATGGTGAAACACGTAGACTGGAAGGAATTGCAGGGAATTGTCTTAGCTGACCCAAATTATCATACACCAAATCGTGTTGACATGTTATTGGGAGCAGATATTTATGCTCAAATACTCCGAGGTGGACTTAAACGAGGTCCAAACAACTTACTGATTGCTCAAGATACCTCTTTAGGCTGGGTATTGTCAGGTGCTGTTGACTCCAATGAAGATGTAACCTGTAACTATAGTGTGTTGCATATCGTAGAAAACAACAATAATTTACTAAAGAAGTTCTGGGAGCTTGAAGATGACCTTCCCTTCTCTAAGGAAAAATTTCTGACAGAAGACGAAAAACGTTGTGAAAGTTATTTCAGTAGTACTACCCAAAGAGATGAGGAAGGCAGATACATAGTAAAACTACCGCTGAAGAATTCAAATCTGGAAGTAAATAATTCGTTACAGATTGCAGAGAAGAGATTGATGTCATTGGAGAAACGGCTTAAAACTGGAAATCTGCAAGAAAAATATACGGAAGTTATGAATGAATATATTCTATTTAATCACATGGAGCTGGTACCGGAGCACGAAGTTAATAACGAAAGAGCTGTATACTTACCACATCACGCAGTGGTGCGTAATGATAAACAAACCACAAAGGTTCGAGCTGTTTTCGACGCGTCTTGCAAAGGAACTAATAATATGTCTCTCAATGATAATTTGTTGGTGGGTCCAACCTTGCAGCCTGAGTTGAAGCATTTAGTTATGTGTTGGAGAGTAGCACGCATTTGCATAACTGCTGACATAGTTAAGATGTATAGACAGGTCAGGTTGCTAAAGAAGATACTGACCTGCAAAGAGTATTATGGAGAGACAGCCCAAATGAAGCAATTAAGCATTACCGAATGCTACGTGTTACCTTTGGAGTAGCATCTGCCCCATACTTAGCTGTTAAAGCGCTACAGCAAGTTAGCAAGGATGAAGGAGATCATTATCCAGCAGCCAAAAGGGCTGTATTGAGTCAGTTTTATATGGATGATTTGTTAGCAGGCTGTGAAACAGTTAATGAAGGAATAATTTTATATAAAGAAATGAATGAACTACTTGCAAAAGGCGGATTCTGTTTACAAAAATGGTCAAGCAATAATGACGAACTACTGCAAAAAATGAAGGATAGTGAATACGAAGCAAAATCTGATATGACGAATACTGAAAGGAATGAATTAAATCTAAAAATAAAAACCGATGAAATAATAAAAATAGTTGGACTTACCTGGAATCGCAGTGATGACTCCTTCCACTACCAAATAGATATACCTGATACTCCAGGTCCAATAACTAAAAGAAAAATAATATCAGAAATTTGTCGTTTGTATGATCCCGTCGGGTGGGTGGCTCCGAGCATTATTATTTCAAAAATACTAATTCAGAAACTATGGTTGGCAGGAATTGATTGGGATGCTCGTGTACCAGATCACATTTTAATGGAATGGAAACATTACAAGGAAGAATTAAGGATGCTAAGCAATGTGCGTATACCACGTTGGCTGCATATACAAACTAAGGATATTGTGGAATTGCATGGCTTTTGTGATGCGTCCAAGGATGCCTATGGTGCTGTTGTATACAGCCGAGCTATTAATGCCGAGGGTCATGTTCATGTTTCATTGGTATCAGCAAAAACAAAGGTAGCCCCAGTAAAACAGGTTTCCATTCCCCGTCTGGAACTGTGTGGAGCGGTTCTACTTAATCGTTTATTGATGGAAGTGGCATCTGTAATGAAAATTGATAAATCATGTTTACATGCATGGACAGACTCCAATATAGTTCTGGCTTGGTTGAACAGTCATCCCAGTAGGTGAAGGTCTTTGTGGCCAATCGTGTATCGGAGATAATTCAGAATTTAGATTCTCATCACTGGTCACACGTCTCTTCTAGGTGCAACCCAGCAGATGTGGCCTCACGTGGACAATCTCCAACTGATTTGATTAAGAATACAATGTGGTTTGAGGGTCCTGAGTTCCTGAAAGAAAAGATAATTAGTTATGAGAAACAAAAGAATATAGATACAGATATAGAAGAAGTTAAAAAGAAAAATACTCACGTCGCTATTGCAGATGATGATTGTATATTTAAAAGATTTTCTTCCCTTACAAGAATGCTTCGGGTTCTTGCTTATTGTAAACGTTTTATTTTTAATCTGAAAGTGAAACAAACGGACCGTCGGATTGGATTTTTAACCAGTCAAGAATTAGACTCTATTTTAAAATTTTACATAAAACAGTGTCAAAAAGACACTTTTAATAAAGAATGGCACATTATAAAAGAGAAGAAAAACTTACCAAAGACAAGTAATTTGCGATGTCTGAATCCGTTCTTGGATAACGAAGGAATATTACGCGTGGGTGGAAGACTCGCACTTTCATCATTGACGCTAGCGCGAAAACATCTAATTTTAATTGCAAAGGAGTCATATTTGGCTAATCTTTTGGTCCAGGACGCACATTTACAAACCCTTCATGGTGGTCCTCAACTCATGCTCGGGTATTTACAGTCCAAGTATTGGATATTGGGATCGGCACGTCTTGTCAAGGCATTTTTTCGGCGATGTGTTACGTGCACCAGGTACACAGGAAAAACACAAACGGAACTAATGGGACAGTTACCAGCTGTAAGAACAACTCCTTCCCGACCATTCAGATCAAGTGGTGTTGACTATGCGGGCCCGATTCAGATACGTACTTCTAAAGGTCGAGGACATAAATCCCAAAAGGGATACATTTGTTTATTTGTATGCTTAGTAACTAAGGCCGTTCACCTGGAAGTGGTTACAGAACTTACGACTGAAGGTTTTCTTCAAGCATTTAAAAGATTCGTTTCAAGGAGAGGATATTGTTCGGAGATTTGGAGCGACAATGGAACAAATTTCACTGATGCAGCTAGTGAACTTCAGAAACTTTTTAAAAATGAACAAGGTTCTATGGTTCAGGAGATTGCTGAATCATTAGCAACCAACAATTGTAAGTGGCACTTTATACCAGCCCAGGCCCCCAATTTCGGTGGCTTATGGGAAGCTGCAGTAAAGTCTGTAAAGTATCATTTAAAGAGAGTCATTGGTACATCTACACTGACTTTCGAAGAAATGTCTACGGTACTAAGTCAGGTTGAAGCATGTCTAAAATTCCAGACCTTTGTCTGTAATCACTGGAAATAGTGAAGAAGATTTTACGGTATTGACACCAGGTCATTTCCTGGTCGGTGAAGCTCTTGTGACACCGCCTGAGTGTGATTTTGAAAAGTCAAACATTAGCTCACTTCGAAGGTGGCAGTATGCTCAGAGACTGGTTCAAGACATCTGGCGCTTGTGGTCACGACAATATTTGAATAGGTATTTTAAACGTTATCAAGGAACGTCACAAGTTTCTCAGCCTTGTATAGGCGATATAGTCACAGTGAGAGAGGATAACTTGCCAGCCAGTAGGTGGCTTTACGGTAGAGTTATTGCTACTCATCCTGGTCACGATAACATTGTGCGAGTCGTATCTTTAAAAGTTAAAAATGGTATTATTAAAAGACCTGCAAATAAATTATGTGTTCTGCCAATTGGCGATTCTTAATATTTAGATAATACGAGTAGGATAAGTTTATACCTTGGCAATTTGTCAGTTCTGGTTTGTATATTTTGATACTCTTATTATGTTAATTTATGTGTTAAAAACTCAAAAATTTTGTTGTGTTTCTGTTTTTATAATACTTGTGTACTAAGATACGTCTTTAAAATTGGTCAAAACTTAGTTGTTAATTATGGACAATAGCACGGTTGTCCATAGGGGGCGGTATGTATAAGTAAATGGTACATCATTGTAATAAGAGATGGCGCCACTGGCAATATTAAATGTCGATGTTAGGATTTTCGAAGGAATTCATATGAGCCAGACCTTAATATTAAATAAACTGTTTTCTGATCTTTGTATCGAATACCCGGCTGTTTTCATTATCGTATAACGATCACTACGCCCCAAGAAATAGGTACCTCTCTCGTTGGACGAGGTTGTACCTGTACACGTGCTTACCTGTGTCTTGATCTGTCTTACATTCATATTCTTCCTATAACTATCTTCCCTAAGCCTACCACGTTCTTGTTTTATTTGTTTATCTGTTTTCCTTTATAATATCTTCTTAATCTCTCTTAATCTTATGCTTTTATATTTATTACTATTATGTGTTGCCACGTTAGATGGCTATACTTATTCTTTGGTCCAGAAAAAGGCCATCAATCAGCCTTTAGGTCCTGAGAAGCATCGAATAGGTATAAGGTTAGGTTTATTCAGAAAGTGTAATAAGTAATAAATTGTTTGCTACAAAATTCCAGCTAACAATCTCGATCTTATATCTTATATCTACAATACCTAATCAAAAATAAGAAATTATATGTATATGTCTACGACTCTTTTTACATTAATGGACACCGTTGTCCCATAAGAAGATAGGTTGGTATACTTACCTGGTATGTGTCTGTTAGTGGTTTCAAGGATAAAAGCAACCGCGATCTAGCAAGCCCATTAAACCCTTAAAACATGCCTAAAGGTGGTTTTGTTTATCTCATACTTATGGTTTCCTTACGTAATGTTCCTTCATTACCTACTTGCAAACCTTTATTCATTAAAAGGAGGCCTATTGTGTACTGCAAAATTACAACGGCGCACGGCGATTCGGGCGCCGCCCGTGCGCCGAGCCATCGACATCTCCTGATGATGCCCCTGGTTGGGGGAGAAATACGTGTCGAGGTTTTATATTATTTTTTGCACGATAACACAACTCTCATATTTATTCTATTTTCAAAATTATTTCTCTATTCTTTCGGCCTAATTTTAAGTGAGTTTGGAGGGCGGTATGCATAAATACAAGAGTTGGGTAATTTGGATGTGGCGGAATATTGCAAAGTAGTTAGATTTATTTAATTTAACTATGGACTTCTGAAAAGTAACGCCTGATAGTATTAACTTTAGAGATGTTCAATTGTTGTCTCAACAAAATTTAAAGAATTTCCAGTTAATTTTTGTCTGTGAATCGAGACAGGCGACTATGGTTAATACGGAAATTCGCAGAAAATAAAATCCGGAGAAAAATTTAAATATCAGTTTATCTATCTATATATTTTTTGGCCTATCTCATCATCTGCCTGCCCTTATCCCAATTATTTGGGGTCGGCTCAACATGTTTTCATCTTCCATACATCCCTGTCACACGTCATCTCCTCAGTCACTCCTTTCCTGGTCATATACTGTCACATTTGCCTCCTTTAAGGTATTAAATTGAGATACCTACTATGGGATTAGGCGGTAGGTACCTATATTTACAAACTAATATCCGACTTCATCCTATCGTGTTTTTTATTAATTAATAAATATGTTAGGAGGAAATTTAGGTAAATAGGTATATCATCTAAGTATACACACATCAATAGACTGCTTAGAGCTTGTGCTAAGTGTGTAAATTCGATATCCTGCAAAAATACTTTGTAGGTATTTTTAGGATTCCGTACCCAAAGAGTAAAACGGGAACCCTATTACTGAGACTTAGCTGTCCCTCCATCTGTCTTGGGCTGTATCTTATTAACCGTGATAGATAGAAAGTTAAAATTATCACAGATTATGTATTTATGTTGTCTCTATAACAACAAATTTTATACTAAAAAACAGAATATAATATTTATTTAAGGGCAATACAAAAAAAGTGATTTTTTTGCCATTTTGGTACGGAATTCTATGTGCGCGAGTCCGACTTCGCACTAGGCCGGTTTTTACCTTGATGCTTTTTTTTTGTGTTCATACCTAAGTATGTATATCAAAAACTACCTACCTAGGTACTTACTACAAAACACCCAAACCTAACGGGTTTTATAGAGGTGATAAGTACGACAAATCTCGTATTGCGAATCACTCGAATATTTGTACCTACCGATCTCTGGACTCAACTCCGAGGCCTCGTTATCGCAGGCGTGTACAATAAAGACTATGCCACCGTGGCAGTAAAACAATTCAAATTACATTCTTATTCTTTGCACATTTACGGCTTTCCATTTTAGCTAGCTAACAATCTCTTTCAATTTATTTATTGATAAAAAATGCCATGAAAAAAGCCTTAATATTTCATTAAAGAAAATGTGTTTGATCCGGTTACAAAAAGGTTCTTTCTAAACAGTGAAGGCTACTTTTATCAATAAAGATGAAATGCCAAATCAGCTATGGCTACAAAATAGAACTACGTTTAATCATGTTTTATCTTAAATTAAGTTAATCCGCTGTTTAGGTCCTCCAATCTAGGCTTGAAGAAGTTTCTCTCCACCCTCAGGAATGAGTAGTTAGTAATTACAATCAGATATAATGTTAGTATAGATAATATTTATTTAATTTCATTGTATTTCTTTAAATAAATGCAATACCTATAGTAGATAATCAAATTCATAACATAGTATAGGTAAAATAAAATCGCTTCCGTTCCTTATGTAAGCTTAGATCTATAAAACTACGTAACGGATTTTGATGGGTTTTCACCAATGGATAGAGTGGTTCTCAAGGAAGGTTTTTGTTTATATAATATGTCAAGCGGGCGAAGCCGCGGTCGTCCGCTAGGCTATACGTCTATCCTAATATTATAAAGAGGAAAGATTTGATTGTTTGTTTGTTTGAAGCGATGGCTCTGTAACTACTGATCTGATTAAAAAAATTCTTTCACTGATATGTAGCTACATAATCTCCGAGTAACATAAGCTACTTTGTGTGTTCCCACGGAAATCGGGAACAAGAAAACTATCACATCACGCGGTGATCTTTTAGTTACAAATAAAAACAAATATGAATACCTTAATGTCTTATTCCGTAAACCATTTCATGAAGTCTTGGGCAGATAGTATAATTACGATTCTTGTTTTGGCTTTTTATCATAACATAAGATAATATATTTTCTTTGTACACAACATATCTAAATGCATTTCTACACAAATCGCAAATAAACTACTGAAAACACTTTTTTCGTTTACCTAAGACGTTTCTTAGTTAACAGATTCAGAAGAAAATACGCACAAAGTTACATAACAACGTCCTTGAATTGACCCATAGACTATTATAGGTACTTTTAATCCCCGTAATGCATTCTTGTGAGATTTAGGTACGAAAGAACCATTCCTTAATGCAATGTTGCGTTTAAAACAGATATACGTACCTATACACAAAAAGGAATCTTTGCAGTTGTATTATCTTTTTGCATTTCAAAGCAATGAGTTTGCTTACACTATTCTTAAAATATTAAGAAAGAAATTATAAATAGATCATAAAAACTGATGTCATCGGCAGGACTCGAACCTACGGGCTTTCCCTAACAGGGGGAATGCTCTGACCACTGCGCTACGATGACCAATATCGACAAAATCGAATTTTTCCTTCATATCATCTTCATAATTTCTTGATCGCTATATTAAGTTAGGGAAAGGCCGTGGGTTCGAGTCCTGTCGATGACATCAGTTTTTGTGATCTATTTATAATTTCTTTCTAATATTTAAAGTTGTATTATCTACTTGAAAGACAGCATCGCAGATAATACTTCGAAATATAATTAGAAAATATAGCGAACAAACAACAACACTGAAGTAAGAGTGACAGTCTGTTCCAAGGTATGAGAGAAAGGGATATATTCTCTTTAGGGAAAGGCGATGTCAAATAAGTATCTGCTTACGTTACGATCCATTATGGGAATACTCCACCAACAAAACATACATAGAACCGAAACAAAAGTTAGAAAACAAACAAACTTTTAAAATACTGCCTTTTTAGGATTCCGTGCCAAAAGGGAAACAAGACCCTATTACTAAGACTCCGCTGTTTGTCCGTCTCTCACCAGGCTGTATCTCGTGAACCGTGATAGTTAGAAATTTTCACAGAAGATGTATTTCTGTTAACAACAAATACTAAAAAACAGAATGTAATAAATATTTAAGGGGGCTCCCATCAGAGGCGGCATGGTGACCTCACGTATCGTGCGACGCAGATCGTTACCGGACATGGATGCTTCGGTAGCTATCTGTTTCGCATTCATCGTGAGGTCACACCCCGGTGTCAACACTGCGAGGGATCTGACGACGACACCGCACTCCACACGTTGGTGGAGTGCACAGTGTGGGCGACTCAGCGCCGAGACCTCGTAGTGGGTCTGGGCGCGGATATCCTCTCGCTGGAAACCATGCTCCAAGCCATGGCCTCCAGCGTGAGTAGGTGGAACGCGGCCGTGTCATTTTGCGAGCAAGTCATGCTCGTGAAGGAGGCGGCCGAGAGGGAGAGGGAGCGTACCCTCCCTGCTGAGTTCCGCAGTCAGCGGCCAGGGCGCCGCAGGCTCATCTACGCCCAGGACCATCGACCTCCATGATCAGGGCCTGAGGACGGCGGTATAGCTACCAGAATCAAAGAATCAAGAATCAAGAATCAAAGAATCAATTTCATTTATTCAGTTTAGGCACATAAAGAGCACATATGAATGTCAAAATTTTACAATTTTGTCAAGTAATATTATAAAAATACTAAATTAAGTAAGTACATAAATAACCATTAGAAAATGATTCTTTCGCTGGTTCGGTAATTTGGTTCTCCTGAGAAGAGACCAGCAAGAAACTCAGGTAGATTATCCATTTTCTTTTTTAATATTGTTTTGTTTACATTGTTACAATTAGTTTCTATTGTATTATACGAGTGGCCAACAACAGAAGATTAGGGTGACCATGCATTTTTATCATTAAGATATTCGTCTACATTATAGTAGCCTTTCATCATCAAACATTTTTTAACTACTATTTTAAACTTATTAAGAGGCATGTCAACCAAATCCTGAGGAATTTTATTATAAATTTTTATACATTTACCAACAAACGAATTACCAACTTTATGAAGTCTAATTTTTGTCATTGCCAGTTTATTTTTATTTCTTGTATTAAAATAATGGTTATCGGAATTTTTTTTGAAGAGATCTATGTTCTTCCGTACATATAAGATGTTGTCGTAAACATATTGAGAAGCAACTGTTAAAATATTAATTTCTTTAAATAATTCTTTCAGCGAGTCACGGGGTCCGAGTCTATAGATTGCTCGTATAGCTCGTTTCTGTAATATGAATATTGTCTCAATATCGGCAGCTGAGCCCCACAGCAGCAGACCATATGACATAACGCTATGAAAGTAGCTAAAATAAACTAATCGTGCCGTTTTTTCGTCAGTCACAGACCTTATCTTTCTAACCGCATAGGCAGCTGAGCTAAGTCTTCCTGCCAAGGCTGTGATATGAGGACCCCATTGTAGTTTACTATCTAGAGTTATCCCAAGAAAAACTGTGGTATTGACTATTTGAACTAATTCATTATTCATAGTAATATGAGTATCCACCTGTCTAACATTGGGCATAGTAAATTTTACACATTTTGTTTTCTTCGCATTGAGCAGCAAGTTGTTGCTTGTGAACCAATGCAATATTTCCGAAAGGGTATTATTTACATCGTCAAGTGCTACTTTTTGTCTATCACTTTTAAAAATTAATGATGTGTCATCAGCAAATAATACTATCTCACAAAGATTTTTAGTGAAATAAGGAAGATCGTTTACGTATATTAAGAATAAAAGGGGTCCTAATATCGAGCCCTGGGGTACTCCCATGACTAATGAGGCGCCAGAAGAGTCGGTGCCATTAATGTTTACTTTTTGTACTCTACCAGTGAGGTAAGACTCGAGTAAGCCAAGTGAGCTGTTCGAAACACCATAATAACCTAATTTTAGTAGCAAAGTCCCATGATCAACACAATCAAAAGCTTTTGATAGATCACAAAATATACCAATGGCATCCTGCTTTTCCTCCCAAGCATCAAATATATGTTTCACAAGTGCAACTCCTGCATCCTTTGTGTTCCTGCCTTTAGTGAAACCAAACTGTTTGTTATGAAGTAACTTATTGTCTGTAAAATGTGAAAGCAATTGATTAAATATTATTTTTTCAAAAATTTTACTGAGGGATGGGAGTATGGAAATAGGTCGAAAATTTGAAGGATCACTTTTGTCTCCTGCTTTAAATAAAGGATTGATTTTACTGTACTTCATAAGATGAGGAAACTGATTTTCATCTATACATTTATTGAATATGAATGCAAGGTGAGGCGCTATAGCGGGCACTATTGATTTTATTATATTAGTTGAAATGCCCCAAAGATTCTCGGTATTTTTTATATTTAGTTGTTTAAAAGTTTTAAGTATAGTGACAGAGTCAATATACTGAAAATCAAAGTTAATTCTACATTTATCAACACTAGATTTAAGAAGAGAATTGGCTACGTTTTTTGACGAATTTAACTTATTTGTAGTGGTGATTGGAACATTTGTGAAGAAAGATTCAAATGCATTGGCCACTTCAGAATCAGTTTTAATATGTTTATCATCTATTTTTAACTCGAAGGATCGATCACGTGACCTTGCTTTACAAGTTTCTTTGTTAATAACATTCCATATTGCCTTCGTTTTATTATCAGGTTTTTCAATTTTAGCCCGTATATAATTAGATTTAGCTGTTGAACATACTTTTTTGAATAGTTTGGAGTACTTTTTAATCTGTTCAATTACTTGTGGCTCATTAGTAGATGCCTTTGTCTCGTATAATTCATATAATTTCCTTCTACTTTTATAGATTCCAGGCGTAGCCCAATCACTAAATTTTATTTTAAATTGATTTACATTTATTGTTTTTTTAGTGAAAATGTTATCACATTCGTATTTGATTACTCCGAACAAATCTCCGTAATGATCATTCGGGTGTTTATCATTATTCAACTCCAAAAGAGGTACTTTATTCTTAATGTTTTCTTTAAATTTTTCTAATCTATAAGTTGTGATTGGTCTACAAACAATATTTTTTGATAATGGAACATGTTGGAACTTAAATCTAGCTAACTGACCTGCATGATCTGAATTTACAAAATGTATTATAGATTTCTCATCTACATCGCTGTTAGAAAAAATATTATCTAAGCAGGTAGCTGATGTGGCTGTGGTGCGGGTTGGTTCACAAAAAAGATTTTGTAAGTTAAAAGATTTAAAAAGGTTGAGGAACCTTACCGCGTTCTGAGAGTTTTCTAAAATATTAATATTAAAATCGCCACATACAACTATAGTCTTCTTACATTTACATACCTTTTTTAAGGCTTCCTCCATAATGGACTCAAACAGGTAGTAATCTCCAGAAGGAGGTCTATAGACGCTAATAATAATATATTGTTCTAGCTCTGCACATGATAGTTCAATATTTCGCTCACTTGTGAGTGCTACTACGTCTTTTCGGTCTTTTGATTGTAATTTGTCATTAATTAAAATGAGAGACCCACCTCTTATAGCGGAATCTCTAGTAAACGCACTAATGATTTTATAATTATCAATATTAACTAAGAGTTCATGTTTTTTTAACCAGTGTTCAGTTAAACAAAGTACATGGATACGTTTTTCATTTAAAAATAATTCTAGTTCTAACTCTTTGCCAGAAAAGCCTTCAATATTTTGATGAATTATATTCATGAACATAGACTTTTCCTTTGTCCTTAAATTTAATTTGCTAGGGATTTCCTCTATTGTCCTACAACTAAGTTTAAATTATTGTCACCCTTTTCTGGAACAAATTCCAAGGTCACAAGACAAACATTGTCACTTTTCTGCTCAATAAAAGCAGATTGTTTAGCCAAGTTTTTGGCTGAATAACTAATAAAATATGATAGCGAAGATGCTATCTGTCTCCTAAAATATCTATTCAAATAGAATTTATCTTCCGTCAATAACAATTTATTTTCTAAATACATGTTAATGTCAATCAGATGGAATTTATTTGGATTATGAAATGTCAATGTATGTATTGTTTGATTTAGCTTATATCTAAGATTGTTTTCGGCCTGTGACAAGCCACGGCTATAAGGAAGTGGGAATAAAATAATGTTTTTAACATCTAATAAGCTCAGTAATTCTAAACAGTTTACAATTGCATTTCTGTCTGCATTTCCCCTATCTCCCACCAAAATTAAAAGTGTACAGTTGCTGTTTAAATTACAATTTTTAATTTTTTTTATAATGTTACAGTAAGTTAATCCCGGCATACAATAGTTAGTAACATTTTGTTCTAAATATGAACTAAGTAACTGGCCCATTGATTTCCCTAATTCATCACAAAACATCACTATTTCAGATTTAATCATATTTTGTTTGGAGAAGGAACTACTGGGTTTCTTGTTTGACTCAAGTGAAGGGCTTATGTTTGAAGTCAGCAAGGACTTACAGACCGGCTCAGGACTAATTAAATGGTTGTTTGATGTCAATGTGGAATTTGGACTCATAAGATCCTTCATGGCCAGAATGTATTCCTGATACTCACTTTTAACATTACAATACCTGTCAGTCATTATGTCTAGTGAATTTTTTAAATTATTAATTTCTGATTCTAACTTTAAAATATTGTTATTATGATCAGAGATATTATTTTCAATTAATAATGAATACATGTCAAGTTCATCGCCTAGTTGCCTTCTCTCATTAATATACTTGACTTTTTTGTACATACTTTTTTGTCTTTTAATAAGTTTTTGTGTTTTTCTTATGTATTTATTAATTTTCACATATTTCTTCATTTTGTTTCTACTGCACTCAACTATGCCCATCTTGTGATTGGAACAATGAGCTGTTAAGGTATCATCCTTTGTTAAATCTATAGTAATAGTGGGTTCTAAGCTGGGTTCAGTAGCAACAAGGCTGGGCACGCTTCTTACAGAAGTCCTTACAGAAGCAGGCTAGAAGGGTTGCATGCTCCGGGGCCCTTGCCCCACAGCACGCAACCTGATTCACTCACCGACGCGGGATATAACCCAACCCCTACGACGCGGGATTTCCATTCCGACCAAACCACCGAAGAGGCTACATGCGTGGCCAAAGTCCGCCGGGCGCCACTGGAAATACCTTAGTGTCACCAGAAACGCCCGCAGCAATGGGCATGGGAGTGGCCGCGGTCTCGCGGAGTTGAAAAAAAAAAATGGGGTAATATACCAAACATGATTTTTTTGCCGTTTTGGTACGGAACCCTTTGTGCGGGGGTCCAACTCGCACTTGGCCGGTTTTTCTGTGCATATTATCTTATTCATTTACAATTTAGTGTCCACAGCTCCACTCGCCTCAATCAAATTTTCCTACATAGGTATAGGTACCTACACTAGCTGATAATTTTAGCCTATATTTGCTTCAAACTGGATTTATTGTGTCGGTCGGAGATTAGTATCTACACACAAACAGACAGAAGGGCAGACAAAATCTATTAAATGTACACGAGACCTTTACTGTTTTGGGTTTAATAAAGATATAAAATAGATATGTGGATACATAAACTCAAATTGGCTTTTCTAAATTATTGCAGCGTTTATAACCGATTCCACTGGGCATAGTCGGGTACCATTCGGTCATATAATTTACTGGTGCACAAGTCGTAAGTTCAAGAACTTATTAATCATTTAGTTTTTGACCCGAATAAGAAAACTTGTTGGAAAGGTCGGTGTACAGAGACAGGCTGAATATGATGATAGATAGATAGAATGAAGATAGACGTATGTCTATCTTCATTCTATCTATCTATCAGGCTATCTATCAGGCAAAATTGTTTATTGGTATTAACAAATGTTTACATAATAATATATAAGTGATGAGAGTCTCCTTTTAAGCATGAAATGCCTGTAGTAGGATAACTCTGCTCTTCAATAGCTTGTAATTGTTAAAAATACAATGGAGCTGCGTTAACATCGAGTAGTAACCAATTCATAAGATAAGATAAATAAATTTCATCCATGAGACATAATTTATGCAAGAAATGCAATGTGTATGTGTGTTTGTGTGTGTATGTGTGTGAATGTGTGTGTGTGTGTGTGAATGTGTGTAAGTATTTAGTACAATAAGTATGATTCATGATCAGATAACCATGCCATCCAAGATAGTCTCTACTTCTTTCTTCGTAGGCAAGTGGCTTTAGCCAATTAATTAAAAGACGCTTACACTCGTACAATGGTCTATTCCGTAAGTTAAGCTGTTTGTTAGCTTCATTGTATAGTTTAGCAGCACGCTTAGAGAACTGTCTGTCAGCAAACTTTGTTTTAGTTGTTGGTATGTCTACTACACGATCCTGCCGCCTTGAGTGGGCTATGACGACATTTTTTGGGAGAGATTTATGTAGTTTTAGGATTGTGCAAATTATGTACAGTTTCCTGACTGACAGAATTTCACTGTTTTGTTATCCGTACTTTTCAGCGGTTGATGACTGCACATAGTGGTTATTTTAACAAGGATCTATCCCGCTAACATCGTGCGCGGCTTATATGCTAGGTTCATTTGGACATTAGGTACATAAAAAAACCCAGAGGCGTTTAAAATAATTAATGTACCGTGAGAAAGGCCAAATATAGTATGTTAGAAATATCATATTCGATTGGCCCTAAACAATACTCAAGTATTAAAAATCCGGCTAAAAATCTGGATTATAAATCCCCACTCGTGTAGGGGATGTACCATAAATTTTTTTTTGGGGATTGTTTATGGGAAATGGGAAAAATAAAACATGATATTTGTAACCTACTATATTTGGCCTATTTCACTGTACATGAATTATTTTAATCGACTCTGGCTTTTTGGTTTATAGGTACATTTTATGGCATTATCCTTTCAGTGGAATGATGGTATGAACTGAATGATGAGTCACTGTACAAACTCTAATGTCTGATTGTAATGATGTGTAGTCTGCGACCATAAATTGTTCATCACTTAATAGAATCGTGTCAAAGTCCAATGGCCTATTGATTTTCCATGGGGCCGCAGCAACACTGCAGAGCACAAAATATAACGCGAGGAAAAAGCAATACCTAGGTAGTTATTATCGTACCTATTACATAGACACACAAAATCAAATCTTTATCCCCAAAGGGGGCATAGTGGCGTTAATTACGCCTACATTATGCCAGTTACTTTGACTTGGGCCTTAGAGATATTGATAAAGTCCCTTAGGGCGCTATTCCATTATGCAAGTCTTGCATACAAGTTGACGTCACATGTGCAACCTGCATGCAACTTGTGCAATACGAGTAGTAATGGAATACGGTACGTATAGCCTAAGGACCCTCTTATAGGCCCTATATTTAAAGTTTTAATTCACAATTAATTGTAGGAGCGAGTTCTTTTAGAAAGTCTTTTATCTTCTTACCGTACGCATGTTTAAATAGGTTATCTTCCAAGTAATCTATCAGTGATGTACCAACTAGAGCAGGGGTTTCCGAACTTATTTTGTCTACTGCCCACTTTGAGAATATATTATTTTTTAGCGCCCCCATTTTTTTACCTACTTAAAAACCATTATAACTTCAAATGAAGAGTGCGCCCTGGTAAGCGCTGGCATCCACTAGCGACACAATCAATTAAATCAATTGAAAAAATCTCTTTAAGAATATTAGACACAGGAATTTGCAATTTTTTGAGATGTATGTTGTGTATTTTTTTACCAAGAAGTAACCAAACTTTGGATTATTGCCTAAAGTGGCGATTTTTGACAAAACTTCCAAGATTTTCTGGGTCTCCTAGCGCCCCCCTTTAGGCCTGCAGCGCCCACAAGAGGGCGTTATCGCCCACTTTGGGAAACGCTGAACTAGAGCAACATAATGAAATTAATAATAGTAAAAGCTTACAAATATTATGGGAAATAGGGAGACTGAGGGATGATAGATCTATTTGGGTAACATTACAAATTATTATTAATAAAATAAAACATACAGTCGAATTGAGAACCTGATTCTTTTTTGAAGTAGGTTAAAAAATAAACAATGGTAAATATGATGTTTAATTTTCCATTGCTTTATCATGGACTTTCGTCAGGTAACGCCTGAATCCATTCAGTTTTTAAAAAATAGACGTCAAAAATTTACCAAAAAATTGTCGGAATGGGACCAAATTGAAATGAATACTTCGGAAGTAGCTTTCATTTAAAAAAAATTAAAATCGGTTCACCCAGTCCAGAGATGCATATCTCTGGACTGGGTTGGATGGTATCAAACATTAAAAAATCGAATTGAGAACCTCCTTCTTTTTTGGAAGTCGGTTGAAAAATAGAAAACATTACCAACATAACGGCTTAAGTAATGTGTTGCACATTGTACAAGCTGTAATGTAGGTACCTAATGAGTTATCATCTACTTAAGCAAACGGGATTTTAATTACATAGGTACCTATACCTACACAACAAGACAGCTAAGCTGATTTTGATGACTCATATCTAAACGGGGTATCTAAACAGGATAATATCAGTGTTACGATACCTTATGAGTTCGCTACGTTTGATGATGTTTGATGACGATACAAGATACTAACACACCTTTCCCCCGAAAGATTAGGTAGAGTATGGCTATGGTATATACTTATTATATACCCATATTTCGACACGTCTATGGCCGCTAGGACCTTCATTAGATGCTACGATATACTAAGTAATGTCTACAACAGCATAGTTTATTTACTGGTAGTCGAAAACCTACTTGTAAGTAATCCATAGATGAAAAGTCGACGTCATATTTATGAAAAACATGAGCATAAATAAATCTCTTATTCTTTTAGCTCAGGCTTACCTCACATTGTGGATAAATCACAAAGCATATTGTCAATTTCCTTTCATATTTATTTACAACATTCGTAACACGTTTGCGTGTGAAAAGCTACAGGGGAAAAAATCAGATTAGGTACCTCATATTGAAATCTAATTCAGACAGCTAGCGTACAAAAGCGCTGAATTATTAATTTACAGCACTGAATGTACTACAAAATTTACTGTATTCATAATAGGAAATTTCTTGTATCCTTCTGCTTTTAAGTCTTAAGAGGCCCCCGCGGAGAGTCCTTGTTGGCGTCCCTCTACCGGGTCGTGGTCGATTAACTGTTTTAGTTTTTTCGATGACCCGGCTAAGTCGAAGGAGAAATTCCGTGCTGGTTCGGCCGATTATTATACTGAAGACAAGTCACGTAGCTCGAAGCTATGACGGGCAAAGATAATTATTATGAATAAAAAATATTGAGAATTGTTATTACAAGATTTTCGAGTTGAGACCGCGTTACTGGCAAGTTTGGGACGGCCACCTACTAGATGAACCGACCACCTAGTAAAATTCAGCTGGGTCTCGTTGGATGCGGTGGTAATGGACCGGTCACACTTGAAACTCGTTGAAGAGGCATATTATTATATTCAGCAGTGTATACAGATAGGGTGAAATGATGATGTACTGTATTACATCTGTATAAGTATTCTGAAATTTCAAATTATTAAAAAGATTTGGTAAATGTCAAGATACAAGTGTTGAGTTATATCTTTAGGTACCTACTTACAACAATATCTCTACGCCTCTCTAGACGTTTGACAAAATAATCGCACGTGCTTTATATTTTGTAGTACATATTCAGTGAACCTATCTTTCACATGGTGTGTTGTTAAACTGTCTCGGCGTTTACTGTCGTTTTGTTATGCCTATATATTAAAAGTGTAATCTCGCTGAGAGCTGGGCGAAGTGGCTACGTCTTATACCTACTACAAAACAAACAGATTATTGCTAGAATAAAGCGTCCACTTGTAATTTATCACGCGCCACTTGTGTTGTAGTAGAAATTATATAAAGTGTTGAGGTAGTAATTGATTAGAAGTTTTCTTGGAAATACAAGGCAGGTCTAACAACACTATGGAGTTCCGCAAAAATTATAGATTCAAACACTCGCTGAAAAATAAAATTATTCCATACTCAAGATTCTACTCTAAATAGGTGCTAATGAATGAACTTAAAATTTTGTCAAAAAAATATTATTTCTATACCTTTTTTTTGTAGTTCCGCGGCCTGAGGCCTCGGCCGCTCTAACGTCCGTTGCCGGGCGTCTCTGGTTATATGCAGAACGTATGTCCAGTGGCGCCTGGCGGACTTTGACCACCTCTGTGGTCTCTGCGGGGATTAGGTCGGGATGCGAATCCCGCGTCTTTGGGGTAGGGTTTTATGAGAGCTTCGGTGAGTGAATCTGGTTGCGTGCTATGGGGCAAAGGCCCCGTATCACGCAACCCTTCTAGCCTGCTTCTGTAAGGACGGCGGGTGGAGATCCCGCCGTCCTCAGGCCCCGATCATGGAGGTCGATGGTCTTGGGCGTAGATGAGTCTGCGACGCCCTCGCCACTGACTACGGAATTCGGCGGGGAGGGTACGCTCCCTCTCCCTCTCGGCCGACGAGCACGACTTGCTCGCAGAAGGACACGGCCGCGTTCCACCTACTCCCGCTGGAGACCATGGCTTGAAGCATGGTCTCCTGCGAGAGGGATATTATTTCTATACCTTAGGTAGGTATACTCGCTTGTCATACAAGCTACTTTCATACCTAACTTAATATTTCCATGCTCTCACGTGATTTGAATTTTTGATCCTCTCACTTGGAAGCACTAAGAGGTTGGTACACACAACATGTTAAACGCTAAGCGATAGACATATAGACAGGTTACGTTAGTAAACAGTGAAAGCACCTCATTTGTTTGCTTTAATTTCCTTCAGGGTAGAATCTGATGACACCGTTAGGTATAATATTTCATTTAGGTGATGGTTCATGTAGTAAAAGTAAAGGTACTTTATTTGAAAAAAGGTGTAGGTATATACTTAGATTATTTTTTTCAATTCGGTTTAAATATCCGAATTATGTAACTTATGGCTAGCTGATATTCGGAAAATATAGAAAAATGTTATTTGGTTGTGAAAATTGCATGTGAATTCGATTTTGAATTTATCGCGAACAAACAGATAGAAAGCACCAGGAACTTTGTTATGTAGAAACGAAGACCATGTATTAGCATACAAAATAGGACAGGTGGGTCGGGTGACTAATGACATTCGCATCTCGGAAACGTCACGAACCATTCGCCAGATAACACAATAGACCACCGTTGACAATTCCTTTACAACTTCGGGAAATTACAAAGTATCAGAAGTCTTGTTACAGAAAAGTAAATTCTAGGATATTAAGTATACAAAAATATTTAAATGGTAATGCCAACTTATTACCATCACATTTGGCGCGTTATTTGCCGCGACACGTTAAGAAAATTTTAATACGAATTGGACTCCGTCAGATACATCAAAACAACGTATCCGGTGTGTAATTGCGTACTGCACGTTCCCTACCTGGTATACTGTACATACATACCCACTGGTATCTTGTATGTTCATGTAACGCTTCTGCCTAAGTTACAAAGGGTACTTACTCTAAATGTGTAATGTGTGTTTTATTAGTTTCAAGGCATTTGTTAACATTGGAAGGTGATTCCATTTCTTATACAGAACGGAGTACGCATAAGGCATTGGACTTGTGATGTTAATTAATTCCAGAGCAAATTTTTTTTTGAAATTTCAAACTTTTTGTAACAACACTATATGCACAATACATCACAAGTCTGCAGTAATTTTCTGCAGACCCAATTAGTTGAAAAATGTATTGCATTTTATTTATTCACTTGAAGTAGGGTTCACTGTGGCAATTTGAGTAGAGGTAGGTACGTTTTGCGTGTCTCGTTAAAATAAGCAATTTCAACGTCTTCTCCCCAAATTTCTCTCAAAAACGTAGCTAAATTAAATAGCGCAATGCTAAGCAAGTTAACGTCAGCTAAAAATGGGGATGTTGATTTCATTGCTATTTCGGAACCAAGAGGTTCAACGCCTCCATGCATTTCATATTTCTATATCCTAAGCTGTGCCATACAATTTCACCCTCGCCCTGAGTTTCTATTCTTCTTTCACTATTTGATTCGTTAATCGTTAGTACTTAAGAGTCATTTTAGTTAACGTAATAAAAGTAAGAACCAAAAAACCGACCAAGTGCATTTCAAGGCATGCTTAGAATAGGGTTCCGTAGTCACTCATAATTACCTTTATAACTCCTGAACTAACAGTGTTATTTGAGCTGTTATAGTTTTCCTTCAAAGTTCAGTAGGAACATGTACTGCCATTATTAACATTGAACAAATGTTCTTAGAAGATCTATCTAATGATACCCTATACAATTGGGTCCTTAGACGCGAGAAAAAAACGTCCCTAAGAAGATGGGATATTTTCAGGGATTTTCTATGCCGACAAAGTGTTAAAAGAAGTTTAACACTTAGTCGGCATAGTAAATATACATCTCCATGCAAAGTTTCATCTTACTATCCGTTTAGAAGAAAAGCCAAGAACGGACAGACGCACATGACCAAACAATAAGGGTTCCGAGACTTGAACTACCGAACCCTAAAAACAAAATTGATAAGTCGTATTCGCAGTACAACGCTTGAACTGACACTACAGTGATGTGGTCAAGTGGTTTCCCTTTGTTTTACTTTGATGTACGAACGTGTGCCCTTCTTGAAACCTGTTATTTGCATAAAATTGATAAGTAGGTAACCTTAGTCAGCACCACACAATTTCCGCTTATTAATTTCTGTGAAGACAATATTAGCAGATTTTGGGCAAGGTAGGTAAATTTACACCGACCGATATATTACGAGGGTTTGATAGTTTAGACATTGTAACAAGTGACGTGCGCTGTATGTTAGTGGCACTTTCTAATTTATCTTGAATGGTAGGACAAGGGAGCGAAGCGAGCGGCATCCCAAGTCTCTAGGTAGTACAGTTATGCGTGTGATTGGTATAAGTATTAGTATTAGTATAGGTATTAGATGTTTTTATTAGGTTATCTTACCACACTCAACTAAGAATAATGAAAGAGCTTGTTACGTGTCTTCCTAGTTACCGACTGTCAAAAAAAAGAACGATAATCAAGTACCTGGGTACTTAATTGCACAATTTGGTTATTGCGCATTCGTTTAGATACAAATAACTATCACTGACTGAGTACCTACGAAATATTTCAGAAAAGTAATTTGAATGCTTGCTCTTCGCGATCTTATTTTTAATTGAACTCTTTGACTGAAATATTTATAAATCCGAGTATCTCCGAATCGATGGACAGACACTACTAGATACATCTCGAGCTCTAATTTTATATATAAAAGTTTATACACAAAAAATTATACGCAAAAACCTTCCTCGAGAACCACTCTATCCATTGGTGAAAACCGTATCAAAGTCCGTTGCGTACTTTTAAGATCTAAGCTAAGCATACCAACATAGGGAACTGAAGCGACTTTGTTTCGTAGTATGTTATGATGATAGGGACACTCATCAAGCACTATAAATACATAGTAATATAGTGTAAAGGGGTGCTAAGAGACTTTACTAACCTCTAGGGCCCAAGTTATCTTCACCTGCACGCGGTGCTTCTGCGAACAAACGGGCGAGGCTCTGGCAAAAGTATGTAAAGTTCTCGAAAACGGCAATGGATCGCGCCCTATTTCATGGGACCAAAGTGAATGATAAAACGTGAGCGTAAAGAACGCCTCTGTCTACGGCTTCGGGGATGATTACATCATATTTTGATTGCGTGTATTTTTTTGTAAGAGAATGTAAAATGTATTGTTACGGGGTAACATCTTGTCATAGCCCTGTAATTGGAACAACTATGTCATATTTCATTCTGTAAGCCCATTCAGTCCAAAAGGACAGTATTTTTTTATATTAAACCTACATCAACCTAATACACCAGACTGTTGTAGTTCTACAACAACTAATTCTTTTATTATAACCTGTCTGTTGGGATGATATCGGTGTGACTACACTCCAATAGCCGTAGCCCGTATAAGTCTCATTCATTACAGATTTATTTGGAAATGGTTTAAATATGTACAAACTCCGTTGCATTGTGCTAACATTTGCCGGCTATTAAAAAATCGAATATCCACACTTATTGTTCTAGTGCATGCAAGAGGTTAGAAACCCTAGGTCACTGACCGTCGCGTTGTAGATTAACAACACTGTTGCCAATCTAGGTAAAACTATGTTATTTAGCGCTATATCGTTGATTTCAATGGAATTCGGAGATAGATGGGAATCTGAGTAGATACGAGGGTTCCAAACAGATAATTAATAGATTCCCGAGAGGCGTTCATGGCCTGTTCGAAATGAAAATTGCAAAAGACTTACACTCAACCACTTCTTTCTCTACAAAGGACATTTTTTATATATCTACACCATATAGCTAATATTTGTTATACTCAGAGCGGATTCCACCAACATCTACGTGAGTCAAAAGTCAATAACACTCGTTGACTAAATTGCCATGTTCTGACCAGTTATAACAAATGTAGGTAATAGTACCCAATTTTCATACACTGTTTTGTAAGACCAACAACATAGCTGACAAAATTAGAGCTTAACACACTGCAGGTATACAAAAAAAATAATCATTAAATCACTCGTAACAAAAAACAGTTCGATATCTGACAAACTTTCAACAAAACTAAGATAATAAATATCCTCTATTAGATATTAAAGTTCCCAACTGATGATAATATATTTTTAGTCAATCTTTGCAAAAAAATGTTTTTTTTTTGAAGTGGTCTAAGAAAAATGTTTTAAATGTCTGTCATTTTGTGTACTAACGTAATAGCTGGAGTATTATTTAATATAATAGAACGTCGATTAAGTGAATAAATTATACTGGAAATTTAAATGAAAAGGGCTTTGTGATACTCGTATTTAGTTGGAATAAAATATACTTAGAACATTGCGTGTTTAAATTGGTTTAGTTTTATATATTAGAGATTCGAAATATTTTGAGACTAGTATTTTTAGTGCTCTTAAAATATGTCTGGCACATAATATTATAATATTTAACTTTTATATATAGGTGTTATAAAATTTTCGAATATAATTTGAAAACTGTCAGAAGTCAGTATTTTTCTAAATAAGGCGTTTAATTCTGCAGAAAGGGTGGACTGTGGCGAAATGTCAGATTTTTGTGTATAACTTTGTAATGTATAATTTTTACGAGCTAGTGACCAAGTAAGGTAAATTTGAAATAGTCAAAGCAAAGAAACAACCATTGTTGCAAAATGAAACCAGGACCGATTGAAATTGTGTGTAACTGAAAAGAAATTAGTTTAATGGTTCCAAATGGAGTTTTACAATATTACGAGTATTGTGAGTGGCAACTCAGCTCTGCATGTATTGTTTTGCATTGAAAATAAGGTAGCGGTATTAGGTGAAAGAGCTTCTATTCATCGTGGAACAAAAGCAGATTTTGTATTATCAATTATGATTGAGCGGAGCGAAGCTAAGCTCTATCTTAGACTACTAGTGTAAATCGTTTGTGTGCCAACTCCTCCGAAACGGCTCGACCGATTTTTACCAAATTTGGCATGCTGGTCGACATCATACCCGGGAGTGCATATCTCTGAAATCATGAAAGTAGAGCATAAAAAAAAATTAAGAAAATTTGCTACTCTCAACATTTGCAATTAGTAGCATGCATTGCATACCTAGTTATATAAGTATGCCGCTGTACTATAACCGAAGTATTTTAGGGAGGGTATATTTGAAACAAAAGCTCGAACCAACTTAAATACTCGTAGTTTTCACTTACTTGAATATTCAATTGCGTGATAAAAAGGAATTTTCTTTTCTTCGTTTCAGTTTTATGTACTCATGTATATCTTGGTATTTTTATAGGTATATCAAGCTGCATAATAGGGATAGTTTTGCGTGCAGGTAGCTGTTCGAGTTCCCTTTGTCACATCCTCTTTCTGCTCTGCTGCTACTGTTGATCGATGCTCGTAAGGTTATTTTTTATCAAAGATCCAGTTTTAACCTAAATTGCAAAAATAATTTTTAAAATACATACTATTGAGAATTCTTCGAAAACTCTATCTAGACAAATTGTTTTTCGAAAAACCAATTGATACTCACTCACAATCTGCCAATGTCGTACCAACCGTTGATATTTGTCAAAAAGAATTCATCTAATCACTGTAAGTGCTACGCAAACTCCTTAAATAGCGAAGGCTTTCCGGCAGACCCTTATGTCGTAACTGGAGCCGCCCGATTAGGTAGGTATTATGTTTCTGGTAAGAAGCTGGTAGTTTCCTTTATACTCGTAATACTGAGCAAGTTTTCGTTGTAACTACTCATAGGTGCCAAATTGTTGGGAAACATGATATCTGTGTATCTATTTTCTGATATGTTCAACATAGTCTAATTAATGTAGGAGACTGTGTAGTGGATAATTAGAGTACTTAACTTCTTTTTTAAATAACTGTTTTTTAATTACGTTAGGCCCAACTGATTTAAGCAGAACACTAAAGTGACAAATGTAGTATTATTTATGGAATTGTAAGCTTACGAGTTTGGAGATCTAAGCTCTCAATCACCACAATCAAGCGTATTACTTAATTAAAGATTATATTGATGACATAGATGCCTGGAAATAATATAGGTTCTTCACATGCTGCCTATAAATATATATGTGTGTAATCAATAACATAAGTATACTATGTAAATTACATTATACAAAAATGTTGACCCCGCCGAGTTTCTTATCCTTCTTCTCGGGTGTGTGGTAATCGAATGGGTGGAATTCTTGACCTTCAAGGGCGCTGGGAGCTTAAACGACAGGCGCTCCCATAATTAATTTTCATTGACCACAAAACAGTCACATCACACAGCTAAAGTGACTTGGCTAATGGACCCTCATTAAGTCAGACCCTCGTCATCTCTCCTCGTTAAATAGGTTAAGAGTACTCATGGGAAAAATTTAGCCTGAGACAGTCTGTCTATTTAGTGATCGTAATTATTTACGACATACTCGATGTCATGACACTATAAACCCTTATGAACTCTCTGAAGAATTTATGTCCTGCCAACGTCAAATAAACTGTTACATATTGTAGTAACTTTAGACGTGGGATCAAGTTACTCGTTGCAATGAAATTCAATTTTCGTGAAGTACACGATCAGCTTCAGTTAGGACCCTTGGTAACTTTATGGAAAAGTAACCAGTTTGTATGTCCGTGTCCGTTTTTAGTGACATGGATATAGGCTTGAATTTTGGCCCTGGATAACTCTCAGGAGTAAAACGCTGAATAATATAGTACTTAATACATTCTAAGCACATTCATAGACACTTTTATTGACAAAGTTGAATTTAATATCTACTACTACGAGTATCTAATACCCCATTCTCACATTCGTGCGACTAGCGAGACGAGACGCGAGACGAGACATGAGACGAGCGTGTGAATGAAGTATAGAGTATCTAAGTGACACCTTACTTTTTTTATAAACCGGGTTCATGGTAAAAGAGTGTGTGAAGGTTATCGGCACCGTGAGGTAAGCAGGGACCTTAACACAGGTCCCTGCTTACCTCACGGTGCCGCAAACCTGCCGTATAACGGACGAGGTTTTTGTTAATATTAAAAATAGCAGCTTAGCGACTACATGCTCTCTTCACGCCTATTACTACTTACGAGTATAACAAATACTGTCGAGTTCCGACGCGAGACTTCGGGAATACAGGCATGATTGTAGGTAAGTATGAATAGAGAAAGGTATTATAATAAATCTACTACTACTATCTACAAGTATATAGGTAATGAAACAGTAAAATAGTGTGTCTGTACATTTAATAAAATTAACAAAAAATAGTGCGGTCAATGTTAAAAAGATAGATTAATCCTAAAAATGGAAGGTAGGTATTTGTTTTAATTTTTGTCCGTCTATCTTATAGTACCTACCGGCTAATCTCTGAAGTATCTGAAGGTACTGAACGAATTTTCTTGTGGTTTTCACAGATTATTATAGAATAATAATAGAACTAAGTTTCGAAACGAATCCTTTACTAATAGAACTGATAGCAGTTCTATTAGTAAAGGATTCGTTTCATCAAAATAGTGACAGGAAAGTTGTCGTCATAGGTATAAGTTATTAGGCACCAGCTAGTCTATACGTGTGTACTATGCCAAATCGAATGCCAACTAATCGAATATCAATTGATCGACCACTATAAATCGAACATCCAAATACTCGAACGTTCGAAATCGAATGTTTAATATATCGAACATTCAATACATCGTACACTCAATACATCGAGTATTCAAAATATCAAATGTTTGTTTGATCGAGCGTTCAACGCATCGCATATTCATTCTATCGAAATATCTAATACTTTTTATATGGTAGAATACAAGAAAAACACAAAATTTACTAATAAATCACATGTAATCTTTAATTATTATCGTTTAAAGGTACATTTTAATATTTTGTGTGAATTGCAATTACACGGAGAAACTCTAATTAAGTCATGTCGTTTTCATAAATACTTCACTGTGGTCTGTTTTTTCAAAATAATACCTACACTGGGTTTTCCTAGAACTCAAAACAACATTAAAGGTTGGCACAGAAGATGGAACACGTTGCTCGATAAGCACAAACTAATATGATATAGAGGAAAGATTTGATGGTTTGGTTGAATTGAATAGTCTACGTAACTACTGAACCTATTTCGAAAATTCTTTTGTTAGTATATAGCTACGTTATTCCTGAGTAACATAAGCTATTTTTATCCCGGTTATGTGTCCCACGGGAATCGGGATCCAGAAAACTATACCACGAAGGCGGAGCCGCGTTGATCAGATAGTCCATAGTAAAACTGTTCAATTTAATCATTTTATTCACATTATTATGTTTCGTGGACCTAATTTGGATTTCATTACATCTTTCGATTTATATCAACGATAACTTATACAGAAAGGGGTTCATTACGGTGACTGATAGGCCACGTATCATTTTCTGCGTTTCTAGTGTAGATATCTACTTTTATGTGGGTGAATACACGAAAAATATTGGAACATTTGGTTATATCAAATGTCAAGAAATTGAATTCCGGATAGGAAACGAAATACGATGATTTCAGTTTGGTTTTGTTATTTGATGAAGGTGAATAGAGGTCATTTTTTACATGACATATTGAGTACAGTAAGTTATAATTTATTCCACGGTGAAAGGAAATGATTTATTGAGCGGAGCGAAGCGTAGCTCAATCTTAGACGACAAGTGTAAATCGTTTGTGTGCCAACTCCTCCGAAACGGCTCGACCGATTTTGGCCAAATTTGGCATGCTGGTCGACATCATACCCGAGAGTGCATATCTATGAAATCATGAAATAGAGCATAAAAAAAATTAAGAAAATTTGCTCCGCTCAACATTTGCAATTAGTAGCATGCACTGAATACCTAGTTTTAATTTCATTCGTTGTGTTTTTCCGGCAATAGTTTATAATTTCGTTAACTTTCTTTTAAATCACACAGCTCCCAAATTTTGTACATCAAACGTACCTAATTAGTTAGAGTGTCGCCCATGATTTTAGAACATAATACCGTCCATAACTCATTTGACTAAAATCTAATTTATTTTTTAATATTTGCCCATCTAGTCATTTTGATATAGTTCTTACCCGGAGGGCTGGGATTCCATAAATATAATAATAATAATTAGAAGGTAGGTACATCAGTGGGACTATAGAACTTATTTATTATTTGCTAGCTGACCTTTTAATATTTGGAAATAAAAGGTAGCCCTACCACGAATAGAATAAATACGGCGTACGTGAAACGTGAAAATCCCCGTGTTAAAGTTAAATACATAGGTATATTTTTATATTAACCACATTAATTTTTAGGGTTCCCTAGTAAAAGTCAGTAGAAAAAAAATTATAACAGTGGAAAAGTATATGTGTTTTTGTGCAATATATATACCTGGTTAGGTACCTAGTGTACCTACCTACTTACTTAAACCGTCTTGCTGTAGTACCGGTTTGATCACCGGGATGGAACAACAGTTGAATACTTCGTTAATATTTAAATATTAAGAAATACATTATAAATAGATCACAAAAACTGATGCCATCGGCGGGACTCGAGCCCACGGCATTTCCCTAACAGGGGGACTGCTCTGACCAACTGAGCTACGATGACCAATACCGACAACATCGAATTTTTGCTTCATATCATATGCATAATTTCTAGATCTAGCGTTCAGTTAGTATCAGTTTTTGTGATTTATATATAATTTCTTTCTTAATGTTTTAAGAATAGTTTAAGCAAACTCATTGCTTTGAAATACACAAATATATCGTTAATATTTGTACCGCAGTTTGGTTGTCTTCTATGTTCCTTTATTTAGTGACTAGCAATATACAAATATAATAAACTAGTTGATCGCCGCAGCTCCGCCCGCGTGATATAGTTTACTTGGTCCCGGTTCCCGTGGGAATACATTACCGGGATAAAAAGTAGCCTATGTTACTCAGGGTGAATGTAGCTTTCCTATGGTTTCTAATGGTGAAAGAATTTTTGAAGTCGGCACAGTAGTTTTTGAGTTTATTCATTACAAACATACAAAAATACAAATCTTTCCTCTTTATGATAGTAGTAGGTATAGATATAGATTAAACTAAAACCTTCCTCGACAACCACTCTACCCATTTGTGAAAACTAGACAGCGGAAGAGACTTTGTTTTATACTATGTTATGAAACTTTTTCACACATAAGACCGTGTTTAGAGGTTCCGTTATTCCTAATCTAAGCGGCTAGCTGGAAAAATCCAAAAACAATCTTAATGGTAGTTCTTGCAATCAACTTTAAAGTAAAACTATAACGGATCAGATAAGTGACTCTGTTTAGGAGTTCTAGAGGCTATTATGCGTGACTACGGAACTCTATGCGTGAGTTTATATTCTATGCGTGGCCCGATACAATTGGGCGGTTTTTTATAACTTAGTAGACATACATCATTCATAGGTATAATATATAATAAATTTATTTACAATAAGAATTACAATATACATAATACGCATTTACAATTAATATTTACATTCTTAAAAATCTTAAAACTAAATTAGAAAATAGGTATGAAATTAATACTAGTTTTATTTCTACTTTAAAGGAGTGTAAAAAGTTTGGCGGTAGGGTGCCCATCATGGCGGCGGCATTCCCGCGCTGTATGGCGATGCTTATCCGCTGCGCGAGAAAGCCGCCGGCACGTAAGTCTCCCGTTACCTCCCTGAGCCGTTTACTGAGCTCCTTGAAAAGCGAGTGCGCGCCCGGGCCCCACGGGCCCAGTGTCTCGACACCAAATGCGACAAAGTCGTATTGAGTGCCGAGACAACTGTACTTGCCCACCTTCGAGCGCTCACGTACTTCGGCTGCCGCGCCGGCACGTTTGGCGGTTGCCGGAAGATAGGTCGCAGCTAGTGTGTCGGCACACGTGGCGTCCCACACTAGTGGGCGACCCATCCTCCATGGTATTATCGACATCCCGTTAGGTCTCTTACCATCGTCCCGTGCAATGTACTGGAGCTCCAGAATTGCAGGGACGTTTACACTGACGAGACACCGTCCCAGGATGTCGTTGATCGCGGCATGGCGGGACAGGCGGCCAGCACTCGAAGAGCAGGCAAGTCTGGTGACCTAGGCGATCCACACTCGCTCCACAAGAAGCACAACTATGTTCTGTTCTAGGTATAATATGTATACCTACCTATATATTGTATGAACTAACCCTGCTTAGTAGTGAGGGTAGATGGTATCGTGTCTAGCTGTTAATAATTATCTAAGTATTTCAGTACTTTGAATACGTTATTATATCCTCATACAGTAAATTATAACCGTTCTATAGGTATCTTAATCTCTAGATCCCTTCCTGCAAAGACAATAAAGTAAGCTAAAATATGATTTATTTTAAAGGGATCTGCCATTGTGTTCTTTTAATTAAAATTGAAATTATAACAATGCAGCCGGTGTGACGTGTTTCCACAATAAGTATTAAAATAAATTATTGTAGCGAACTATTCTTCCTAAATCGTAGTTACTTCAACACTTTTTTTTTGTTTCAGATTCAACACAAAATATACTAAAATACCTAAATACCTACTAATTTCACGAGTTACCATTTAAGAATTTCGAACGCAATTTAGTAAATAAATTAGATTCATGAAGTTTCAGCACTATAAACTTAATTCCCTCGCGATAACGACGTTACCAAGTGTTTTGAACTTGTAGAGTAAAATACTCTAATATAAAAATAAAGACTCGATTAATATTTGATAACATTCACATACTTGGAATATAAGATAGTAACAAATAATCATTAATTCTAAAACTTAAAATAAATAAACTGAGATACAGAATTAGTAATCGTAATAACTGAGTAATCTGAACAGAGGAATATTATAACTGACGTGATTCAGTAGTAAAATTAGTGATGTCTGCATGTGTGGTGGAAGAAGGTAGGGAAGAAGGAGGTGGCATTAGTGCAGAAGCAAGTTCAAGTTTCGAACAGGACGAGTTGCCAGAAAGGCCGGCGCGTAAGGAGGTGCTACTGAGTGCAAGAGGGCGTCGCGCGTGCTCTGAACAGGGACCTCATCCTTTATTAGGTTTTCGTGAGTTTCAATAACTATTTTTCTTATTGCACTTTTAGGTAAACTTAGTTTTTGCACTAATAGCTATTTATTATAAAGCACTGCACTTTGTTCTGTCTTGAAATTGTGATGTTGTTGTATAGTTTGTTTTTGTATTTCAAAGCAATGAGTTTGCTTAACTAAGGCTAAACTTAATAGCGCGATCTAGAAATTATGAATATGATATGAAACAAAATTCGATGTTGTCGGTATTGGCACTAGTAATAGTACTAGTATAAAAAACATAACATAACATAGCATCACGCCTTTTCCCCGAAGGGGTAGGCAGAGGTGTGCAAACACACCCACATCTCGCCAGCTATGTTAGGTCCCGTGTAAGGGTAGCTACACACATAAGCGGGCCGGCATTAATCGGCAAGGCCGGGCGGTAAAATCGAATATGTAGATGAATGTTCGGGAATCACAAACCGCTCGGCTGCCGCACATTACCACTCGGCTTGGTAGTTGCTAAACACAGCGAGCCGGCATCAATCGGCAAAGCCGGACGGTAAAATCGAATATATATATGTAGATGAATGTTCGGGAATCATAAGCCGCTCGGCTGCCGCATATTATCACTCGGCTTGGCAACTGCCGACTTATGCCAGTCGGCTTGCGACATTCGAGACGATACTGCGTGGAGGACGCGCGCGCGACGCCCGAATGAAAACCGAATTGTGCCGATCGGCACAAGCCGAACGTAATTTAGTAGTTGCTTTGGGTTGGCTTTTTCATTCTGCAGTACTGCCGAATGGAATGACGTGTGAACCGAATGAACAACGCGATCGGCACTAGCCGATTGAAGTCGAACAAGTGCAGTAATTGCTTCGGGTCGGCTTTGTTATTCGATAAATACTGCCGAACCGACAATGCCGGCCCGCTTATGTGTGTAGCTACCCTAATAGGGGGCAAGCCTATTGCCATTTACCGGGCACAAGTTCCAGACTCTGGGATAATTATCTAGGTAAAATTCTAAAGAGAATTATACATTATCCAGTAATCTAGTAGGTACTAGTATAGTATTCTTAAATCTGTGGTATTGGTCATCGTAGCTCAATGGTCAAAGCATTCCGCCTGTTAGGGAAAGGCCGTGAGTTCGAGTCCTGCCGATGACATCAGTTTTTGTTATTTATTCATAATTTATTTATAATTTCTTTCTTAATTGTTTTATAGTTGTCAAATATCATGTCAAATATGCCAAAAGGAAGGCCACCACCTTGATTATTTTAGAGGTGCTTTTTGCTAGCACAGTGCTTCTATTTATTTAAACCACACATCATTTTGACGATTATTGTAAATACGCGGTGGGTAGAGAACTGAAAACCAGGCATTATTAAATTAACAACAAAAGGACGACTGTCTAATTTTATTATATTTTCGAAGTGGGTACTATTAGCACTATGAGGTTAATGGGCGTCAGATAATCGGATCGTGTAACTTAAATTTGAACTTGTGGCCTTATAGTTCATATGTTTTAATAAAGTTAATACTAAGTAAGTACTTGTACCTAGTTTAAGTTCCAGTAAGGCCCTGAGATCATGTACCGTCCTCAACCCTTTTACTTGCTCTGGTGAACATAAATCGATTGTTAGTTATTCGATATCAAGTTATACTACGATAAATGTAAAGTATATTGCAAATCGAAGACTATGCTAAGACTAAACATCTTTTATATCGTCGTTACCTTTGGGATGTAGGCATATTTTTTGCACTGATTCCTACTGTAAAGTCACAAGGTGGTTGCTATTAAGAGAAAGTTTTTAGTCCCATAGGATTATCTAACGTATTCGCCACCATACGACTGACATAATATGCCCGCTTCGAACAAAAGCAATTCAACTTGGTTAATGGGGTTATGGGAAATTCCAATAATATGTTTTTTAATAGACTCGTGTGACAACTCTCACAATTGAAGCTCAAGTAAAATTAAACTGCTCACTTCGTCATTACAAGTATATTATTAATTCAATTATCTAACACGTTTTACACTATTACTTTATAAACTATCAACTATGCAAGTAATGATAATGTTACAATCAAATTTAATCCAGAGAACATATCTCTACCAAAGTCGCAGACAGAATGAATAATTTCTGTCTGAGCTCGCACCGCCATCGGTTCGCCCCTCCGCTGAGACGGAAGGGGGGTACCGTAGGTGTTACCAGTACAATACTCTAATTTATACTATCACATAGTGGGAAATCATGGAATAATTATAGATAATCATCACACGTGTTACAAAGGCGTTGGTCTTGAGTTTAGGCAAAGTGACTTCGAACCATGAAAATCCGAACATGATCAGTTTTTAGTAAACAAAAGTTTAACAAGACTATTTTCCTTTTTGTAATAACTACTTGTGCGCGATAAGTCGAGACTTGCGCTCAAAGCTCGAGTCTTTAACACTCGTATAAAGTTGGGCTGATTCCGAGAACAACAACTAAGTAATATTAGAGCAGGTAAAGTCTCAAACAGAAGCTTGTTAAGATATTTTTCAGGTCTCAACTTATCGCGCATGGGCCATAGATATAATATGTCAATTACAGTAGTACCTGCATATTTATAACTATGAATGTATGAGTTACCTGCACTTTATTCATCTTTCACATTTTTTACGATTCACTCTCCTTATTTATTTCCACCTTGTATATTAATAAGTACTTACGTGCGGTAAATTAAACACTACCCACAATATTTCTTTCTCTTTAAATCCAAAGGTTGCCTAAAAGAGATCGCTTCTTAGCGATAAGGTTGCCGTTTGTAGATTAATTTTAAGGCATGTGTGAATAATTTTACCATTTATTGATTATGTAAAATGTACACAAAAGATATTTTTATCCTATCTTAAACAGTAACTCATATTATTTGCTCGCTAGAATTATTTAATACTAGAGGACGCCTGTGGTTTCGCCCGCTTGACAAATTATATATTAAACCCTTCCCGAGAAGCACTCTATCTATTGGTGAAAACCGCATCGAAATCCGTTGCGTAAATCTAAGCATACATAGGGACGGACAGACATACATTGTTTTCTATGTTATAAAAATGTTATTTACTTGTGATTGGCATGCTCTCATGAGCTTTACCTATGTAAAACAAAGTGTCTTCGACAATACCAATAATATAGTATAAATTCTAGAACAAACATAGACGTCCAAATCTCTCTTAAGGGTACGAATTTCATTACAGTTTGCGGTTTTGAGATTGTCGTCATTTCTTCAAGTACCTGCAAACTCAATTCTCCGTCCAATATTGGGTTTCCAACAATAGTCTTAAGTTCTAGTTTCAAGTAGTCTTACTAAAATCCCTATGCTTTACAATATTAAAGAATTCTAAGAATAGGTGACGGAACCTATTCTCAGAATCCCAGAAAAGGTAACCAAATCTTTCTGAAATTATGATACTGAACGATACGAACTATACCTATCTCTATATTATAACAAGATAGTTTTTTTCATATGTTATAGAATACGGAACGTCTCATCTGTGGGGTGGCAATAATAATCGGCGAGGTTGGAGTCGTAAGCGCACGTCAGCACCGCAAATGAGCAACGCACACGGATCCATGCCTCGTGTGGGTCTGGTTCTGCGCTCGCGTCGCAGCTGGCCGGTAGCTCCTCAGTCCTGTCGCAGGTAAGACTAAGCAAGTAAATAATAGTTACCTATAAACAGATCTGAGGCTACCTAGAAGTCTAGTCTACCTAGAAACTGAGGCGGTATGAGGGCAAGTAGAAATTAATTCACCAAATGTAAACTTTCGGCAACTATTTCTACGTTTTGCACTCGCATATTTCTAATAAAACTGCAAAACTACAAGAATATACCTAAGGCACTTGGCGTTAATTTCTTAGTCAAATTACGTTTTGACACGCCATTTGAACTCGATTTAGCTCAACTATGTTTGTTTATGTAAGCAATTAGTGAAGACATCACTTAAAGCTGCGCGCTGCTTCAATTTACTTGGATGGTGAGGTGGACTGTGTGGTTCATTCCTACTAATGCGATTTTGAATTTCTTACAACTTTTCATTGTATTAAAAGTGTCAACTAGCTGTTGTGAGCCAGACTCTACTGATAGGTACCTATTTTTATAGATAAGTATGTAGTCTACGTCTGAGACGCGTTTCCTATTATTATTTCCAACGAGGACGCCGGCAGCCGGACGGCCACCTGCGACGTTTGCGGGCCATTTCGTCCGTTTCCCCAATTCTCCCCATGGGGAGACTGTGGTTGATCCAGCTCGCTCACGGCCCCCCGTCGAACCTTCTCGTGTCTTTTAGAAATCTTATCATCTGTTCCTCTGTCCTACCCCAGGAGTTCCCATTTGATCAATGAGTACTTGGGACATTCAGCCAGCAGGTGAAAGCATGTTTCTTCGCTGTCCATGCACTCCGGGCATTTGGGGTGACACGGTTCCTAGGACTGCATACCTAATGAAACGCCTTGCATAGTAGGTACTTTAATTAGAGCCCATGTCACATGACATAAAGCAATTACTGTGGCCAATTTTGCTGCTAATAAGCAAGGCCGGAGCTAGGGGCGTCTTCATTCTGCCTAGTTTTAAATATTAGCTATTTATTACCTAGATAGTAATTTATTTTCATATTTCACGTAAGTTTTATTTTATAGATAGACTTATAATTTATGACCAGACAACCCGACTGCTTTCAAAACAGAATTCAGTAATGGCCCATGTAAATGAAAACATTTTAGACCACAGTGGTCTATGTGAGACCTTTACCAAACAAAATAATTTACTACTAGGTATTCTTATTTACTTACTCTATGGTTGCATTTTTTAAATTTAAGTTCACAGCATTTAATGCAGTTCCCAGGTTTAATGTACTTCCACTTTGATCTCCCGCATTGTTACATTACTGGCAAGTAAGGGCACATCAAAAACTGTAATACAACCTCAAATACTCAAATCAGAAACCGGCCGATACACACTCAGTTTAGATTTGATAACTATTATTAGTGTTGGGTAGGTACGTCATTAATTTTAGTTATTTATTTAAATTTTTATTTAAATTTATTTTAATGTGGATGGACAAGTAACCGGGATGAAATGGGAAAGTATCACATTTCAATCAACATTAATGAACTGCAAAGCTACGCAATACTTCTCTAGAATATTATACTCACACCACATTGGTGAACCCTTAACCCTTATGTGTATATATAGGGCTAGTTAGAGAGGGAGACATTATTATATAACATTGTATTTATATAAAGTAGAGCACAAACACAACCTTATCTTTTGTCTTGAAGACGTAAACAGTCTAAAATGTCAACCTTTCAGCAGTTATTTCAGGCCCACAGTACGATAGATATTATATTGCCATTGTCTTGAAGCTTAGATTAATTATCGAGATTATTGTACGTTAGTCAGTCGTACACCGCCTGTAAGTGACGATAATATTAAGCTCTTGAGTTCTTGGTAGACCCAGAGCACTCACAGATAATATTACACAAACGCTCAGCTCAGCTATTGGTCTCAGAGCTCGTATCCCGCTCGTTACGCAGTACATTCTATTTCTATGGTCTTACGAGTCGTATTTCAAGCTCTACCTACTCGCACCGACAACGTTGACGCACATCAGTGAATCTGTCATTTACAGAAGTTTGAGATGGAAATTAGTTTTAGACTCGCTATTAATTGTTACACATTTTACATTAAATTTATAGCTAAAATTATATCTAAAACTTGGGACAAACATGCGTCAAAGAACTCCTCCGCTATTCACCGATAGGGAAACTTCTCAGAAGGATGTTTACCATTGTTAATTTGTATAGGATTTAAGCAATTCTATACAAATTCTCTGTGCTAAAAAGAAACCAGACTTTTCGTGTTGAGAAGAGTCGATCTAAAGTTTAGAAATTCTTTATTAATACCTATCCATTTTATTTTGTTTCCATTTATATATTTTATATCATTGAGATAAATATTATTATTTTTATGTACCTACATTCATACTTATATTTTAATATGAAGTACATAAGCAACATCTTTTGGAAGATAGACGACACAAGGCGAGACATGAGACGACCAAGACTGGCGAAACTTGCTTTAACGGATTTCGTTTAGTATGCTTCAGGAATTAAGATATGATCTTATGCTGTGTGTATTGAAGCATACTAAACGAAATCCGTTAAAGCAACCATAGTTTATAAGTAGGTAGGTACAAAGCTGGGCATTAACTCGTTAATCCGTTAATCGTTAATTAACGAAGTTAACATTTCGAGTAACGGATTAACTTTTAAGTTAACTTAAAAATATGTTAACGAACTCGTTAACTTCCGTTACATTTCTCCAAGTCCGTTAATCGTTAATCCAACTCCCGTGGTCGCGTTGTGTCCAGTCACACTGCGACCATACGTCTCTATATTCGCGTGTCCCGAAGACGACGTAACTAGGAGTACAAACCGCCAAACTCTAAAAACAAAAAGTTCCACTAATTAGCGTTTCATTCAGAACGCAACTGAATCATCCAAATAAATGAAAAATCATTGTTTGTCAACATGCCTATAATATACATACTCTAATAAGTATACCCTATTACTAAAACTCCGCTGTCGGTCCGTCCGTCTGTCACCAGGGCTGTATATCATGAACCGTAATAGCTAAAAAGTTAAAATTTGACAGATGATGTATTTCTGTGACCGCTATAACAACAAATACTAAAAACCAGTCAAGTGCGTGTCGGATCACGCACAAAATAGGGTTCCGTAGGGGGTAGGCAGGGGAGAGCGTGTCGGGCCTGTGTGGCCTCTGCGCTGGGGTTTAGTCGGGTTTTAACCCGCGTCGGTGAGCCAAACTGGCAATTCAGCAATTTGGGTACGAAAAGACAAAAACGAAGAATAGTGAAAGCTGAATGAATACTGATATTACATAGACTATCAATAACCTGATCAAAATTTTGAATTTTCTTCTCGATAAAAGTGGAAAAGAAATCTTCTAAAATCGGGGACCTTTGGAGGAGTAAAGAAGTTTTGTCCAAAACTTTTATGTTGGGGGCCAAACAGTTGAATTTGGAGATTGTTGTTAATTTATCTTTGTTTTCAGATATAAAAATCTCACATTTATTCGGGTTCAGTTCTAAGCCAATTGACTGAAACTCGTTCTTTATTAGGGCTAAATCTTGTAAAACTATCTCTACTTTTCCCCCTAAAGTCCCGTTGCATAAGGCAGTTTGTCCAAACTAAGTCCAAACTAGGCTATAAGCTATGTGCTGTGGGATCTAGATAAGTGATAAACATACTTATATATTTCATAATACATACCTACATAATACGCATAGAAAACAGCCAAACTCCGAAACAAACATTGTGTCGAACCCGAGACTCCGGAGGCGAAAGCCGATGTACTACTGACCACACCACTAAAGCAGCACTCTTTACCATCACAAAACTGTGACTGACTACTATAATGTCACACCACTGAATTGATATAGATAGTATCCCACCTATCTATTAACTAGGATACTGAACTCTATTACACATAAATTATTTAAGAAAGTAACTACATATCGTGGGATATCTAAACCTTTAATTTAAACTCCTCTACAGTTAACATTAAATTATAATTTGATGAGGGTATCGATCGACTCTTTATTTGTGTCTAATTTTGATGATTTGACGGAATTATGAAAGAAAATGAACTATTTAAATATTTCAGTTCAAACTTTTAATGAACATTACGACCTACATTTTTTATTACATTGCGTTTGAGTAGTACCACTGTGTTTATAAATGTATTTTTAAATAGCTTGAAGATGTGTTAGACAGTGAAATAAAACACCTGTCGCTGGAAACCATGCTCCAAGCCATGGTCTCCAGCGCGAGTAGGTGGCCGAGAGGTAGAGGGAGCGTACCCTCCCGCTGAGTTTCGCAGTCAGCAGCCAGGGGCCTAAGTCGCGTAAATGAACGTAAAACGCCATATACTACTACGTTGCAACTGCAATTGGTCAAAAATCGGTAGTCTGCTAAACTCACAAGAAAGCGCCAGGATGACACCAGAAAGGCACCAAACCGAATGACTGCAGAGTACAATCATCATTAGGTTAAATTGGATTTAGTTACTCCCGACATTAATAACTTCCCAGCCCCTATATCCTGGGAACCGAGCTCACCTAAATTCTGGGCAATTTTTTGTTCCCCCTGCAACTTCTCCCATCACAAGTTCCATTCGCCGGCAAAAAAATCCCGGGATTTCTTATCCCGCAAAAATACCCAAGATTCCCAGTACCCCATATCTCAAAAACTAAGCATCCCAGGTCAATTTTGCCCTCATTTTTCCGGCTCCATAGTACCCTAAGTAAGTATTTGAACCCCATCTTCCCACAAGATTTTTCTTCCCAATTTTCATCCCAAATTTCATCCACAAAACTTGAAGCCCCTATATCCCGTTAACGGAGCTTACCAGCTCAATTCTGAGTAAATTTTTGTTCCTCTGCAACCCTACCGAGACGTATTCTATTCGCCTGCAAAAAAAAATCCCGGGAATTAATATCCCACAAAAATACTCAAGATTCCCAGTACCCGATATCTCGGAAACTAAGCATCCTAGGTCAATTTTGACTTCATTTTCGAACCCCTCTTGAACCCTCGCTAGTAGTAAAACTCCACCTCTTGCCATAAAAAAAGTCCCAATTCCCATCCCACTTCCCAAAAACTTTGATATTACCGGTGACAGTTGGACGTCTATGTTCCCCTACATATCTATGCCCTATACTTATACGCACGCACCGCCGGGCGCCACTGGAAATACCTTCTGCGTGTGAACCAGAGACGCCCGGCAACGGACGTTAGAGCGACCGAGGGCCGCGGAATTAAAAAAAAATAGAAGACTACGTACGCAAACAGCTACTAGCGCGTCACAAGCTAGCAGGCAGACGCACGTTCGCTACTGGACTGCGTTTGTGTTAGTAGACTACGAAAACAGTAAAAAATTTCGCGGAGTTAAAAAAAAAAGTGAAGTAAAATACCTTTGATAATGCTGAAAAGTGAAATGTGGAAAAGTGTATTTGTTCATCATGTATAAAGGTTCCACCAATTGCTAACAATGGAAAGTATAAACTTTATAATCAGTATTTAAAGTTTTACGAATACTGAAACGTCAGTCAAATATTTAGGAGCTGTTTAAATGTTTGAGCAGCCCTTAAACTTCACTACCCAAACGTCATGCATGCATGTCATGCGTGCATTTGTGTGAGTGCAGTGTACGTGAACTTAAATGTGAGCACTTTTATACACACACGTGTTGTTTTTTTTTTTTTTTTTTTTTATATTTGGTTCGCCAAATTGACGCCGCCCGCCTGGTGGTAAGTCGTGACGACGTCTAGCGATTGTGGGCCACTCTCACAGCACACATTACTATTGAGAGTGGCCCTCAACTTGACGACCTACTGATGTGCCTCTTCACGCTCCGCTTAAAGAACCCAGGATTATATGTGGGAGGAAACACGTGCACAGACAGGGCGTTCCAGGCCACTATCGTTCGGCAGAGAAACGAACGTTTAAAACGTTCGGTTCTCGCGAACATGCTATCCACTGTGTGGGGGTGGCATCTCTGCCCGGCACGAGTCGTTCGGGATCGGAAGGAAGAGGGCGGGATCAGATTGAAGAGCTCTTCAGAACACTCGCCGTGGTAAATACGGTAGAATGCGGCCAATTCCCGTTACCTCCGGACAACCTATAATACGGATAGCCCGTCGCTGCATAGCGTCGAGAGCGTCCAGAGCGTCCAGCAGATACTTCGCGGAGCCGTCCCAGAGGTGAGAGCAGTATTCGACGCAGGGTCTAATCTGCGTCTTGTACAGCAGACACCTCTGGTCCGGTGTAAAGAATCTCTTTACCTTATTCAGTATTCCTAGTTTCCGCGAAGCTAGCCCTATACATCTTTCGATGTAGTTTTTATTATTGAGCTCTCGACGAACGTCTATGCCAAGGATATCAAGGTTGTCCTTCATTGGTAATAATGCATTCTGAAGAGAGGGTAGGGGAAGGAAAGGGGATTTCTTCGCAGTAAATGCACACGCTTGTGTTTTGCGGGCATTGAACTCGACCAGGTTCTCGGTACCCCATTGAGAGATACTGTCGAGGTTACGGTCGAGATCAGCCACGAGTCGTCGTCTCTCCTCCTCAATCTCAGATCGCCCCGCCGTCGGACGAACCGAGTAACTCCCGTGCAGTGTGCTGTCATCTGCATAGCAATGAATGTTCCCGAGGGATAGCATATCATTGATATGCAGAAGAAAGAGAGTTGGTGATAGTACGGACCCCTGCGGTACCCCGGCAACTACAAAAAGAGTTTTTACCCTCCCGAACTGTACAATAGGACTCATCATGTCCAGTCATACAATGGTACAATAGCGTAATCCAAGCACCTTTCTACTTATGCATAGGTATTATTCGGACTAATATAATAGGTATCTATTTGTGTGTATCACGTATAATCAGATGCTACCTATGGCAAATGAAAAGGGCAGATTCGATGACTCTCCGATTTATTTCCTATTTACATTGAAGTGTGCAATGATTTATAGCCTTCTGGAATAGATTTAAATATTATATAAGAAACACATTAAGGCAGTCGTTACAAAGTTCAATTTTGACTCTGATTGATCTATGAAACAGGTGTTATTATTTTTGACCGAGCGAGCGAAGCGACTACATTTCGAGATTAGGCAATTTTGCTTTCGTCTATCTGTATGTGAGCTCCAGGGTAGCGGACACATGTTTTATCCGGTTAGTGAGCTTTTTGATCATCATTCACCGAGCCTTTTCCCAACTCAGTTGGTGTCGGCTTTCCAGTCTAACTGCGATTCGGCTGAACTTCGATATTTTCCGTGAAGCGACTGCCATCTGACCTTCACAACCCATGGGCGATATCGAAGTTCTGTAGTTAGACCGGTCGGATTTTTGATTTAGGACTCCAACTACCCCTAACGACTGCCATAGATGTTAGTATTACAACCGGGACCGACGGCTTAACGTGCTCTCCGAGGCACGGAGGGGTCTCAATGTCTTAAGAAATGGTCACCCATCCTAAGACCGGCCTGAATCGATGTTGCTTAACCTTTGCAATGTGTTAACATTGTCGGTTACCACTAGACCATGAGCCCCTCCCTTGACCCTTGAGCTTTTTGATGTAATAAATAAATAAATAATTTGGACATTTTCACACAATGTCATCAAACCCAAGTTAAGCACAAGCTTAATTGCTTAATTTGAGCTCTAAACAACTGATAAACATACTTATATATTTCTAAATACATACATAATGTACATAGAGAACACCCAAACTCCGAAACAAACATTCGTGGACCACACAATTATTTGATTCGACCCGGGAATCGAACCCGAGACTCCAGAGTCGAAAACTACCGACCACGCCAAGCATTTGAGGGAAAATGGTGGCAAAAAGCCCTAATAATGTTTTTAATGACGATACCGATACCTCATTTGCTCGCGAGATCTAGGTAGATCTCGCGAGCAAATGAGGTATCGGTATCATCACAGGCATCGGCAACGGCATAGGTGTGCCAAACCAGGGCAAACCATTAGTGTATACCTACTTACTAATTGACCGCGCGAACAGTGTCCACATTTTGAGATTGGACTAAGTATTTTGGTTTCGTATGTCCGCATGTGTTCCAGGCTAGTAGTCACATTTTATATCCGATCTCTACGAAACTTGGCATAAGTGTTCCTTGATTGAAAACAATTTTACCACCGTGAGCTTTTTTAGATTGGGGAAAAAAATAATATAACCTATAGCCTTCCTCGATAAATTTATTTATCGAGGCTATATAACATTACGCTACGATGAATAGGAGCGGATCAGCAGTGATATGTCCGGAGGCGCTCGGCAATGGACGTTGGTGCGGCTGCGACCTTGGGCCGCGGTCTCAGAAATGTCGTTGCGTGCGTTGGCCAAACGGTTAATATTATGGTAAATTAATGTACTTGTTCCTCTTTAAGGTAAGGTTAACTCACTATAACATAAAAAAGCGACGGAAACGGGAAAAATCCGTGTAATGTATGTTCCAAATTACCACGCGGACGAAGTTGAGGGCGACCGCTAGTCAAGTTAGTAGTCATTAAGTAAAAAGTCATTAAGTACTACGTATATTAAGGCAGTGAATTTACGCGCATTTAAATTCTCACTTATCTCATTTTGTTTTACAATCGTCTTTATATGACCAATCTCGACTCTACGTTGAAAGCCCTCGCCATAATTCAAGTTACTAAGTTACTAAGGACTTACTTGGTGTAATCATGCTAGATACTTGGTAACTTTATGATCTCGTAAGTACTCATCTAATAAGTTTTCTATACCAACTACCATAGTTCATAAGTAGTTAAACGTTTATTAGTGGATAAGTTAGTGTTATCTAACTCACCTCACTCATTGGAAGTAGTACCCTTTTTTTGTTTTATTACGTAGGTCACACTATAAGTTTAGCGTAACTTAAAAAAACAACATGTTAAAACCAAAATATTATGTTTATTGCTTTTCAAAATACTCTCCTTTACATTTTAAACTTTCATGCGATCGAACTATTTTTTAAAACAGGAGGACCACAGATCTGAAGGCATGTTTTCTACGTGCTGATTGAACGCTATCACTGCCTCTTCGGGGTTGGTAAAAGTAAAACCTCTCATCAAATCTTTGATTTTGGGGAAAATACAGAAATCACAGGGTGCTAGGTCGGGGCTATGCGCAGGATAGGTGACCAGTTGTACTTTTTCGGAAGCTAAAAATGACTTTGTTTTGTTGGCCGTGTGTGAAGAAGCGTTGTCATGATGTAGGAGAACGCGGCTTTTAGGTCATCTTTCGCGAACTTTTTCTAACACCCTGGGTAAACAAATGGTAGAATACCACTCGGCATTAACACTCTTTTGATCTTCAAGTGGAATTGTACAGATGGGACCCGTAGCTGAGAAAAAAACGCGATCATTTTTTTACCAACCTTTCTCGCCTGCCTCACTTTTGTTGGCTTGTTCTCATTTTCAAACACCCATTCACAATATTGCTGTTTTTTTTCGGGTTCAAAACAATAAATCCACGTTTCGTCTCCTGTGACAATGTCATAAACAGCATTAGAATGTCCGTGGTCGTACTTCAGTAGCATCTGTGAGCACCATTCCACGCGAGCCCGCTTCTGCTCCGCTGTCAGTTCACGAGGGATCCAACGACAACAAAGTTTCCGAACTTTCAATTCTTCGTGTAAAATTTTCTGGATTTGACTCATACCAATCCCCAATAGTCCTCGAATTGTCTCATAGGTAATCCACGGGTTTTCTTCAATTAACCACTTAACAGTAGCCACATTATTTTCGTTGACGGCAGTTGAAGGCCGCCCTTCACGAAATTCGTCATGTAAAGAAACTCGACCTCTCTCAAATTCAGCAAACCATCGCCCCACGGTGCTCAAACAAGGTGCTTCTCTCCCAAAAGCATTTTAAGACGAGCGGCACAGTCTTGCGGAGAGAGAGAACTTTTAAAATCATAAAAAATCATCGCTCTAAAATCTTTTCGACTTAATTCCATTTTCGTTGCATACGTAGAACGTGATGTGTGATAAAAAACAATTGACAAATGATTTCCCGCCAATTGTTTTTTTTATTACTAAGAAGGTTGCAACGTTTAAAAAATATAACATTCGAAATTCAAATAGTTCCGATTAGCTAGAAGTGCAAAACTTTTAGTGTGCCCCATGTATATTAATTTGATTTAGGTTCAATTCGGGTTTAATTTGATTTAGGATCAATTTTAAAAGTTTATCATTAATGTAGGCCATATGACGTGTTATTTTAGTTTTGTCACAATGCGGATAAATCAATACTGCGGCGGTGCTTAACGCCAGTCACCCGTTTCTAGCAGGTATTAGGTTAGAACCCTAAACGTGGTTAAGTAATCGTTCATTTTACCTCTGTACGACGATATATCCCATTCGGTAAACGAAAAATGCTGTTTCATTGAATTTGAGCCGCACAGGTCACGGCTTAGATCGGTTTCATTTTATTTTGTTGGTCCTTAATCTCTGTGTGTTGTCCCTGTAAATATAAGTCTGAAGGACCAACATCTCACTTCTGGAGGATATAATCCTACCTTTATTAACATGTCTATTGGATTTTATTTAACCCCTAAATATTGAAAATAATAAATTCTTTCTAAACTCTTTTACCTGCTTATCAACTTACAACTTAAATTAAATATTCCTGTAATTTAAAGCAATGAGTTTGCTTTTATTACATTTTTAAATATTTAAATGGAAATTATAAATCACAAAACCGGTCAAGTGCGTGTCAGTTAAGCATACTACTTAAATTGGCCTTTGTAACTCTTGAACTAACAAAGGTATCTAAGCCATTATAGTTTTTCTTCAAAGTTCATTACATGGTCTACAAGAGCCAATCATTTAGCTTTTAGAAAGAAGGGACATCTTGTTTTAGCAAAAATATGCTCTTTAAAATGTAATATTTCGCAAACATATACTATGAGGGTACCGAGACTTGAACTACGGAACCCTAAAAACGAATGTCATCGGTAGGACTCGAACCCACAACCTTCCCCTTGTTATACAATGCGACTTGCCTCTACCCTAAACCCTACCTGGTATAAGTGACGAGGTTATATCTATCAAACTGTCTTCAGCGGCTGCTGGATGTCTGTCCAACTAGAACAGCAGCGATAATAAGTCCGAGATGCTTTTCGATTTCATAGTTTACACTCCTATGCATCAGACTTTGCATACGAATGTGATATTTTTAGACTTTCAATTACCAGTAAAGTGCACGTTGTTTGTAAACATCTTTAAGAGTTTCCGCAATATGGTAAAGTTTAAGAGCTATATATTTCAAAGTTTGAAATCCATGTTTGCAATATCACGGGAGATTAAGTAGCTTGGGTAATGTTTTCATAGGAGACTAAAAATATCAGACTAACGAGATGTGTTTGTTTATATTTATTACAGTCATCGTTTGATCGATCGTTCGTTTTCTTTTTCAGAGAGGTGTATTGTTTATTTTCGTAAAATGTTATAAAATATTTTAGAATAATTTATAACTAACTGTTCATGATTGAAAAATAACTTCAAAACTATTAATCACATAACATTTTGTTTATATTATCTGCATGATACTCCTACCTTTTAAATTACTATATAGCCGGGAATACACATGCCTGTATAAAGAGACGGTCAAACTCATCCTTCACATGCGACGTATACCACGCATTATGACATCTGAGCAGGATCTGGCCTATACAATTTGTATGGTAACGAACACACTGATCATTCACCACACTGTCTTACGTGTCACCGCGCCAGATTCGCGTGTTCCCATGCTATCCCACGCACGACGCTGTCACACACGTTTAAAGTGTCATAGCGCGATTTAAAGTGTCATAGCAGATGAATATGAAAGAGCGCAATCCCCTAATGTACTGACCATATCATCATGGATGGCTTTTGATGGATTTTGACATAAATCTGACAAATAGTGATAGTTTTAATAACAATTCGGAAAGAGAAAACTGTTCCCTTTAATCTCATAAAACCTTAACGCATGCCTTGAGTCCTGACGATAACTGCTTCAGTAGTTTCTAGTATACAGACGTTGGCACAATGCCAACGTGAGCTGTAGTCTCGAAAGCAACCGACGCATTTGATGCAGGCACTGCAGGCAGGTTACATGTTATTATCTGACCTAAATTAACGTAAAATTACTTTTTAACCATATCAGATAATACTAGTAAAAATACGTATATTATCGATATCTGTGGATTTTAACCAATGACTTAAATTGCTAATATATTTACATTTTTGTATAAATTACATGCATGGGAATGCTCTGACCACTTAGCTACGATGACCAATACCGACAGTATGGAATTTTTGCTCCATATCATATTCATAATTTCTATATCGCGCTATTAAGGTGCATTACCTAAAGGAGCATTCCCCCTGTTAGGGAAAGGCCGTGGGTTCGAGTCCTGCCAATGACATAAATTTTTGTGATTTATTTATAATTTATTTCTTAATATTTTAAAAAACTTCGTCCGTCAGTAAGCAGGTGCTCCACGTTCAGAGAAGAACCCTAGAGATATTGATACGGCCCGTATCTACCTACGTACTATTATCTATTCTGTGCCCTAAGTACCTTTAAATTAGGTACCTACAATGTTAGATTCCTAGTAACAGTTTTCCAAATCCCAATGCCCATGAGACAAAACGTTATACCAAATGTTAATTCAGGAAATCTAGCTATCTATGTGCTAATGTTCATCTAAATCCGTTCAATAGTTTACGCGTGATTGATTAACAAATAACCTTCCCGAACCCTTTGTATACGTCACTAAAGACTCAGGTTTATCCAAAACTTGGAAATAGGAGGCAAATTGTTACTTGATACGGAGAGTAAAACTGTCAGACGCATACTCCTATGTAGTTGAGAATCTTGAGGTACTACCACAGAATAGAGAATAGTACACACAGAATAGAGAATAGTACTTACATACAGAACTTGCACTCCGACGTTAATTAAAGCGCATTCTTTTGTTTACAGAGAACATCATTCGAAGGTTAGGGATGTCAGGAAAGTACCAGCATATTTTGACCAATAATTATGACGTTAATGCCTCAATATCAACTCTATGGTCAATGCCGTATCACAAACAAGAGACAACCCTTACTGATTTACAACTTTAGGTTGTCGCTGACGCCACGTATTTTTTGCGATTGTTAGGCGAGTGAAATAGGCCTGGTACTACTTGTCACACAACTTCTTGCCTCGAAAAGATATGATAGTCATTCTAAAGAACTCATTGTTTACTACAGCTGTTAAGCAGGTGCTACACACACACACAATTACCTGATTTATCGAAGAGCTGGCCAGATACTCACATATATTATAGAGAATGACCCTATGGGAAGAAATACTATTGTGTTCTTTTACGAGTGATCACTGATCATGTCAAGTATGTCACTCAATAGTTTGTTAAGTTTATGTCTTTTTAGTAATCAAGTGTAAATATATTATTAGTAATAATTATTTTATTATGTTCAAATTATTATTATTATTATTATTTTAATTATGTTCAAATTATCGTTTTAGATTAGTTCGAGAACAAAGAGAATATCTTCTACTTATACAGTTTAAAAAACCAACAATAACTTTGCTTTTATGTTACCTACGTATACATACGTACAGTACAATCACGCATCTTTTAAACGCGTTGTGAGATGTAAATGTAAGAGTTATTCTGTATTAGAACATTTCCGACAGGTCGATTGACCTAAAACTCGAGTACCTGCTGTCTTCAGCGCAACATGTAGGTAACACGGTAGTCTTTCCAAGTCCACGGGGAAGCACAAATAACCAAAGTGAATAGGGTTTATAGATTCATGATTTCACTAACGATAAAAGATCACCTTTTGGATATACTAAGTGACAAAGGCTGAATAATCTATTCCAGTTGCAATTTGTGTTGTATCAATGACAAAATTTATAAGCAAGCAGGTAGCTGACCCGTGAAAAGTTTTTTATTTTCAACTTCATCGGGAATACTTTTCTAAATAGAAAAAGTGCCAATTTTCATCCAAAAATGCTTCGCCAACTTTCAAATTTACAAAAGTATTAGTAGGATTTTAGTATAGATTAATTTGTTATGAATTTTTAATAAATACCAGCTCATTTTATGTAGATACTAGCTCCGCCTGCGTGTTACTTTAGATCTACATAACTTTTTTAATTATGAAACGATTGAAAACCAAACCGCAAATTCAAATCAAAAATTCAAATCGGTTAAGCCGTTTCTGAGATTAGCGTGTTTCAAACATTCAGACAAACAGACAAAAGTTCTAAAAATCAATGTTTTGGGTTTTATTGCGTTCATAAAGGCTTTTTTTTTTTTTTTTTTTATATTTGGTTCGCCAAATTGACGCCGCCCGCCTGGTGGTAAGTCGTGACGACGTCTATCGATTGTGGGCCACTCTCACAGCACACATTACTATTGAGAGTGGCCCTCAACTTGACGACCTACTGATGTGCCTCTTCACGCTCCGCTTAAAGAACCCAGGATTATATGTAGGAGGAAACACGTGCACAGGCAGGGCGTTCCAGGCCACTATCGTTCGGCAGAGAAACGAACGTTTAAAACGTTCGGTTCTCGCGAACATGCTATCCACTGTGTGGGGGTGGCATCTCTGCCCGGCACGAGTCGTTCGGGATCGGAAGGAAGAGGGTGGGATCAGATTGAAGAGCTCTTCAGAACACTCGCCGTGGTAAATACGGTAGAATGCGGCCAAGGAAGCTATTGTTCGGCGCTGAGCTAGCGGCTCAAGGCTTCCCGTTACCTCCGGACAACCTATAATACGGATAGCCCGTCGCTGCATAGCGTCGAGAGCGTCCAGCAGATACTTCGCGGAGCCGTCCCAGAGGTGAGAGCAGTATTCGACGCAGGGTCTAATCTGCGTCTTGTACAGCAGACACCTCTGGTCCGGTGTAAAGAACCTCTTTACCTTATTCAGTATTCCTAGTTTCCGCGAAGCTAGCCCTATACATCTTTCGATGTAGTTTTTATTATTGAGCTCTCGACGAACGTCTATGCCAAGGATATCAAGGTTGTCCTTCATTGGTAATAATGCATTCTGAAGAGAGGGTAGGGGAAGGAAAGGGGATTTCTTCGCAGTAAATGCACACGCCTGTGTTTTGCGGGCATTGAACTCGACCAGGTTCTCGGTACCCCATTGAGAGATACTGTCGAGGTTACGGTCGAGATCAGCCACGAGTCGTCGTCTCTCCTCCTCAATCTCAGATCGCCCCGCCGTCGGACGAACCGAGTAACTCCCGTGCAGTGTGCTGTCATCTGCATAGCAATGAATGTTCCCGAGGGATAGCATATCATTGATATGCAGAAGAAAGAGAGTTGGTGATAAATGTTTTTTGCTTAAAAGTTTCTCTATTATACCATAAAAATTCATCTTAAGATACGAAAATATGCAATATTATTTATTATCTTCGTCGTGTGTGAGTCCATTGAATTGTATGGCGAGCGATATTGTATCTTAAGTTAAAATATTATAGTACCTTAGCCGTCCGGAGAGGCTGCATGTCTCCTAGCCGGGACCCCTCCATGGGACCTGGAAGCGAGAGCCCTTGCGTCATTGTTCCAATGGCGCAAGGAGGCGCTGGAGCGGGACCACAGGCCTGCCTCTCGAGAAATCGAGGACCAGCGGTCCCAACTCCGCCAGGATCTCATGGAGTCATGGAGGGTGCGACTTGAGCAACCCAAGGGGGGTGCCATCTTCATCGCGGCGGTGAGACCGATCATGGACGATTGGCTGCAGAGGCAGCATGGTGACCTCACGTACCGTGCGACGCAGGTGGTTGCCGGGCATGGATGCTTCGGTAGCTATCTGTTTCGCATGCATCGTGAGGTCACACCCCGGTGTCAACACTGCGAGGTTTCCGACGACGACACCGCACTCCACACGTTGGTGGAGTGCTCAGCGTGGGCGAGTCAGCGCCGGGACCTCGTAGTGGGTCTGGGCGTGGATACCCTCTCGCTGGGGACCATGCTTCAAGCCATGGTGTCCAGCGGGAGTAGGTGGAACGCGGCCGTATCCTTCTGCGAGCAAGACATGCTCGCGAAGGAGGCGGCCGGGAGGGAGAGGGAGCGTACCCTCCCCGCCGAGTTCCGTAGTCGGCGGCCAGGCCGCCCCAGACTACGCGACTACACCCAAGACTATCGTCCTCCATGATCGGGGCCTGAGGACGGCGGGATCGCCACCCACCGTCCTTACAGAAGCAGGCTAGAAGGGTTGCGTGCTGCGGGGCCTTTGCCCCATAGCACGCAACCAGATTCACTCACTGACGCGGGATAAAACCCGACCCCAATGACGCGGGATTCTCGTCCCGACCAAACACCCGCAGAGACCACAGGGGTGGTCAAAGTCCGCCGGGCGCCACTGGACATACCCTCTGCTAGTAACCAGGGACGCCCGGCAACGGACGTTAGAGCGGCCGCGGCCTTGGGCCGCGGAATTAAAAAAAAAAAAAAAAAAAAAAAAAAAAAAAAAAAGTACCTTAGCCGTGTGCAGCGCCCCTTAGTGACCTCCACTGCAGGTGACGTAACCTGTTCTGAAGAGCTCTTCAATCTGATCCCACCCTCTTCCTTCAGATCCCGAACAACGCGTGTCGGGCAGAGATGCCACTTAAACGGTCGTTTCTCTGCCACATATAACCCTGGGTTCTTTAAGCGGGGTTCACTATCCATTTGCATAAAAAAAATAACCATAAAATAGTTTGGCATATGGTAATGTAGACTAATGATATTTATGCATAATGTTTTTATCCATAACAAATTTAGCATATTTGTCTAAATCATAAATAAAATTAGCATAATCATATTTAAGCATAAAATTTATAAGCATAGCTTTATAAAGGCATAACCGTATCAAACTATAATGAATATAGTCATAATCATCTTATGTAGAATAAGTAACTATGTAAAATAATTAAAAGGCGGCTTAGGGGTGGCCCAAGGGCCACCCCCGCCGCACCTAAACCTACTTTGACACTATATAATCTAGAAAATATTGGTTAAAGTAACTTTTTTATTTTTATTAATTTCATTAATTTATACCTATTCAATTTTAGTAATATTTACTATTAGGCGACTGTACACTATGCCTAAAAACATTGTGCTAATTATAACTATGCATAAATATATTAGACCTAAATATAATTATGCCACGGTACAAATGCTGCTAAAAATCAATTATGACCAAGTATAATTATGCCAAAAAAAGTATGCCAAATTCATTGTGCCAAACCATTTTAGGATTACATATATTATGTTAACGAAAGGTATCCCCTTTAAGCGGAGCGTGAAGAGGCACATCAGTAGGTCGTCAAGTTGAGGGCCACTCTCTATAGTATTGTGTGCTGTGAGAGTGGCCCACAATCGCTAGACGTCGTCATAACTTACCACCAGGCGGACGGCGTCAATTTGGCGAACCCAATATAAAAAAACCCTAAGACAAACTTATTATTTGCGGTTGGTATAGTAATCGGGTCTAGGGATCGAACCGCAAATTTAAGTTTGTTTTTTATTGTATATACTTTGCCGAGATAAAAAGTACCCAGTGTGGTGCCCAAGATATTAAAGAATAATTATACCAAGTTTCATCGTAATCGAACCGGTAGTTTTTGCGTGATGCCTGAACAAACAGACAGACAACAACTTTTTAATCACATTTTTGGGTTCGGTGTCGGTCTAGTAACACCCCATGCCATTTATTTTTTTGATATTTTCAATATACAGAATTTTCACTTCTACAGATTTATTATATGTAGGTCAAACAATCTATTTGTTTAAAATCGCTTTGTGTTTACTGCCGTCATTGGCCACCACCGCCCGGCCGCGTCGCCGCGCTGTTATTTTTCTTTCATCACGAGATATCTCTTAAGTCATTCGTCAAAATTATTTGGTTTGAATGGCAATTTTGGTCTAAATTAAATGCACAACGTATGTAAAGTATTCAATTAGATAAGGAATAATACTGCATTGTTAAAAATAGCTTGGCAAATGACACATTATTTTTATGTCATTTATAAAAGATAAAAATGGTTATTGTGAGTTATCCTTAAGAGATAGACATATGCTATTGCGGACTTTTTTGTAGACCTTTTTATGGTGTACAATACTGTACTACATTATTTTGATCTGTCTCGTTGGGTTTCGTCAGCGTTTGCAATGAAAGCGCAAAAAAATGTGTTTATTTACGACATTACATTAGAAACCTCTAAAATAATCGGTATTACTCTAGTATATTATACATGTATTATACGTTAAAACCTTTCTGTTGAATCACTCTATCTATTAAAAAAAACCGCATCAAAATCCGTTGCGTAGTTTTAAAGATCTAAGCATACATAGGGACAGACAGACAGGAAAAGCGACTTTGTTTTATACTTTTTTTTTTTTTTTTAGTTCCGCGACCAAGGCCGCGGCCGCTTTAACGTCCGTTGCCGGGCGTCTCTGGTTACAAGCAGAACGTATTTCCATTGGCGCCCGGCGGACTTTGACCACCTCTGTGGTCTCTGCGGGGGTTGGGTCGGGATGAGAATCCCGCGTCGTTGGGGTAGGGTTTTATCCCGCGTCAATGAGTGAATCTGGTTGCGTGCTATGGGGCAAAGGCCCCGCAGCACGCAACCCTTCTAGCCTGCTTCTGTAAGGACGACGGGTGGCGATCCCGCCGTCCTCAGGCCCCGATCATGGAGGTCGATGGTCTTGGGCGTAGATGAGTCTGCGGCGGCCTCGCCGCTGACTACGGAACTCGGCGGGGAGGGCACGCTCCCTCTCCCTCTCGGCCGCCTCCTTCGCGAGCACGACTTGCTGGCAGAAGGACACGGCAGTGTTCCACCTACTCCCGCTGGAGACCATGGCTTGAAGCATGGTCTCCAGCGAGAGGGTATCCACGCCCAGACCCACTACGAGGTCCCGGCGCTGACTTTGTTTTATACTAAAGATAATAACATAGTACGTAGGTCACACTATAAGTTTTGCGTAACTTAAAAAAACAACATGTTAAAACCAAAATATTATGTTTATTGCTTTTGACTTTTTTTTGACTTTTACCAATCCCCAATAGTCCTCGAATTGTCTCATAGGTAATCCGCGGGTTTTCTTCAATTAACCGCTTAACAGTAGCCCCACTATTTTCGTTGACGGCAGTTGAAGGCGAAATTCGTCATGTAAAGAATCTCGACCTCTCTCAAATTCAGCAAACCATCGCCTCACGGTGCTCAAACAAGGTGCTTCTCTCCCAAAAGCATTTTGAAGACGGCACTGTCTTGCGGAGAGAGAGAACTTTTAAAATCATAAAATATCATCGCTCTAAAATCTTTTCGACTTATGTAATTCCATTTTCGTTGCATACGTAGAACTTTGATGTGTGATAAAAAATAATTGACAAATGATTTCCCGCCAATTGTTTTTTTTATTACTAAGAAGGTTGCAACGTTTAAAAAAAAATATAACATTCGAAATTCAAATAGTTCCGATTAGCTAGAAGTGCAAAACTTTTAGTTTGCCCCATGTATAAAACAAAGTCGCTTTCATTCCCTATATACGCTTAGATCTTTAAAACTACGCAGCGGATTTTAATGCGGTTTTCACCAATGTATAGAGTGGTTCTCGGGGAAGTTTTTTGTAAATAAAATTTGTTAAGCGGGCAAGGCTGCGGGGTCCTCTAGTTAATTATAAAAGGTAGGAGCCATTATCTTCAATCTATTACACTAAGGTATTATTGGCTTCATGTCGCGATAGGTAGGTAGGTGATCTTACTTTCTGCCACTGGGGACATTTCAGAAACGATGTTAATAGCAGTTATTTCAATAATTCATAAGCGTAACTAAGTTTAACTTTTAGTAATTATGAGAAACCAAATTCTTTCACTTCCAGTAAATAATTTTATAACAACTTGATTGATTTCTCATACGTGGCATTATTACAGGTTTCATTATCAAAGCTACCTTTGATAATGCCAAAAGGCAAAGCCGTTAGGAAATTAAGCACCTACTTACTTAATTATTGCAGTTAGTGAAGCTCCACCTATGTCTTTCAATATTCATGGGGAACTATCGAGTAGGTCTCTCGCCTAAGTAACTGTTTTACGAGTAATTACTTACTTTACTAATTAAAATGAACTCTTTCCTTAATGGCCTGTAAAACATTTACTATTTCACATAACAGTCAATTCTAATTTCCGATAAAGCTTCGAAGTTCATTCTGGGTATTAATATAGCTTACGCAGAAATTGGTTTCTGATGTTTCGGTAAAAGGTAGGAAGTATTATACCTACCTACAATTGAATGTGAAGTCTAGGTATCTGCGAAAATATTGTAGCTTTGAGAGACACTAGGGTTTTACTGTGATTCCACTCAGATTTATGGGGCCCTTTTTTTCAAATTCCGCTCCTACTTCCATTGCCGAGCACCTCTGGTGAGCACACAGGGAATTTTTAGTGGCGTCCGGCGGTCTTTGGCCACCCGTGTAGCCTCTTTGGGGGTTTGGTCGGGTTTTATCCCGCTTCGGTGAGTGAATCTGGTCGCGTGCTAAGGGCTGAGGTCTTGCAGCACGCGACCCTTCTAGCCTGCTTCATGGGGCCCTATCCAACCTCATCTCTAAGTCACTTATCTATCAATAGACAAAACTATAGAATGACGTGTTTGTTTATTGCGCACACTTGTCACCAGTGACGTTATTGCACCCACATAATTTAGAAGCGATTCTATTCCCGTATTCAGGCACTTCGTTAAGTAATTTTTGATAATTTATTTGGCAGAAAAACGTTTGCTTTGTCACATAAATCATCAATACACAATGTGGGCTTAGATAACATATGCTGCAAGAGATATTTGATTCAAGACTTGTGGGTATTAATAAAAACAGCCGAACACATCATCGTCTTCATTCTACTTCATACAGCAGAGTGATATAAAATAGGATGAAGCACAGTAAACATAACTAGTTATCCCGGCGAACTTTGTATCGCCTCAAATATAAAAAAAAACAAAAAAAAAAGAATATTTTAATATTTCATGCAAATGTATGTATTATTAATTATAATTGAAAAACGCGACGGACGGACAGACAGACAAATTGTCGTATTAAATATATAGATACTTAGATACCTAAACGGTGTTTAAAACTTTAATCTTTACATGGTGTGAGGCACCTACCTAACTATACTTATATAGCTGATTGTCTAGAACTTTCTGATACGTAGTTAAACAAAGAGCCTCGATATATTCTCACAAATTATTCATGATGATTATAAGTATTGTAATTGATTGTAGGACATAAATATGAAATACACGTTAGATACAATGTGGCAACATTGCCTGTCGGCGACGAGGCGGAGGAGTTCTTTGACGCCTGTAATTGTAAATAAATAAATTCAATCCATTAAAAAAAATCTAACGGAAAAGTAAAATATTGGCATTGTCATTTAATCTTACGTTCACATCAGCCCACATTACTCGTAAGTATCTTAAAAATTGGGGGAGAGAAAAGTTGTGAGAAAACTTGGTTCAATAGACCACGAAGCCTTTTTATGCAGGAGTTAAATTTTCTTTGATGAGAGGATTTGGAACACAATTTGACAGAAGTTCCGAATTTGAATAAGTTTTTAAAATAAGTAAACTTTGGTTGCGAGTCTGGGCAAAGTAAATTATTTTTTTTTGCCGTCTTGAAATCCGGACTTTTTTATCTAAGTATGAATAATGCCTCAATTGTCACACTATCATTAGTTAGTACTTTCCCTTATTTGAACCATTCAAATGTCCTTATACTATACCTACCTAGGTGCATAAAGGTGCAATAGCAATCACTGCAGGAACTGCACCGCTGAGTGTCTGTAGCGGAATGTCTTATGCATCGCAAGGTTCATACATCACAGAATACAGGTAGCAGGTAGAAGTGCATTATACAGTCACTGTTTGCTGGTATTTTTTTGTCACGCGTTGTAGGGAACAAATCTATTGCCGTTACTCTAGTTCAGGACATATTAGTAGGACTAATGACAGTTAGATATCGGGTAAAAAGAAATTTAGAATTCAATAATTCATACTTATAATAAATCTGTAGAAGTGAAAATTCTGTACATTGAAAATATCAAAAAAAATAAATGGCAGGGTGTTACTAGATCGACACCGAACCCAAAAATGTAATTAAAAAAATTTTTGTCTGTTTGTTCAGGCATCACGCAATAACTACCGGTTCGATTACGATGAAACTTGGTATAATTATTCTTTAATATCCTGGGCACCTACTGGCTTACTTTTTATCTCGGAAAAGTTTATACAATAAAAAACAAGCTTAATTTTGCGGTTCGATCCCTAGATCCGATTACTGTACCAACCGCAAATAATAAGTTTGTCGTAGATTACGTCATCCGCAGTGGAGTTTTTTTTTTCTTTTTTTTTAGTTCCGGCCCAAGGCCGCGGCCGCTCTAACGTCCGTTGCCGAGCGTCTCTGGTTACAAACAGAACGTATTTCCAATGGCGCCCGGCAGACTTTGACCACCTCTGTGGCCTCTGCGGGGGTTGGGTCGGGATGAGAATCCCGCGTCGTTGGGGTAGGGTTTTATCCCGCGTCAGTGAGTGAATCTGGTTGCGTGCTATGGGGCAAAGGCCCCGAACGCGGCCGACACGGCCGCGTTCCACCTACTCCCGCTGGAGACCATGGCTTGAAGCATGGTCTCCAGCGAGAGGGTATCCACGCCCAGACCCACTACGAGGTCCCGGCGCTGACTCGCCCACCGCAGTGGAGTTCACTAAGGGGCGCTGCACACGGCAAGATACTATAACATTTTATCTTAAGATAAAATTTCGCTCGCCATACAATTCAATGGACACACACGACGAAGATAATAAATAATATTTCATATTTTCGTATCTGATGAATTTGTATGGTATAATAGAGAATATAATAGAGAATATAATAGAAAATATAATAGAGAAACTATTGTAGGGGTGCTTTATGAATGCAATAAAACCCAAAACAATGGTTTTTAGAACTTTTGTCTGTTTGTCTGAATGTTTGAATACGATAATCTCAGAAACGGCTTAACCGATTTGAATTTTTGATTTGAATTTGCGGTTTTCAGTAAAGGTTTATTCAACGTAACATTTAAGGTTTGGTTTTCAATCGGTTCATAAATAAAAAAGTTATGTAGATCTAAATTAACACGCAGGCGGAACTGCGGGCAACAGCTAGTTATAAATATTCTTACGGACAGTGCCATCTAGTTATTTACTAAAATAATACTTGGGATTACAGCAAACTCCAAAAAGCTACCTGAAAGTGTCATTAGTTTCACAAGTTTCCAAAAGATGGCGCTATAGTTAACTTTTTATAACTCCCCGCCTTGATCGTTATATGCTCTCCGTACAGATGTCGCTACCAATAGGTAGAGTAGAATCTTTTCCATTATAATAGAGTAAACTTTAGTAGTGAGCTCGTATCAACCCGAAATTAAATTACCATAAAATCTCATTTACAAAAGCTAGTAGACAAAACATGTGAGAGAATCAAAGTAAATACTTAAATCTTTGTTTTTATAACAGTTTGTATAGGATTGTGATTGAATAGGATTAAATAAATATTTTGTACTTAAATCCAAAATGCTACAGAAATCCTATAATTGGCATAGATATTCCCAATATTGGCATATACTCGTCCAATTATTGGAACTTTATTAAAGTAGAAAATAATAGCCTATTCTTATTAAAAATATAAGAAATACCTACGGATCCCTAGAAATACCTACAAAATTACAGGGTATTAATTAAAACACTGTTTTACTAACCCTGCTTTCATTAAGCGAAGCGAGCGTAGCGAGCGGAGCTCCTTATCGTGACTCAAATGCAACTCGATGTGAAATTGTCGATCGACAACTACCCAACCGATTTTCATGGTTTTTTCACTCAAAAATCAAGCATTCTCAGGAGGTTTTGTTCGAGACCGAATTCTGATTGAAGACCCTCAAAAAAAGTTATTGTCCAAAAAATGTTATTGACCAAAAAAAGTTATTGACCAAAAAAAGTTATTGATCAAAAAATATGACAATAGTCGCTTCGCTCAATTGCATGCTGCAGCGCAGGACCACGGCAGCGACCGCAGCTCCTAGTTTAGGTAAGTATCTTTTGGTTTGAATTGCAGAATTTTCTTTAGTGCTCGGTAACGGCAATAGGCTCCCCCATCAACGAAATTACTGGCAAAGTAATAATAATAGTAATAAGTAAGTAGTAAGTCACAGAGCGTATTGACTACCTGAAGCAAAAAGTCTATGCGTGGGCAAATCGTATAAAAAGTTATAAATAAAGAGTGGACCGGTATTCTCAAAACTGCATGTTCCAAAAAGATGAGAGATGGGTCTACAGAGATTGGGAGCGATCTGATTCAAGTGTGATTGACGAGCGCCGGCCAAATGATGATGCCACCATTGCATTCTGGAGTGGCATCTGCTCGGCTCCTGTCAGCCACACAGAGGATGGTTGGATGCGGGATGTTAATCGTCTGTGTGAACCGATACAAACTATGGAACCATTAAATTTCATAGATAGTGATGTCACCAACGCAGTCCGTCTGTTACCGAACTGGAAATCAGCAGGACCAGACGGACTGTACAATTTTTGGATAAAATGGTTCCGAAGTTCACACGGACGGTTGGCAGCTCATTTCCAATCATGTTTGGAATCATGATTGCTTCCCGATTTTCTAACTACTGGTATGACCCATCTCTTATACAAGTCTGGTAGTGCCATAGAGAAAATTATAGACCAATTACATGCCTACCAACGGTCTATAAGCTTCTGATAAATATGAAATAGTATTTTGAGACAAAAAATAACGCACCACATAACTGACAACAACATCATGTCAATCTCTCAAAATGGATGTAGAAGTGGGGCTCGTGGCACTAAAGAGCTCCTAATTATGGATATGGTTATTAGCCAACAGGTACGCCGTAATCGCAAGGATCTGACGAAATCAGTATCCTGGCTAGGATTCGGTAATCTATTTGGAGAAAACGAAGGGTTTGTCTTTGCAATTGTGGAGGAAGTTGTCATGACTAAAAATTACCGGAGGTATATTCTGAAGGATGGTACGGTTGACATATGTCGGGCGTGCCACCGTCCTGGAGAGTCCCTTAGACATATTATCTCTGGTTGTTCTAGTTTGGCTAACGGCGAGTATTTGCATAGACATAACCAAGTAGTTAGGATTGTCCATCAACAACTTGCTCTGAAATACAAACTCGTGGATTCAGAAGTACCGTATTACAAGTATGTGCCCGACCCAGTTCTCGAAAATGATCATATCACATTATACTGGGACCGATATATTATCACTGACAGGACTATTGTTGCAAATAGGCCTGATATAGTGGTAGTAGATCGGTTAGAGCGCCGTGCAATAATAGTTGATATTACTATTCCGCATGACGGCAATCTCGTGAAAGCCGAACAAGACAAACAAGTAAAGTACTTGGATTTGGCCCACGAGATTGTCGACATGTGGCATGTAAGCTCAGCTATTATTGTACCGATAGTCGTTTCCGTGCATGGACTGATCGCCAAGAGCCTCGACCAACACCTACAGAGGCTCTCGTTAGACGGTTGGATTAAGGGCCTAATGCAGAAGGCATTGTTGCTCGATACGGCACGCATCGTGAGGAAATTCCTCTCTCTGGAGCCCTAACCACCGGTAGCTTGGTTATGCTTGGTTGGCTCGGATGCCGGTGGGTCACTATTTTTTATATTTTTAAATATATTTGTATTTTTTTATAGATTTATTTAAAAATTTATTAAATATGTAATTAAGTTAAATAAAGGAAATAGTAAGAATATCAAAAATAATAATAACAAATATTTATTTATTTTAAAAATCATTTATTAATATAGGCGTGATGAATATCTGTCTGTCTATTTATTGCGTTTTCATTGTTTACGACGAACTAAAATTTAAGAAAACTAGCACTGCATATTTTACTGCCAATAATAGGATTTTGATGAATTTATTGTGCCATATGTTGGCACCTGAAATAAATAAATAAATAAAAAAGTACGACTCCAAATCACCAGCTCCAATTGTCAGCCGTTTTTCTAAATTGACATATTGTTTATGAGAATAGTTTTGCCAATTTGGAATAGAAAAATAATGGAATTGTACTTTTTTTTAATGCATACGGAACTTGAATAAGTTAGGGTTTCCTTGTTTTTGGGAACTGAACTCTAAAGTGCCAATAATAGGAGGAGTGCCAACAATAGGATAGTTTACGGTATCACTAAGTTGAAGTTTAAAAGTAATAGTTTAAAAAAACTAAAAAACACGCTTTTATAGAGAATCCAACAAAAAAGTAGTTTTTGGTTTTTATTTTCATTTTTTTTTAATTTTCAATGGAATTATTGCATTGTCATCGGTCTTTGATAGGTTGGCAAAGTTTGAATTAAATCTGATGATTCAAAGTAGGGCAAAATCGTCGTCAAAAACCCAAAAGAGTCGGTTACAAACATACATACAAGTGAAGCTAATAAAAGCGTAGTAAAAGATTTGGTAAATGGACGATTAGTTAATACAAATCAACAGCAAGTTAGACAATTCAGTTTACAAACATTTCCACAGAGCTGAATTTTGCTAGAGACCTTGGGTTTACCATTATAAAGTAAAATAAAAAAGTCTTATGTGTTGACCATTGATATAGAATATCGATCTAAGGTGTCGACTAACTCATTTATTTTAATTTTATGTACCAACTTTATTTTTGGAATTCGATGGGGGAAACAAACAACATTTGTCCTCTATGTATGAACACAGAATTATCCTTGGTGACTTCAACACTTGCCTTTTGAAGGATGACTCACGTAGCACTCGACTGCGCTCCATTGTCACGTCCTGTAACATGCATATCCTACCTTTAGATGTTACACACAGGCAGCCTAATTGTCAGCCCTCCCTCATAGACCTCATCCTAGTTTCCGACGCCCATAAGGTGGCTTCTACTCATGGACAGCTTTCTGCTCCTTTCTCACACCATGACTTGTTGTTCCTGTCCTATAAAATTCGCCCTCTGAAGCGCAAGAGTAGATTTCTATTTCTTCGCAGTTTTAAAAACATAAATCTGGAGAGACTGAGAGGGGATGTGGGTGGTATAGATTTATCTGCCGTCTATGAGTGCAATGATGTGGACGAGAAGGTGGCTACTTTTACGCGTTTGTTGCTGGCCATCTATGATATACATGCTCCTCTAAGGAAAGTAAAAGTAAGACATCTCCCTGCACCGTGGCTTACGGAATCTGTCAGGGCTGCCATGTCTAAACGAGACAAAGCCAAGCGTAAGTATCGTGGGGACCCTACTGTCGAAAATTGGAACTTCTACAAGGGTCTGCGTAACCACTGCAGTCGTCTGTGTAGGGATGCTAAGCGTAATCACATCCACCAATCAATCCAAAATCTCAGCACAGCTGAAGTGTGGCGATTCCTGAAAACCCTTGGTATCGGTAAGGCTTCGAGCGACAGTGTTGTTGCTGATTTGGATCTGAGTGCCTTGAACGCTAATTTTTCGAGCGTTCCTGTTAGCATTCCAGATGATGACAAATTAAGAACCTTGAATTATCTTTCATCCATTCCCATATCGTCGAGCACTTCATTCTCATTTGGCCCGGTTTCAGAGTTGGAGATTAAAAAACATTTGCAGACTATTACCTCCAAGGCGATTGGTAATGACGGCCTTCAACTGCAAATGCTCCTTCCCATCACTGACGAAATTATTCCTGTTCTTACCCATATCATCAACTATTCCTTAACATCCAACTGCTTTCCGCCGGCATGGAAGAAAGCAAATATCATTCCAAAAGTGCGTAATTCTACATCTCTCTCCCAGTTCTGTCCAATATCCATCCTCCCAATCCTGTCCAAGGTTCTTGAGAGTATTGTCCACAATCAACTGTCTTCCTACCTGTTTTCTAATTGCCTGCTAAGTCCATATCAGTCTGGTTTTCGACATAGTCACAGTACGGCAACAGGGCTAGTTAAAATAACTGATGACATTAGACTGGCCATCGAAAACAAACGACTCACCATAGTTGTACTTCTGGACTTTAGTAGTGCATTCAATTCAGTTGATTTCGACATACTCTTGGGAATCTTAAAATCCCTTAATGTCTCTGACTCTGCAACTGCCTGGTTCCGGTCTTGTCTACAGGGACGTTCGCAGTCTGTTCGTGCTGGGGAGACTACGTCTACTTGGTGTGACTTGGTGGCGGGTGTTCCTCAGGGTGGTGTGCTGTCTCCTCTTCTCTTCTCAGTTTTCATAAACGCCATCACTAGGGTACTGTCCTCGAATTATCATCTCTATGCGGACGACCTGCAGTTTGTATCGTCATTTTAGGGTCGACGAGATAGACGATGCTGTTGCTGCCCTCAATAGTGACTTGGACAACATTAGTAGTTGGGCTAAATCCTTTGGATTGTTAGTCAATCCAAGCAAATCACAGGCACTTATTGTTGGTGGCCGGTATATGTTAAGCCTTCTGGATTTCGACTCATTGCCACAAATAATTTTCGATACCAAACCGATCGACTACTCCCAAAGTGCGCGAAGTCTAGGATTGTATATAGATCGTCACCTTTCCTGGGATGTACATATTGCAGAGATAAGTAGGAGGGTGTACTACTCATTTCAATCTCTCAAATCTCTTCAGAAACTTACCTTTTCAAACTAAGGTGACTCTTGCGCAATCTCTTCTTCTATCACTTTTAGACTATGCTGATGTCTGTTTTTTGGATGCATCGGAGGAACTAGTAAACAAACTTGAACGTCTGCAGAATCTGGCAATCCGCTTCATCTACGGTCTTCGGAAATACGATCATGTATCTGAGTTCCGGCGTAGATTGGGGTGGCTTCCAATTCGGCAGCGCCGTAATGCTCACATTCTGTCTTTCCTGTATACTATCCTTCACAATCCTAATTCTCCAACCTATCTGCGTGAACGCTTTGAGTATTTGGTGCCTCGAGACAGAGAATGTCGCGTCTCTTCTTCCCTTATCCTTAGAACTCCTGCCCACTCCTCTAGTCGCTATGACGAATCCTTCACTATTCAAGTTGTCAGACTATGGAACTCGCTTCCACATGAAATACGTGCGAGCCTTTCGTTGGACATTTTTAAGAGACGAGTTCGGGAACACTTCCGAAATAGTAGGTAATGCCTTATTTCGTTTTTATACATATTTGTGTTTGATTTTTGTATGTAAATAACTGTTTCTCTTTTAGATTTAAGTGTGTACGTCTTTATATTTGTCTTTTTTGTAGGTATAGTAGGTATTTTGTTTGTATTCTCTACCCTTTCTACCCTATGCTTTGTTTTGTTTAACTTCTCTTCTCTGTTATGTATGATATCTATCCTGTTAACTATGAGGTCTGCTGGAAGAGAAGTCATTTTTGACTTAAGCACACCTTTGTGCATGTTTTAAATTTATCAATGTGATATGGTTGATTCTACGATGTGTACTACATAAAGTATAAATAATAATAATAATAACATTAAAAAATATATTATTCTTTTCTTCATCTATAAACACGCAAGTCTGTTATTACAAATGACCCGGAGTGGACAGTGCCCTTTTATCCCCGAATTTATCTTCATCACTTAAATGTCCTGTTGTTCCAAAAAATTGGTCACGCTTAGTGTCCTGTGACACGATAATGTTTGAAATATCGACATAGCACTCCTCTATTTTAAGCACGTGGAAAATGAAATGGAATGGGTGTAAGGTCTTAGGGTGTCAAGGGTGGTGTAAGGGGGTCGTCGGCATTCAACAGGCGACGGTCGATAAGGCCGGCGCCGCGGCGCAGCGGCAAAATTTATCTACCCTACATACTACTCTCAGTAACACAATAATACACTATTTAAAACATACGTAATTATCTCTTGTCAAATTACAAGATAGCAGAAGAAATGTATGTGACGGTCATTACGAGTGCGTGTTTTTCAAAATTAAAAGCAGCTGCTATTAAGTTAGAAAGCTCTCTTTTGCGAGAAAACTTCTCGTCATCCTATTATCTTTGTCTTACCATTTGTAGATTTACTTGGAGACAGTCAAGGGAACAATTATCGTAATCTGTCCTCGTGAATCTTAAGGGCACCTATATCAGCTTCGTCTGCGTAATAAGTAAGGGCACCAACTAGATTAAGACTCACTTGGGTCCTTAATCTATTAGTTAAGAAGCTTATTTTTTAATACCCTTATATTTTATTGGTCTAATTCATTATCATTTACATCATCTTTGATCTTATCTTCCATTGAATTTGAATATAAACTTGTAGTCATTTCTAAAGCCGTCTGCTAGTAAGATTTGAAGTTGAGATTGCGATGGGTCTGTTCAAATGGATTTACTTATCAGGGTTTCACTGGCGTCTTTTCACAAAGACGCCATTAGCTTCACAGCTTAGCTCCGAGTGTAAACTGCGCTCCTAATGAATTCTCGCAATGATTACAGGTGAAACAAAAGATACCGTGGTATTTACATAACGTTGACAACTAGTATTGTCGATTTTAGGATACCTACTTACTGTCATGGGGACTAATACCTATTTTAAAAATTACAACAATGACGACCCCTCTTTCTCTGCCTTCACGCTACCGCTAAACTAATTTTAATGAATTTCAAATTATACGAGTAACGATAGACTTTATATATAGGTATATAGACGATAGACGTAGGAAAAGAAAGTAGCCTACTACATAGTTACATATACCCTGTCTAAAAAGTCGTGATGCGGAGCTGGAAATTGTAAGCGTTGTCGGCAATCATTTGGGTCTCGGTGTTGGTTGTTAAAAGTACTGTTGGATTCCAATAGTACCTTTGACGACTGGTGGGATTGGACTTTTTAGACAGGGTGTACATAATGTAATGACGCCCATATCCCCGATGGGTAGACAGAAGTGTATTGCAAACCCAAATTTTGCCAGTAGTTTTGCTGGTCCACGGATGCAAACTTTTTGCCGTTACCAAGCACTATACAAAGACAATGAATATAGTTATTATCCATTGTCTATTGTCTGTAATCCGCATGTAATCCGAACCGAACTCCAAGCAAAATAGGCTAAAACAATTCAAAAAATGTTAAAGGTACCATTGACGTGAGGTTCCCTATAGTTTGGGTACGTTGAATATTTGAAGTCTCATTTCGGCAGACGTGCTCGAATACAACAATACAATTTGACAATAGGTAACTCACAAAAGAGTTCTCCTTTGCTCAAGTACGTGGATGAACCGCGTTACGACTATAGACAAACTAGATGGCAAATAGTGGGTTCACAATACTTTTGAAATGGTATTATAATAGTTGCAAAGTATGTATAGGTATGTCCGTTAAGATTGTACTGAACGGTTAAGTTGTGATTCTATCAATGTAAGGTTTCAGTAGAGTATCGGGCACAGGGCGTGGATCCAGTGGCCGTGAACTGAAGTGCTTTTGAAGTCCTTTTAAGTTGAATAATTATTACGCCTATCGTGTTAATACGATAGGCATGATAATGATTCAATCTGTAATATCGCAGATAATTTAAAAATTTATTGATACAGTCGATATAATTTGTTGAATATGTCGTTCGACTTATTGACGATATGAAGATTAAGAATGTACGTCGTTGATCAACTCTGGGATGGCATTAAGTAAAGAAAATAAAGGAAGTTTAATAAAAATTATAACTCACAAAAACTGAAATATCCGCTACGATGAACAATATTGTTCATCGTACCTGTCGATGAAATTTCAGTTTTTGTGATTTATAATTTCCATCTAAATATTTTGAGAATAGTTTAAGCAAACTGATTACTTGGAAATACATAAATATATTAAAAAGATCCATTATCTAGAGCAGGATAAGGTTTTTTTTAAAGTTTTAAATCCGTCATTCAATACAAGAGTAATCAAATATATACCTACACTGTAGAGGCGTCTGAATTGGTAGGGACAACTCCGATATCGTAAAGTTAAAAGTGTAATTTCGAATAGTGTCGAATGTTCACGGTGTAAATATACGTAGGTATGTCGGCCGAATATTTCCGTTAGAACGGTAGCGATCAATACCGGGTTCTATATTTGCCACTAGTGTGTCAACTGTGTAGAGTATAGACAAGCATTAGTCTATCTCCAAACAACAATATCTCTGTCACAATATCTGTGTCCCTATAGCGGTAGTCAGAGGTTAATACGCTCAATTTTCGCCAGTAACTTTTTTGGTGTCACGAAATAGAGGGCAAGATTTTTGCTTTTAATTAGGAACTTTTAGGTTTGTCAGAACCTCCTCTATTTTGATCATCAGGGCAACACTTGTAGGTGAAGCTGTTTTGAGCTCCTAAGATCTCTGTACATCCCATTTAACAAAGTAATATATTAAGCTGTCTGAAACTGAAACATGATAACTTAAGTAATAACCTTTTGCTTTGTGCAAAATGTGGCTAAATGTACCAACCTACAATTTTGTTTGTTGGCTGATGGTTACCCATCACGGTTGGCTGCAAGTAACGCATTCCATAACTGATGGACTGGCGCACAATGTGTGGTAATACTTTGAAAATCCCAAACTTTAAAAAAAAATTTGGTTCTCGTGAAAACGGCTTTGATTGTTTGGAATGTAACTGATGAGATGATAGCAAGTAAAGGCAACAGTCCTCAAGCAATGTAAAATTGCGTTTGAAATTAGATTAGCAAAATCCACTGAAACCACATAATAAGATATCGAAGGTAACCACCGAACGGATCCAATCTGATCCGGATGAAATCGATTCTGTCACAAATATTTGGGATATAATCTACCCACTAGTCGGTTGACCGTACTTCACTGGATGGTTATTTTGTTGTGAAATAAGTATGGAAAATGACGAATACGAAAGAAAATACTTTTTCAAGTAACTCTGAGGTAACAGTGTATTTTCAAGCTTAAACATTAATTTGTAAGACAGCGTTTTAATGGAGGCGTAGTGAATAGAGATGATAACTTAAGATAACTTGATAAACTACATCTTTGTTTGTCTAAACTTGAGTTTTTCTTAAACCTTAAAGTATTATATATAAATAAAATTACGCACTTTAAAAGAGCAGGTTAACTATATTGTCACATAAACATTTAGAAGGTAAGTAAAACTCTTAGGTTGCTAAAGTTTACGAGATAAAAGTTCAGTTCTCCTTTGACAATCAAGATAGTATTTAAGAACCACTTTAGTGGGTCTACATCATCAAGAGACTTAGTTTCTTTCTTTAGACCCGTTGTTCCCTTTCCTACATTTCCGGTATAAAAAAATCGCGTATATCACGTGATTTCCTTTCACGTGACAAAGAAATAGAAACAACATCCAATCATTGCATATTTATTTTTGTATTAAAAAGCAATGAGTTTGTTTAAAATATTAAGAAAGAAATTATAAATAAATTTTAAAAACTGATGTCATCGGCAGGGCTCGAATCCACGACTTTTCCCTAACTGGGATGCCCTATGCTCTAATGCTCTGACTACTGAGCTACGATGACCAATACCGACAATATTGAAATTTTGCTTCGTATTATATCCATAATTTCTAGACCGCGCTATTAAATAGAGCATTCATAGCTTTGTTAGGGAAAGGACGTGGGTTCGAGACTTGCATATTTATTGTTACATTTTTTACATTGTTATAGTTAGTAGGTAACAATTCTTGGTTATTATTAGTATTATCCGCCACTAATTCGTAAGATCTCAGTTAAATCACTTAAGTAATCATATTTTGTTTAACTTTATTTTCAGGTACTTAATCTTTTCCATCCTAATCCGTTCTTTCTTTGACAGTTACAAAATTGGTTTAAGTTCAATTAAATTTCACTCATCTCTGGTACAAAAGTTTTGTACTGTAACCAATTTTATTGTTCAAATATTGTTTTACTAAGTTTGTTATTGTTCTAACAAACCTGTCAGATTAGACACGTAATCAAAAAGGCTTACAGAGGTCCATCTCTACGTTAAGCTTCAATTACATAAAGTAAAATACTTCTGTTGCTATTTCTTTTTGTTATACGAATAACAATATTTTTTCTTAGACTTTATTATTGTTTCAGATATACTTCAGTAGTAGGTTAACACATTGCAAAGGTTAAGCAACATCTAGCCAGGCCGGCCTTAGGATGGGTGACAATTTCTTAAATAAAATAAAATAAAATAAAATAAAATAAAATAACGTTTATTATCTTTGAAATTTTCAGAAAATTATTTAGATTCGTCAGAAGTTGGTGTGACTCTACCGAGGGTTCCAAAATGCAACGAGACTGAGAAGAGCCCTCAAGAAACTCAGCTCGGCTTTTTTCAAAATATTTCATCTTAAATCTAATACAGAGTTATTTAGAAAGGAGCAATTCGTTACGTTGTTACAACCAGGCCGCCTTGTCATCTAAGAAATCATTAATACTATAATAAGCTTTATGGCACAATTTACTTTTTATTAGTTTTTTAAATTTATTGACAGATAAATTTGCTATTTCGGTTGGCAATGTATTGTACATTCGAATAAAGTTCCCCGCAAAAGAATTACTCACTTTATGAAGCCTAAATTTAGGAACAGCCAGTTTATCCTTATTTCTTAAGTTTAGATTATGATTATCACTATTTTTCACAAATTTACTTTTGTTCTTGTGGGTATACAATAAAATTTCATAAATATAAGACATTAGACCCCTCCGTGCCTCGGAGAGCACGTTAAGCCGTTCGGTACCGGTTGTCATACGAACATCTATGGTAGTCGTACGAACATTTATGGATATTTGGAGCCCTAAAACAAAATCCGACTAGTCTAACTACAAAACTTCGATATCGCCCATGGGTTGTGGAGGTCAAATGGCAGTCGCTCCACGGAAAATATCGAAATTCAGCCGCATCTCAGTTAGACTGGAAAGGTGACCCCAATTCAGTAGTAGAATTACTTCAATACAGTCCCCGATAGTATTCTCCGTTTTTAGTTTTTGTCAGATCCGTCTTTTTAACTATCGGAAGCAGAATAGTACCTGCTCAGTCATATGACACTTCAACGTCAGCCAGAAAGACCTCATAATAACATATTATATAAATCGCAGATTCAATGTCTTGGGCGTCGTTTCATTAGTCTAGCGTTTACGATATTCTCTTTGTTACGACATTCACGGGTTTGAATCACCCCCGAAAGCAATGATTTTAAATACAATGGATTTCGGATCATCGCTCAAAAGTGTCCGAACTAAAAGAGAAACAAAACGCTAAAAGAGAAACAATCGCGCGCCAGTCTTGATTTTGACAACTGAACGACAACACGTTGCACAATGCCGTACTGTATTGTAAAAACGTGTAAAAACTACGAAAAAAAAGCAAATTGAAGACGGTGTATCATATTTTCAGTAAATAAGCTTTTGTTTTATTATTTGCAATTTATTATTTCACTTAAAATACAGTATTTCGTCGATAATAAATTAAAAGACAAAAGTAAATATTGCAATCCAGTCCAATACCGAAGTACCTATCTGTCTCTTTCGAACTCATCTCAAGCTCAGTAAAAAGAAAGAGACCATTTCATTTTCACTGAATAATGTACTAACAAAATGACCATTCAGATTTATTCGGATTACCGATAGCGATAAAACTATTTGGAACAAAGATTATAGTGGAGACGCCTTGGCTCTTTATGATTTTTTTTTCGTTATATGAACCAACATCTATTTCAGTTTTCCTCGGGATCCAGTACACTGTGCACAATGGAAAAATATTATTGCCCTAGCACGGCGAGAAGAATATTTTGATCCAAAAAATAACAATCTTGTTTGTTCGGCTCATTTTATGGACATAACAAAAAGAGGTCCGATCTTTATGAAACTTGTACAAGAATCCCTTGATTGAATGGAGGAGATAAGCCCAAAAATGTTTTTAATTTTCACAGGGTATCATTGTTTTGTCATAAATATAATTACACATGTCATTTTATTTCGTGTATGTACTGTTATTTTCTTTTTATTTGGATTCTCGGTAATGTATTCCCACGGGAATCGGGGCCGAGATAACTATATCTCGCGGGCGGAGTCACGGTGATCAGCTAGTAGCCAATAATTTCGTATCCCAAAAATTAACCATAAGATAAAAATAAATTAATGATGCGCAGTTTTAGCAACTAATTCAGTCACTTGAAACACGGCTATCTTGTAGTAGACGTAGCGACATAGCGTTATGAAAATAGTAATGAAAGCGGAAGAACTTTGACACCCGCAAGAAGTTTGGCATTTATAATATTATAATTAGTTAAATTCATTAATTCCCTTTTTGTTATTCATACACTACAGTTACTTATTATGAAACTGACTCGAAAAAAAAAATCTTTGTCAGTCGTTAATTAGTTTTTCAGCTTATTTCGTCTAACATAAACAAGTAATTACAATTTATAAGATTATGGAATTTATTGTAGTCTTACATTAATTATTACGCCTACGTAGGTACATATCATGGAATCCTTAAAAGACTTTAACAAAATAAACCTACTCCATTGTTTCTATGTTCACGTAGTTCAAGTATAAGCTGCATAAGGTGAATTAGTCAGGCGGACAGATAGAAGCTACGTAATGCGATAAATTAGTGCAAACAAAAGTGAACACTATTCCGTTGAATCAAGGTTTAAATTTTAATATGAAATTTGTTTATATCTATGTATGCCTATGTATAATGTATAGGTCGACTCGGGACATTATTTTCTTGCGATTTGTTCTAGATCCTATGTCCGTTGTATTATAAGGTCTTTGCCCGAAAGCATAGTTTTGTGGTTAAAATAATATTATAACAAAAAACGTTAGCAAGATAAATGCTTTCAAAATTCAATTCTCACAAGTTTAAGAAGGCAAGGAATCACTGCTTTCTCAATATTACATTTTTATATTTAAAACATGTAGGTAAGGGAAATAAATCTGTAGTTCAAGAAGTACATAGCAAATTTCCATCAGTAAAATATATAAGCTACAAATACTTACTAGAAAATGATCACTTCACTTTCTAACACAATGTGTTCTTGGCCACTACTTCTTTATCTCCTGTTCTTTTCATCTTTACGGTAACATGAAGTATAAATCCGGATATAGCAACATGTTCTCAAGGGAATGCTCTATTTTCTCTTGCCTTTATCGGGCGACATGCATTTGTCGTGCTGAATGGAGATACGGTAAACTTGTAGACTAGGTACAAGCATTGCGCTATGCAACAAGATAAGATTTGCTCCGTACTTACTGCAAACTCTACTCACATTCAGATTAAATTTCTATCGTTACAAAAAGATAAGTTATTTGACAATATCCTGAAAATACATTATGAAACAAACTCATTTGAGTACAATATTTCACAGATTTTAATCAGTTAGACACTGCTCACTTGTGGAGAGTTTGGTAGTTGATTACAGTTGCATACATTAATAGAATCCGTCACAATATCGTTTGTAAGTACTGGTTTTGAAGACAGACATGTAGGTAAAGTTATTTTTGAGGGAGTGTTGAGGACCTCCTTCAAATGTATCCCGGATGTTCGAGCAATAAGGGCGGACAAGACGCCTTGCGGTTTAAGGTGAACGCACACTTATTCGAGCCGAACGCGTCGAACGAATCGAAGTTAAGGAGGCCTCGCACACATATCCGCAACGGGTGAATTTACCACCCCGAAAGAATCGACCGCGTCGAAGAAATCATTTCTATTTCCTTTACGCCTGTCGCACTGTTATTACGTATTATTATAGATGTTATTCGCACGCTGCTCTGTCGTAGTGTCGTACCCGTACGAAACTGATAGAATGCAAGCGCATCGGTCGAATCGACCGCATAAGCCGCGCCGAAGCTGATGACGTCATCCGAATTCGTCTAGGATTTCTGGGGTTCTTCCAGATTCGGACGATTCGACGCGGGAAAGTGTGCGAGGTTTCATGAGATTTCATATACGGAATTCTAAAATTCGTTTCATTCGACTCGTTCGACGCGTTCGGCTCGGATAAGTGTGCGTTCACCTTTAATCAGTATGAGTCCGATATGCACATCTCACCAATATCACCAATACTCAGCAAACGTGAAGACCACGCTGAATCCGCGCGCTTAGTCAAGTCACTTGACTCAATCACATAGAAAGAATCAATATAATATTGATCGTTTATCGCGTACACTTGATGCTACTGTTAATCACTTTAAGAGTATGCCGTATACGATCAATATATTGATTCAATCTATGTGGTTGATTCGAGTGACTTGATTGTCTCGGGGACCTTTAACAAAATCATGAAGAAGTTCATTGTACTTACAAACATGTTTCTTAACAAAGGATACTCTTTCGAAGAACTTACCTATTGTCGTTGCATATTACAGTAAATATCCAACGTAAGCAGCTTTGAATAATACAAAAACAGCACCATTGGAAATGAATAATTTCAATCTTATCTATAACTACTTATAATAAATCTGTAGAAGTGAAAATTCTGAACATTGAAAATATCAAAAAAATAAATGAAACGGAACCCAAAAATGTGATTAAAAATTTTTTTGTCTGTCTGTCTATCTGTTTGTTCAGGCATCACGCAAAAACTACCGGTTCGATTACGATGAAACTTGGTATAATTATTCTTTAATATCCTGGGTGCGTTTTATCCCGGGAAAGTCTATACAATAAAAAACAAACTTAATTTTGCGGTTCGATCCCTAGACCCGATTACTGTACCAACCGCAAATAATAAGTTTGTCGTAGGTTACGTCACCCGCAGTGGAGTTCACTAAGGGGCGCTGCACACGGCTAAGATACTATAATATTTTATCTTAAGATATTGTATCTTTCTATTATATGTATCGCTCAACAGCTATACATAATAAATCAGTAACTGGTGATCAAGAAAGCTATAACACGGAGGCGGAGCTGGGGGCAACAGCTAGTATACTAATAAAACAGTAGCAGTAGTGTGTCTGTAGATACATTTAATAAATTTATCGATAAATGAATGTGAGCGATAGATACACGGACGGACAGCGAAGTCTTATTAATAGGGTTCCTGTTTTACCCTTTAGGTACGGAACCCTTATAAAACACAAAAATATTTAAATATTTATTTATGATAATCCGATGATAATCTCCAAAGCAGCTGAACTTATTTTCTTGCAGTTTTCACATAATAGAAAAAGAAGCTGAGACTGCTTTTTTTTTAAATTCCGCGGCCCATGTCCGCGGCTACTCCCACGCCCGTTGCCGGGCGTCTCTGGTCTCTAAATACAAGCTTTATTTCATATAAACTGACAGAGAGGCATAATGAGATATTTAGGTATAACAATAATTGAAAATAATATATAGTATATACTCGTCGTAGCACCTCTCATTCACAGTAAAATAAATTTTCAAAATTAGATCAATAGTAGACATCAAAACTGTCAAACTTTACTTGTATAAATTAAAGTGTATACGATTATATCCAAGACACATCCTATTCAATATACAGCAAGTTGATAATTAATCTTACAGCTTAAACAGGAGAATATTAATTCTAATATGCGACCAGCGCTTAACCTGCCCCGTCTCATTACATAACGTACTATAAAGTGACGGTAATTACTAGATACTACAGACGATCCCAGATGGTGGGGACATACTAAACTTACTTACAATTTGCATATGCAAATTACATGTTCTGTCCAACGAATTATATAAAATACGAGGCTTTTTTGGAATGAAATCTAAATTTTAATTGGTATTTCAACGTAGGTAGGTAATCTAAAAAAAAATTGTAGGCATATTAAAGACAACTAACAAATCTGACCACTTCATAAGCAATGCTTAGTGAAAAATCATGTTGTGTAACCATGTAAACATGGTTTTGTACTTGAGGGCTTTTTGGCTGATGACCATCAGTGTTCCACGAGCGATGTGCCGTGTCCACTGCCACTTGCGCCTGGCGACTATTTGGGCAATATCGGTAACCCTGGTCCTTCTTCAGATCACGTCATTACGGATTCGCTCGTGAGTGACACTTGGAGCTATGCTACGAGTGTCACTCTAATTGCTATATTATCTATTGACTGGTGGGAAAGCACATGACATTCAGCACTTACATTCAGCAGCCACAGTGATGTACCTAGTACATCACTGCTGAATGTCTGAGGCTCACAGACATGAAATCCCGTGCATCTCAGCCGCGCGCACGGATTGCATGTGAACCTATGCGGTGGATAAGACATTCCACGACTGACGCTCTACAGTGAAATTTCTGCAGTGCATTTCTCCAGGGATATTTAAAATGTACTTATTACATAGACTCTTATTTCCGAGAGAATAAACATTCAGACGGTAGAAATTTTGAAGAATTCAAAAACAAAGTACTTATCACGATAAAATGTAAAATTTGCTTCGAGAACATGTTTCAAACATCTTAAGAAGCACTAGAGCTTTAACTTTGTTCATTACTCTAATCTTATTTTGAACATAAAGTAAAGAAATGTTCAAATAATGTCCATTACTTTCAACGATCACATAAATTGACGCTCTAAATGAGTTTTCTGAACCCAGACAAATTACTGTCTTGATCAAGAGATCAATGTTTTTGAGATCTCTGGTTTTCCCAGAATTAGGGATACGTTTTTTCAACTAGAGGCAGGGTTAATAATATATACTTAACTTGATAGATACTACTTGTACTTTACACTTTACACTTTACACACATTATACACCCACATTAATTGACACATGTACAACATTGTTGTCAAATATTAGGAGTCTCCACTTGAAATTAAAAGCCTTTTTTTTTTTTTTTTTAGTTCCGCGACCAAGGCCGCGGCCGCTCTAACGTCCGTTGCCGGGCGTCTCTGGTTACAAGCAGAACGTATTTCCAGTGGCGCCCGGCGGACTTTGACCACCTCTGTGGTCTCTGCGGGGGTTGGGTCGGGATGAGAATCCCGCGTCGTTGGGGTAGGGTTTTATCCCGCGTCAGTGAGTGAATCTGGTTGCGTGCTATGGGGCAAAAAAGCTCCGCAGCACGCAACCCTTCTAGCCTGCTTCTGTAAGGACGACGGGTGGCGATCCCGCCGTCCTCAGGCCCCGATCATGGAGGTCGATGGTCTTGGGCGTAGATGAGTCTGCGGCGGCCTCGCCGCTGACTACGGAACTCGGCGGGGAGGGCACGCTCCCTCTCTCTCTCGGCCGCCTCCTTCGCGAGCACGACTTGCTCGCAGAAGGACACGGCCGCGTTCCACCTACTCCCGCTGGAGACCATGGCTTGAAGCATGGTCTCCAGCGAGAGGGTATCCACGCCCAGACCCACTACGAGGTCCCGGCGCTGACTCGCCCACGCTGAGCACTCCACCAACGTGTGGAGTGCGGTGTCGTCGTCGGAAACCTCGCAGTGTTGACACCGGGGTGTGACCTCACGATGGATGCGAAACAGATAGCTACCGAAGCATCCATGCCCGGTAACGATCTGCGTCGCACGATACGTGAGGTCACCATGCTGCCTCTGCAGCCAATCGTCCATGATCGGTCTCACCGCCGCGATGATGGTGGCACCCCACTTGGGTTGCTCAAGTCGCACCCTCCATGACTCCATGAGATCCTGGCGGAGTTGGGACCAAATTAAAAGCCTTAAGTTACTTTATGTACCTACTCGTTTTAATGAATAACATACTTAACTCTTAAGATAAAGCGCATTGTAGGTAAACTGTATTGTCAGCTTTAAGCTATAAAAAGAAGTAAGTATTACTTCAGGCCTAAGGGGTGGTTACACGTAAGGCTAATGCCTTGTGCCAGAGCTTACTCCGTTGATCAGTCTGTGCATTTTTGATCATGGATATTTCTACCTTATTGCCACGACTTTGATTTTCTTTTTTGTTTTTTTTTTGGTTCTACGTGATATATGATAACCCAGGACGTTTCTGGATACTTTGGATAATACATACATAGTTTAGTAATAGTTTTTGGTAATAGTCAATAGGTAAATAATCGGAAATAAGATATTCTCTTAAAATTTAACCTAAATTTCTGTACAGGGTCGCGAGGCGTAAGCGGAGCTTTGCATTTGTGTCAGTGACCACGAAAAATAGAGTAAAAACTCTTTTTGTAGCTGTGTGTACAACACATGTGTGTGTAAAAGTGGTCACATATACGTTCACGTACACTGTACTCACACAAATGCAAAGCTCCGCTTACGACTCGCGACCTGTACGATAATAACCAATTAATTATAATAGAGGTATAAAATTCGGCTAAATATTGTTTTGTATATTCTGTTTAAACAATTGAAACAAGAACACCTAAACAAACATTTGTATTGATTGCTTTGTATAATTAAATTTAATAGTTAAACAAAACATAATTTAACTGAAAAGTTATTCAATTTAAAATGATTGATAGACACTGAAATACTCAAAATATCAATTGTTTTACAGACATATTTCAAGCTAGCGTTTGCTCGCAGATTCACCCGCAACCTATATAAAGGACAATGCAATTTTTAGCCCCACCCACCAATAGCTATGTGTGATACGTTTACTGTATAACTAACCACAATTGCATTCGTAATCCAAATAATATATAATTAAACTTTGAAAAATAATATCAAAGAAGGAAAACAATGGTAAGTAAAAATTTTTTTAAGAAAAAACTTTTTAGCATTAATTAATAGCATTAATTTTTCGCATTATCAAGACTGTCTCAGAGAGAACGGCTGTTCTCTCTGAGACAGTCTTGATAATGCCTCGTTTAGAGGCGAAACAATTGTCGACGTTTTGTTGTCCTTTTGATTCTGCGAAAAATTAATGCTATTAATTAATGCTAAAAAGTTTTTTCTTAAAAAAATTTTTACTTACCATTGTTTTGTCATGGATTTTCGCCAAGTAACGCCTGTTTCTATCCAATATCAAAGAAGGAATACAAAATAGCGCACTTTAGAAGTGATTTATTTTATTCGGACAAGTAATTAATACTAGGTACTCAGAAATGCTTATTTTCCACGTGTATACCTTTCTATAGATATATCACACAACTCTATTGGAGGTGGGGCCAAATTCTATGAAGACATTTGCATAGTCCTTTATTCATCAAACAGTCTCATAAAGCTTTGTGGCTCCGGTTCTCTAAATATCTTCACACCAAGTACATAATAAAATCTGACCAGTCGTTTTTAAGTGATGTGCAAATAAACAAAGAAACAGAAGCTAATGGTTTCTGGTTCAAATTAATTTTATTTAGTCGCCTTTTGTTATTGTAGATATCGTTCATGTACCGACAATTTTCTTTATAATTAAGTACGAGTATGTAGATTTTTTATAACATTCAGAATACTTATGTACCTAATATGTTATCTTGAGATATCTGCCAGCTCAAAGTATATTATGATTGTCTCAACATAAATATCCTGTCTATCTACAACACGTATTCTACTTTTTAATTAACCTATAAATAAATAGATAAGCTGTAAAATGTAGGTACAATTTCTGTACCCCATTGTGTAGTCAAGGGCACATAGTGGGTAGTAGGTACACCTCTTATACAAATGTTGTTCCCATGTACCAAATAGGAGAACAGTACAAAACAGTAGAAGAGATTAGAAGGGTCCTAAGGCCAAGGCAGGCGCGCCGCTCATATTGTGAACGCTCATATTTTATGTCAACCATATGATTCTTTTCACCGATAACTAATAAAATTAATAAAATAAAATAAAAACTAATACCATGATATTTGTAATTATTACAATTGTATTATGTTAGTTTGTAGATAAAAACGACGACGACATTGCAAGCAAATGTAAAATTATGAGAGAAAATTATTATACCTACTAGATATTATGTATTAACTTTGATAGATAGATATTATTATTAGTATACCTTTAAGCTAGAGTTTCGGCTTTCAGTGTAGGAAACTATACCCAAGATCGGAATAGGCCCTTTTACTTTCTTTGATAACTGATTCAATTAATCTATGTTAATATTGTACGAAGCCAAACTTATTTATGCATTTCTGACCTTTCCTTCTGCCAACAAGTTACAACTGTTTGTGGTAACCTTCCGTCTTCGTAAACTACTTGTTTTGTGGTCGTGGAGATTTGCTTACACCCACAAAGGTTTGTTATAATTACAAGTGATTGTACTTACCTAGCTTGTCAGTTTGAAAGGTTGACTTTGAGGTCGCTTAGCAAAGGTAAAACAATTCAAGTAGCAGTTTGTTGGAAATGAAATTACACACACACACAAAGTCATTAAAACCTGCGTCCGTATCCCTGAACAGATAGATAGAGGTTTTTAAAATGCTCACATTAGGTACGCCGGTCACTTTGTTTGTCCAACATAAAAGGGGCCTATTGTTCTGTCTGGGCACTCTTAGCTGAAAGGGCCAGTTTACTAAGTTTGTTTTATTAGTTACTAGCGGACGCCCACGGGTTCGAGTGAAAAAATATATAACAAAGCCTTCCTCGAGAACCAAACTACCCATTAATGAAAGCAGCTTGAAAATCAGTGCAGTAGTTTTTAAGTTCATCGCGAACGGACGGACAGACAGACGCTGCGAAGGGCTACGTTAAAATATGTATTGATCAATATTTCGCCAAAAATCTACAACAGATTACTCTGAAAATTGCACACGTTTCAAAATTGTTCCGTTGAGTGCGAAGCTTACTATATCTGTGAAAATAATCTCACTCTACCGCAACCATTTTCCAACACATTCAAATCCGTGGGTTAAGTTTGTGAGTATATTTAATTCCTTAACTGAGTTATCAGGCTCACTCAACGGATCAAAAGTTGTATATTCCAACCGCATAACGTGAACTGATGACAATCGGTCTAAGCTTTAATTAACTCAAACCAACCGACTAGTAATTTGTAAAATGGGTTCAGCCACGTACTAAATAGTTTTGAGTTCCTTAATTAAATATTGGCTTTCTATTGATGGTTCATTAATTCTGAGATATGTTGGCTACACATATTATGGTATTACAGAAGCTTTAATTTATTTAATGTCAAGTCAAGCAGAAATTTATGTAACTTTATAAACGACCTCAAAAAAGGTTCTTAATTAATTATTATATAAACCTAAAAAAAAAATGATAAATTAATACAATTGAAACTAACTAAATATGTTCCACAATCCAGACTGGAGTGTGCTTGGATCCATAATCCCGACTCCCATTCTCCTACAGCCAGCAAAAGCGCTCGCTCTGAAACATTTGAAGATGTATAAATGAGTGAATCTCACCTTAAATTACAGAGCGGCGCATCCCATCTCTGAGAGAATAATTATTTAGAATTAATTGAGTCTTTTTTTAAGTACACCAATAACTTAAACGCCTCAACTGATTCGGAAAATTCTATCGAACTGCACCGACTTTAAGAGTTCAGAATGTACCTACTTTACAACGAAAATCTAGATCGGGGCCTGAGGATCTAGATTAAAATAACCAGTGGTCCCCCTGTGCTACTGACCTCGGGAACATTAAAAACATTATTCAGGCTTTTCTCCCCAGTAAAAGATCTCAAACAATTCTTTTAAATTTAGGAACACTTGTGGCAAGTTTTGTGGAGACCGGATAGAAACTGTGGGCACTAGCCCGAACCACATACATACAGACGAAAGCAAAATTGTCTAGTCTCGAAACCTAGACACTACACTCGCTCGGTCAAATATGTACGAGTATCTTCTTAAGTTGGTATTTTTTTTTATTTATAGCTTTTTTTTCAAACCCAAATTCATAAACTTTAAAAAGCTCCAAAAAATTCGAAAATCGAAATCAAATTATCGAGTACTTACAGAGATTATGATGATACATTTTTTTAATGGCTCACATTGTACATTACAAGCAAGGCAAAAGTAGCAATTAAATAATTGTTTATACTGAACTGGCTTACAACGTAAATTATGTGCGCTCAGCAAAAACATTTAATGGCTAGAAACGAATAAAACTTAAATAAAATTAAAGAAATTTAAACACTTCAATTAATTTTGTGTACAAAAATAAAATTAAAGAAACAGTAAGTAAAACTACTACTACCAAATTTGCGTCCAAAACATTTGATATTTCCAGTTCAATTCTTCCGAAGGATTCTTATTATACACATATTTATGCCGATAAAACGCAACAGGGCATCCCCGATAATCGATATTCATTTATTTCGAGTCACTAATGGATACCAACGTTTCAATATCGAGTATAATGAATGACTAATGAATTATGCCGCAACGAATATTCATCGTCCATTATTTTGTATCGGTATAGCGTTCTATTTATTAAATATTCACTCATTTTTTTTCCACAATAGAGTTTCATTAATATTTGTCAGTTATAAAACTTATTATTTAGGTGTTTTTATCTGTGTTACGCGTCAAATTACTGATGGTAAATTTGCGAGAGGGACGAAAAATCAAAATCGGTTCACCCAGAGATTAATATCTCTGGACTGGGTAACAAACATAAAAAGAAAATTGTAAAAAAAACGTAGAGTCGAATTGAGAACCTCCTTCTTTTTTGGAAGTCGGTTGAAAACAATTGCATGAGTAATGTATTTGTAGTTAATTGAAATTACCATAAGTGCTTTTAGGCGTCATAGCACTCAATGGTTAGAATGCAATGCAATAGAGTGTGATATTTATATAGGTAAGTTTTTTATACAGTCTGTAACATTTGGCCACTTCATACGTTCAAAAAATAAATTACAGTGAATAAACGACTAAATAAATCCAGATGTCTAAAAGCTGCTACACACAGTGCCGGCGGCAGAGCCACCGGGTTTATGTCGAGCGGCACTGCCGCCGGCAATACAAGCCGCCGGCTTAGGCCGCGCATAGTCGCCAAGCATCATTCCGGTTGTGACAATCATGTATGTACCAATTGACGCCGGCACCCCGTGCAACCCGCCGGCGCGGCCCGGCGGCCATGCCGGCGGCTTCTTTGTGCGGCATGCCGGCGGCTTTGCAAGCCGCCGGGTTAGCGGCGGCATGGCCGGCGGCACTGCCGCTTACGCTAACTTAATAAAACAACATGTTTAAACCAAAATATTATGTTTATTGCTTTTCAAAATACACTCCTTTACATTTAAAAAAAAATTTCATGCGATCGAACCATTTTTGTTTTCTATGTTTTCTACGTGCTGATTGTTCAATCACTACACTACACTACACAAGAACGCTATCACTGCCTCTTCGGAGTTGGTAAAAGTGAAACCTCTCATCAAATCTTTGATTTTGGGGAACATACAGAAATCACAGGGTGACGAGGTGTACTTTTTCGGAAGCTAAAAATGACTTTGTTTTGTTGGCCGTGTGTGAAGAAACGTTGTCATGATGTAGGAGAACGCGGCTTGTGGTTCGTTTTTCGCGAACTTTTTCTAACACCCTGGGTAAACAAATGTTAGAATACCACTAGGCATTAACACTCTTTTGATCTTCAAGTGGAATTTTACAGATGGGACCCGTAGCTAAGAAAAAAAAAACGAGATCATTTTTTTACCAACGTTTCTCGCCTGCCTCACTTTTGTTGGCTTGTTCTCATTTTCAAACACCCATTCACAAGATTGCTGTTTTTTTTCGGGTTCAAAACAATAAATCCACGTTTCGTCTCCTGTGACAATGTCATAATCAGCATTAGAATGTCCGTGGTCGTACTTCAGTAGCTGTATCTGTGAGCACAATTCCACGCGAGCCCGTTGCTGCTCCGCTGTCAGTTCCTGAGGGATTCAACGACAACAAAGTTTCCGAACTTTCAATTCTTCGTGTAAAATTTTCTGGATTTGACTCATACCAATTCCCAATAGTCCTCGAATTGTCTCATAGGTAATCCGCGGGTTTTCTTCAATTAACCGCTTAACAGTAGCCACATTATTTTCGTTGACGGCAGTTGAAGGCCGCCCTTCACGAAATACGTCATGTAAAGAAACTCGACCTCTCTCAAATTCAGCAAATCATCGCCTCACGGTGCTCAAACAAGGTGCTTCTCTCCCAAAAGCATTTTGAAGTCGAGCGGCACAGTCTTGCGGAGAGAGAGAACTTTTAAAATCATAAAAAATCATCGCTCTAAAATCTTTTCGACTAAATTCCATTTTCGTTGCATACGTAGAACTTTGATGTGTGATAAAAAACAATTGACAAATGATTTCCCGCCAATTGTATTTTTTTATTACTAAGAAGGTTGCAACGTTTAAAAAATATAACATTCGACATTCAAATAGTTCCGAAGTGCAAAACTTTTAGTGTGCCCCATGTATGTATGTTTATGTAGTTATACACATTCGTACTCATTACGTTAACACTGCGTGCATCAGTCATCATCATCAGTCATCAGTATTACAACAAAGCTTCGCACGTGATCGCACAGAAGTGTGTAAACATCCCAATCATTACAAACTTTAATATCATTTAAGAATAGCGCTGCAATTGCTTTTGGTTTGCCCAAGCCTTTAGAACCAAACCCACACGTCCGCATTCTGTAAAATAAATATTCAAATCTTAATCCTTACCCATTACATGTTTGCAATGTGGGTGTGAATTCAAATCAAAGGACATTTATTTGTACTGTCAGCAAAGGCGAATCTACATAATCCCGACTCAATGAGTCCTGTTGGAAGACATTATTACATACCGATGTCTCACGGAGACGACAGGATAGATGTGAATGTACAAAGTAAGTTGTATCAAAGGAGAATTTAATCTCTATGGTTACTTTGATTCACTGTATTGGTATTATTACTTTTAGTCAGCATCAAAAGTTCATGATCAGAAAGTGAACTTCAAAGATTGGTGACACTTAAATGTAGAAAATACAACTTTGTCCGGTTATATCTCGGTTTTATTACCAACCGCAGCAGCTACAACTAAGGAACTGAAAAGTTTTCAATCTGTTTCAGATTTGTCTTTATTCCAACATCCACATTTTGTTCAATGGACAATAAGTTTCGTTGTCTCTTTATAGTAGCATCATCGTAATGTGACGCCCTTAGTGGAACGCAAACATGTACTGGGCAACCTATATCAGAGCTGCTTAGTAGTCGTCATGAAGAAAACGGGTGGCACTCGTCATCTATCTATAGATGGTTAATCTGAGGGGTCGGCTTTCCACTATAACCACTATGCGGCTGAACTTCGACATTTTCCGGGCAGCTACCGCCATCTGACCTCTACAACCCATGGACGATATCAAAGCTCTGTAGTTAGACCAGACAGATTTTGTTTTATGGCTCCAAATACCCGTAATGAATGCCATAGATGATGACTTAAATCTCTTTCTAGTATATCAGTATTTATATACTACGCGATAAAGACCTCCCACTATACCCCTGGGAAGAGATAAAGTTACTTTAGTCTATTGGGTAGATATAACAGAGGAAATTATTAGATTTGGGATTTCTACTCCAAACTGTTCATTATCCATATTGTAGTGGCCCTTTTGTGGGGCTCTACGACTTTGTGTACGGCATCTTTGCCTTAATTTCTCTTGAGACAAGACTGGACATGAAATAATAATGGTTCAAGTATTACGAATAGACAACAATATCGTGAGATAGGTAATAATATAAAACATATAATCGAACGTACATTTCAACCTCTGCAGTACTGTTTCCTACTTTTGAGAAGTCACTTATGTTAATGACAAGGTATCGACTAAACATGTAGGAGATTTGTTTTTTTTTTTTAATAGTTGGATAAAATCGGTATTAAGTAACCCTTTCCTAAAAACCACAGAGCTATCAGCTCTAGAACCCCGAGGAAGGTACTTTGCTCCTTTAAACCTTTTCATCATTTGAAACAGATGAGAATAATAAAGAGAAACACTCAACGATGTTGACGTTGATATACGTAGAACGTACATTGTGTCGCGGGTAATAAATTAAATAATGAACAGAATGGAGCATTAATAAATGTTACCTATGGGAAAATGTTGGTGGAACGAGAAAATGCAATTATCGTTACTTGTTGCCGAGCTCTGGTTTAAATTGTGTTTTATTCTCTGAGTTACGGAGTTAAGCGACGAGCAATTTTGGTGAACAATGTTTTAACTGGCATAAAACAACCAGTTCAGGGGTAAAGAACATTGGATAAATCAATCAACTCGTTTGACATATGTAGATATAATTAATATAAAACTTTCATTTGTATTGTCGAAATTGTGTAGATTTTGTAATTCCAACCTAGGGTTTAAAACTGTCATATTTATATTATTACCTAAAGAACGAATTATTTTTTTTTTTTATTTTTTTTTTTAATTTTTTTTTTATATTTAGGTCGACAAATTGACGCCACCCGCCTGATGGTAAGCTGAGGCGACGTCTGGCAATTGAGGGCGACTCTCACAGTACACAGGAATACTATAGAGAGTGGCCCTCAACTTGAAGACCCAGTAATGTGCCTCTTCACGCTTCGCTTAAAGAGCCCAGGGTTATATGTTGGAGGAAACACGTGCGCAGGCAGGGCGTTCCAAGCCACCATCGTTCGGCAGAGAAACGATCGTTTAAAACGCTCGGTTCTCGCGAAGACGGTTTCCACGGTATGAGGGTGACATCTCTGGCCGGCACGCGTTGTTCGGGATCGGAAGGGAGAGGGTGGGATCAGGTTGAAGAGCTCTTCAGAACACTCACCGTGGTAAATACGGTAGAACGCGGCCAAGGAAGCAATTGTTCGGCGCTGGGCTAGCGGCTCAAGGCTTCCCGTTACCTCCGGACAGTCTATAATGCGAACAGCGCGTCGCTGTATAGATTATAGATATTATATATTATAGATATTATTATAGATAGCTGCTTATAGATTTTTCTTCTCCTTTAAGCTACAATTAATATGGAAGAAGCCATCGAAGACAGGTAGCTTTTATCACGGGAATACCCCTTGAAACTTAGGAGCGAGAAATCTTAATCAAGCTGGCGGAGGAGCAAACAATGAATTCCAAAACTCTGCATGCATATTTGCATTTTTTACAGTCACATTATTACTCAAAAGCTGGTGAAATAATATATGATATGACAACGTCTACAAGCAAGAGCAATGATATAAATTTCGTTTGTTGAGTTTCGTTTGTGTAACCTAGTCTACTTGGTACAAAGAAGTAAAAAGAAAAAGTAAAAGTAAATAATCTTTCGAACCAAATACCTGCTTTGAAAAATAATAGGTGGTATTTGTGCTCTTCAATTATTTTTGCTGTAGATCGAATTCCAAAAGAAACGTTACCTTGATTGTTGACGTTGCACACAAATATAGATTTAGGGCAAACAACACAATAGTTGTTAGACAAAGTGCTGTATGATGTTTCATGTTTTCCAATCATTTTGGAGTGCATTTTATATTAGTTTAATAGAAACATTTCAGTGGTTATTCAACTTGGCGCCTTCGATTCCATTACGTGATCCATATAATAGTTTGCTGTCAGAATACTCCGAGTTGTAGGCAAGTATATATGAAAACGTATGAGAGTGGAAGCGACAGGCTGGTTGGAATTGCGAAGGCTTTGACTTTTACAAGGTTTTCAAATTAGGTCGACCCATTTAAACCTAATGTCGTATCTATTACTGTTATACTTTTACTGGAGGGCAAGTTGCGTAATTGTAGCAAAGTAGCATCGTATTTGCACGTCGAAGGCAAATTTTTACAGTTTTCGTAGTTTGAACACAAACGCAGTCCAGTGGCGAACGTGCGTCTGCCTGCTAGCTTGTGACACGTTAGTAGCTGTTGGGTGCGTAGTCTACTAAAATTTTACAAATTTAAACTGCGAGGGATGATTGATGTTGAATTACCAGGATATAGCCCCCAGACCTGCTCATAGAACCTAGATATGTAGGGGAACATAGAAACACGTCCAATTGTCACCGGTAATATCAAAGTTTTTGGGAAGTGGGATGGGAATTGGGATTTTTTTATGGGAAGAGATGGAGTTTTATTACTTGCGGGGCATTCTAGGGGGTCCGAAAATGAAATCAAAATTGACCTGGGATGCTTAGTTTCCGAGATATCGGGTACTGGGAATCTTGGGTATTTTTGTGGGATGGGAATTCCTGGGATTTTTTTTGCAGGCGAATAGCATACGTCTCGGCGGGGATGCAGGGGAACAAAAATTTGCTCAGAATTGAGCTGGGAAGCTCCGTTACCGGGATATAGGGGCTTCAAGTTTTGTGGAAAGTGGGATGAGAATTGGGAAGAAAAATTTTGTGGGAAGATGGGTTCAAATACTTACTTAGGGTACTATGGGGTCGGAAAAGTAAGGGCAAAATTGACCTGGGGTGCTTAGTTTTCGAGATATGGGGTTATGGGAATCTTGGGTATTTTTCGGGATGAGAATTCCCGGGATTTTTTTTGCCGGCGAATGGAACTTGTGATGGGGAGGGGTTGCAGAAGGAACAAAAATTTGCCCATAATTTAGGGGGGAAGCTCGGTTCCCGAGATATAGGGGCTGGGAAGTTAGTAATGTCGGGAGTAACTAAATCGAAGTTAACCTAATGATGATTGTACTCTGCAGCATGGCCTTTTACATTTATTTACGCGACTTAGGCCCCAGGTTGTTTGCTTTTATCGCTATTGGTACATACGTACAGTCACATTTGATATTGTTATTAGGATTCCGTACCAAAACGGCAAAAATCTCACGTTTGTTGTATGGGAACCCCATTCAAACAGAAATACATCATCTGTGAATATGTCAACTGTCTGTTGAATATGTCAGTTGAAATTTTCACAGATGATGTATTTCTGTTGCCGCTATAACAAACACAAAAAAAACAAAACTTATATATTTAATGGGGCTCCCACAACTAACGTGATTTTTGCCATTTTGGTACGGAACCTTTTGTGGGCGAGTCCGACTCGCACTTGGTCGTTTTTTTATAATATTAGAAGCAATGGGACAGGTATTACCTGTAAGCATAAGTTACAGCATTGATTTGGGTCGTACAATCTTCTAAGTAGGCATAGTATTTTTCATGTTAGAATGGGTGTTAGTAATCGAGTATATTGTTCAAGTTCCCGAAGGAGTAGGCAGAGACGATTATTTCGCCCCTGTGCCTGTTTCTGGGCACTGGGTAAATTTGCCAGTCCCTTGTCCGGCTGTCAGCAGGTAAATTGCGTTCAGGTGACAATGACTTGAGTCTTGATGATGATGATAGGGCCCTAAGCACCCTTGAGCTTTTTGTAGTATAATTTAAATGCAAAATAAATGTGATCTCATAATTTAAGACAAAGTAGACGAAGTGAGGAAAAGTAATTAACTCTCAAGACGTCATAACAAAACACGAAGGAGAAGTTGTCAAAGTTCTTACCGAAAACTTTTGTACAATAAAATCCAACAAGGACAAATATTAATGAAATGGCCAAACAAGGCTAACTACCCGGAACAGTCATTTAAAGTTGGTACTGCAAAATATGTTCTATGCTAACACTCAGTTCAACTTCACATGCCAGAACTGGCTTAAATTTTAATAAGACGTCTTAATAATTGCTAAGACGTTTTACACAAGAGTTACCTACGGTGTCTTATTAGAATCAAGTTCTGTCGCTTTGGTAAATTTTAGAACAGGGACTTGGAAAATACCAAGTTTGTATAATAAGTGGTATCTGAGGGTATTTGAATAATTACACGGTTTAAGTTAATGGGGTGTGGTTATGTCGTTAATCGTTATGTTATTTGATATTATATTATTTCGTTTTTTGTTGCAGGTAATACACAGTTAGCTGACATGCAAGAAGTAGGTGTTGCCTAAGTACCAACTATACCCTGTCTAAAAACTCGTGACGTGGAGCTAAAAAATGTAAGCGTCGGCAACAATCGGTGTCGATCTCACTGGTTGTCAAAAGTACTATTGGATTCCAATAGTACTTTTGACGACTGGTGAGATTGGTATTGAGTGGAGTTTTTAGACAGGGTATAAAGTAAGGTATATATTATTATAAAGTAAGGTAAGGTAAGGTAAATCGCGTACATTTTGACTCAAATTCCCATAGTGCACAAAATGGAATTCTACTCCAATAAAATTATACAAAATGTGGATAAAACGAAGCGTAACTTTCTAAATGCAATGAGCTTATTGCAGAGATATGAACCTACATTTATAAATCCACATTTTCATATTTCATGAACCTTAAGGAATGCGCAAGAATATATGAAAAAGATTTTTAAATTAAATGTAGATTTGATTCAATTTCCGTGTACTTACTGTATTTTATTATGATAATAGATTATCTCCGAATAAGATTGTGTATTTTTAAGCATCTTGGAAGCTTTTATAACTTTTGGAAATAATATACTGACTAGTCCGAGACGCCCAGGACTTTAATTGGCTGTGCCATAGCGGCTGGCACCTAAGATTTTGTTGTCTTTCATCAGCATTTCATCGCAAGACAACGGGTTTCAATTTTTTTTTCAAAATTACTATATAGCTGCTACTTTTATTAAATTAATTCGGCCATTTTGGACATAACCCATTATAAATGTGCCCGATGACGGCAATAGGCTTGCCCCCAATTACGTGGGACTAAAAATACTGGCAAGTTGCGGGTGTGTAATGCACCTCTGCCTACCCCTTCGGGGATATAGGCATGATATGTGTGTGTGTGTGTGTGTGTGTGGAAATAATATTATAATATGAACAGCAAATGCGATAGTCTTGGGGAGGGCTTGAACCATCGACTATTATCTTTCCCCGAGGAGGAACCCTAATACCAACAGAATAAGACACCGTGGTATCTCACACCTAACAAAAAAATAATAGACGGTGGTTCAAGTATTTCCTAAGACTATCGCTTTTGCGATTCATATTGTACTTAATTGACCGAGTGAGCGAAGCGTCTACATTTCGAGATTGGACAATTTTGCTTTCGTCCGTCTGTCTGTCTGTATGTGTGTTCCGGGCTAGCAGCCACAGTTTTTATCCGATCTTTACAAAACTTGGCACAAGTGTTTCTTGATTTAATACAATTTTTTTAATCGTGAACTTTTTTGGATTGGGGGGAATATGGTACCCAATTTTCCCCCCAATCCAAAAAAGCTATAAGCAATAAGGTCAAATAACGTTTTAATATTTTTCAGGGCTAGCGGTCCCATTCATTATCCGATCTCCACGAAACTTGACACCAGTATTCTTTTACTAGAAACAATATTTTTAGTGTGAGTTTTTTATTGGGAAGGGGGCGGGGGCTGTTCGACCTTAGGGCGACCACTAGCACTAGTATTATTATATTATATCCTTCAAAAATCATGTGTCGTACATCCAAACCTAATGAACAGATTTTATTGCATTAAATTAAGATCGGATTTGGTGAGAAAAAAGTTATCGTCGTTATTTAGCTTTTCCAAAGGGCAGAGCTACAGAGGTTCGTCGGCTATTTAGTACAAAACTTATAATTATATTTATTTTCACAGTATTTTTCTGTAACATTAATCTATTGTCGACAATGCTCGCAATACAATTCGAAGAAATGTACTCGTAATTAATATTCGGGATAAAGTCTAAGCTTCTCAAAGTGGTTTTCAAAGGAATGTATTTTATCCTTGATTGGTGTCAGCAAGGAAAAGACGATGATTGCCAGTTAGGAATGTTCTAACTTTGACAAAATACTAAGCTTTAAAGTAGCAAAGTAGTGAATTTTTCGTAAAAACCTATGAAAACGCTAAAAATGGTTGGTGGTTGGCTGGCACACATACTCATTTAACCGTCAAGAATGCTAAGGCCTACGCACTAGCGTGGGAGATTCAGCGCCGGGACCTCGTCGTGAATCTGGGCGTGGATACCCTCTCGCTGGAGATCATGCTTCGAGCCATGGTCTGTTCAGCCATGGTGTTAGTTCTGAAGTCGGTGGCCAGGGCGCCGGCTTCGGATGAAGAACACTAATACTTGTACCAGTCTGTTGTACGTAGCGAAATATTTTAAGTTTTCCAATTAGTAAATTATTTAACTTTTAAAGTTACAGCTTTGTTAGTTGTTTACTTTATTTGTTACAATGCAAAGTAGGTAGGTAACTTGTTAAGTAACTTGCTTGTAGGCATATACAAAGAATAGGCGCGGGCACATTGTTGTTGAGGCATTATGAAAATTCTGTATTGAAATCTTCACGGTAGAACCATTCTAACAATAAAATATTCATTATGGAAAATAATGAAACGAACTTTGCACCTGTGCCCTATTTATAACTATATATTTAATTAAGGTTTTCTGTAAAAGTGCATAAAGCCGAAATCGATCATACCTATAATATACAGCTTTTAAAATCTTAAATACATAATAGCCACACTACAAAAAACTGTAATAATTTACAGTCAAATTGTTTACAGTCTATCTCTATAATTTCATAAAGATCATCAAACCGTTTTTCTTGAGAGTGGCACAGCGAGAGTTCATCTGACTATTTTATCTCCATTAATTTCAGTCCAGTGATTCACTGTGAACTGAAATCTTCAATGAAAAACTAGTAATGAAATATTTATGAGCAGTTACCTAATGAATAAAGATGCATCAGTGGTATTATAGATCTTGTAAATGTAAGGTTGGTGTTGTTGAATCGATTCTATTTGTAAGTATGTTTTACCATAATAATTAAATTTAATAATTAAATTATGGCACCATACATAATTAACCATACAAATTATATACCTATAAATATAAAAACATTTTTTGACAACCTACATTTTGGCACCAAAAAGCCAGAACATACTCGTACTTTTTCTTCACATTTTATGATACCCGGTGACACTCAGGCGGGCCTTACTGAGACCTCATTCATCAAAATCCATTCACTGTCACTTTGTCTAGACCCCCAGTTGAGGGGAACAAAGAATACAACTCTCATACATACATACGCGCGAAAAAAATAACCCTCGCTAGCGCAGTCAGGTAATAAAAATTTGTAGCTGTAAATTAATAAGTATCTTGATATTAATTAAACAATATTTCTTTTAGCTTGGAACATGGAATAGTTATTTCGTTGCTAAGCTCCAGGGGAAAACATTAATCTTCCTTAATCCAGGGTATCAGATAACTGCCTTACAATATTTATTAAAACTAGCTTATGCCTGTGACTCTGTCCACATGGAATATTTGGAACATTCCCTATTCTTACGGGAATATATACTGGGATAAAATGTCTATGATACCTTCTTTTAAATTAGGTTCAACAAATTGCCGGCCGCCTCATGGTAAGCTGTAACGACGTCTGGCGATTGTGGGTGACTCTCATAGTCCAGAATACTATAGTCAGTGGCCCTCAACTTGACGACCTTAGTGCTGTCTCTTCACGCTCCGCGTAAAGAACCCAGGGTTATAATGTGAACTTAGAAAAACTGCAGCTATATTATTTCAGTACCGATTCTGAGTTTTCAAAAATTACACCGGTTTAAAAATATACCTACTACCGCCCGTCGCTGGACAACTCGGGAATCCCCTTGGAAGGATAACCCAAGGGCAAGGACGGGGTAATGATTACCCTTACCACAGATATAATAATACTATATTAGTTACATACCTAAATTAAATAAATCTAACTACTTTGCAATATTCCGCCACATGCAAATTACCCAACTCTCGTATTTATTGATGCACAAGATCGCCCTCCGAACCCACTTAAAATTAGGCAGAAAGAATAGAGAAATGATTTTGAAAATAGAATAAATATGAGAGTTGTGTTATCGTGCAAAAAATAATAAAAAACCTCGACACGTGTTTCGCCCCTAACCAGGGGCATCATCAGGAGCCATCGATGTCTAATTTAACTATGGACTTCCGAAAACTAACGCCTGATAGTATTAACTTTAGTTACATACCTTTTGCAAATACATACCTTTTGAAAATAAATACCTTACATACCTTTTGCAAATAGATTGAGCCGTTTGGGGGAAATGAAGTAACTTACATTTTCATACAAATTCTACTAGTATACTTACATACAAATTCAAAAATTTTCTCCTTTATAATGAATAATAAGTGTAATGTTATTTGGTAACCTAAAAGTTTTTTATATAAATGGAAACACAATGTAATAAGGTTGAAGGTGAGCTTGTTCAGAAACTAGACATTATACGGTAAATGTGTCACATTCTTTATAAAGGAGCTCAAGGACCATTCGTTGTGAGGTAAATGAAATGTCCACTTTGTTTTATTTGCTCGGCTCCGACCATGTGGAAAAGGTTTTTCTATCCCAGACGTACCTATCTATTCACGTGATGAAATTTCTGCTACCTGTTTGTCACGAAGAATTGTGTACCGAAACATTCTTAAAATTTTAATTCATCAAATCGCAAAAATAGTTATCGCCGTCCATTGCCGAGCGCCCCGGATATATAATCTATATATATTCTCCATGCAGTCGCGGGCTGCGGACTTCGGCAATATATTTTTGTTGCCACTATATCAAAGTAAAAACAATCAATACCGAGGTTTTGTAACCTTATTCTACAGTATTGTGAGCAAGCAGATCGAAGTTCAATCGGCATGTGGTTAAGTGGATCAACTCCATGACGTTCAGCCGAGTTAACCGAATGCTCGACTACGAGCCGAAATAGTTCAAGTGAGTTACGTATGGTAACTGTAGTAAAGGCACAGAGGAGATAATTACTAGGAAGGGTACATAACTTTTTCTCTTTGATGTCTGATTTTTTCTGCTTTTTGAACACTTAAACTTGATTACGTCCACAATACACGTTGTTAACTGGGGCTCGTGGTCTAGAGGTATCCGAAAATGTTCACACATTGCAAAGGTTAAGCAACATCTAGTCAGGCGGGTCTTAGGATGGGTGACCATTTCTTAAGACATTGAGACCCCTCCGTGGCTCAGAGAGCACGTTAAGCCGTCGGTCCCGGTTGTCATACAAACATCTATGACAGTCGTTAGGGGTAATTGGAGCCCTAAATCAAAAATCCGACCGGTCTAACTACAGAACTTCAATATCGCCCATGGGTTGTGGGGGTCAGATGGCAGTCTTTCCACGCAAAATATCGAAGTTCAGCCGAATCGCAGATAGACTGGAAAGCCGACCCCAACTGCTTTGGGAAAAGGCTCAGTGGATGATGATGTTTTTATCTTTTTTAATAATCTACCTACTAGCGGTTTTATTTCAGTCTGCTCATGCACGAACTAACCCGGCAAACTTTGTACCCCCATATTTTTTGGGGGACATGGCTTATCTGTATATACTTATATTTATTTTGCATAATAATTATTATGATAAATAAAGAAATCCTGTTCCATTTGTAAAAAAATACACTTATATGAACTACTTATTCAATTTAGTGCTGACTTTTGGAAGCTAAACATTCTATAAGTATACTCATAGAGATATTATAAGAGGTCTATGAGTATACTGCTCTAAATTAAGATCGGATTTAAACTATGACAGATAGTAAAACACTTCAACACTTCACAAGAAACAACGACTTGAAATTTAATTTTCGGCTGAAATCTCAGGTACTTATAATAAATACAAACGGGAACTTTCATGAACTAAAGGAATTTCAGAGCTAAGCTCTACAACGAGCTTTTAAAGCACAAGAATATCTTCTATAGCCAGACTCAACTGAAATGCACACGCCAGAACCGACTTCAATGTTTAATAAGAGGTCTTAATTGCTAAAACATTTTACGCGAGGATTATGGTTTCTTATTCGAATTAAAAACTGTGGCTGTCTTTGATACATTTTAGAATAGGGTATCCCAAACTTCCACTCTGAATATGAGCTTTTGTATATATATTTTCATCATATTAATTTTGTTAATTGGGTGATACTGTGACAACATAAAATGTTATTTGCTTAGTAATTTATGACTTTTTTAATATTATATACCCACATACTCTTTGTTTACTCTTAGGAGCAAAAAATAACGAATAAAATATGTGAAGGACACCTACTGGGTGGTAGGTGTCCTTGTTTGATGTTACAGGTATCCAATAAAAGAAAAATCAGTCTCAGGAAATGGTACGAAAAATGTTCAATCAAATCTGTCCTTACCATTTACGATCTCGTGTCTTGTAACACAAATAAGTTCATTGAAGTTACCGAATTACTAACCCCCAGGCTAGTAATTCTACGAGTATCTACAGGCTACTATACCTTTCTCACACACAATAGGTACAGTAGTAATAGGGGTTGGATGTTTAATCGGTTTAATCTGAAATCATTTGAGATAGACGCGTAGCCCACAGTTATCTTTATGTAGCTATCTCTGCAAAAGTTGCTCTACCATAGGTTTTTTTTTTTAAATATTTCGTTCGCCAAATTGACGCCGCCCGCCTGGTGGTAAGTCGTGACGACGTCTAGCGATTGTGGGCCACTCTCACAGCACACAGTACTATAGAGAGTGGCCCTCAACTTGACGACCTACTGATGTGCCTCTTCACGCTCCGCTTAAAGAACCCAGGATTATATGTGGGAGAAAACACGTGCACAGGCAGGGCGTTCCAGGCAACTATCGTTCGGCAGAAAAACGAACGTTTAAAACGCTCGGTTCTCGCGAACATGCTATCCACTGTGTGGGAGTGGCATCTCTACCCGGCACGCGTTGTTCGGGATCGGAAGGAAAAGGGTGGGATCAGATTGAAGAGCTCTTCAGAACACTCGCCGTGGTAGAATGCGGCCAAGGAAGCTATTGTTCGGCGCTGAACTAGCGGCTCAAGGCTTCCCGTTACCTCCGGACAATCTATAATACGGATAGCCCGTCGCTGCATAGCGTCGAGAGCGTCCAGCAGATACTTCGCGGAGCCGTCCCAGAGGCGAGAGCAGTATTCGACGCAGGGTCTAATCTGCGTCTTGTACAGCAGACACCTCTGGTCCGGTGTAAAGAATCTTTACCTTATTCAGTATTCCTAGTTTCCGCGAAGCTAGCCCTATACATCTTTCGATGTAGTTTTTATTATTGAGCTCTCGACGAACGTCTATGCCAAGGATGTCAAGGTTGTCTTTCATTGGTAATAATGCATTCTGAAGGGAGGGTAGGTACGAGAATTATCAATCTACAAATAAATTTGAGGAAAGGGAAAAATGTATGACCTATTCTCATTTCTATTAAGTGCTAGCTGTCCCGGCGAACTTCGTACCATCTTAAATTAACCTTTCAAACCTTCCCTGGGTTTGTACGATTATTTTAAGACCAAAATTAGCCAAATCAGTCCAGTCGTACCCAAGTTTTTGCGAGACAAACGAACGGCGATTCGTTTTTATTTATATGCAAATAAAATTTCATAGAAATCGATCTATCCGTATCTTGGCGAAGGGCGATCCCAAACTTAGTGACACAAGATTTTTACCCGACTGCCAAGTTAGGGTTATGTTTTTCATATGTATCGTATTTTAATAATATATTTAGATTATGACTTCTGGCAAACATAAAGTTTAGGTTAGTATAAATAGGCAATAAGTATAATTATGTGCCTCTGCATTGTAGGTAAACGTGTACTTATACATAAAGTATTTTTTTAAATACCTGAACAGGCTTAACTAAATAATTGTTTGCATAATGTGTTTCGTCTTGGCAAAATTTATTATGACATAAACGAGATTTATTCGTTTAATCGCGGCTTGAGGAAATGAGTTTTGGCATTATTACAGATTCTACACCATGGAAAATTACGAAATATGAAAATTCATCATAATTGTTTCAGTTCAGACACTTCCATTTGTCAACAGATGAACAATTAGTATTCTTAAGAGAGACAGAAATTATGATGCGATAGCAAGTCTGCCTACAAAACTAACCTGAGGCATGCGGTTTCACCTGTGTAGTATGGTTTATAGTTCCCAATTCCCACGGAAATCTATTATCGGGATGAGAACTATCTAACTATCCCAATACCAAATTCATTGAAATCTGTCCAGCAATTTTTATGTGATGAGCAACCAAACAATCACACTCAGAATCACTTTGTTAGTGGCCATGAAGTCCGTTGACCGTCCGCCTGTACAATAAAAAATTAATGGCTGATAAAAAAATGCAGAATTTTGTGCATTTTGTTCATTTTATGTACAAACCAAAACAGATTAATACAGTTAAAGTTGATAATAACACTATAAATGGATAATGTCACATTGGTAAGTTTTAATTGTTGTTTTGTTAGTAGATCTTTTAAGGATATTTAAAATCTTTGTGATAAATCAGACCTAGTGGCACTTCAGGAGACGTGCCTACTTCCGCACGAAGTACATTCATTAGGAACCCTGTCTACTGACTTTGAATACACCGGTAAATCGGCTGTGGACACGTCTGCTGACTTGCTACTGGGTCGACCATATGGAGGAGTGGCAATTTTATGGAGAAAGGGCATCTTTGAGAGTGTTACCGTAATTAATTGTAGTAGTGTACGCTTGGTTGCCATTAAAGCCACAGTTTCTCAGCGCTCTGTTTTAGTGTTCTCTGTATATATGCCTACTAACTCGCGAGTGAACTTACCTGTCTTTACGCTGCTGGGGGAGATAGGTGCAATCGTAGAGGGTGAGAGTGTCGAGAGCATATTTATACTGGGGGATCTAAATGCTCACCCAGGGGAGTTGTTTTATGAGGAGCTTTGTGATTTTTGCACTGACGTTGGTTGGACAATTGCGGACGTGGATAAGCTAGGTCTCCAATCTAACACATATACTTTTGTTAGCGACGCTCATGGGTGCAGGCGGTGGTTGGACCATTGCGTCGTCTCTGAGTCTGAGTTGGGTACTGTCACTGGAGTTGAGGTGCTGGAGGATGTCTTTGTGTCGGACCACCTTCCTCTCTTGGTCAGGTGTGATTTACAAGTGATAAGGCAGAAAATACAACCCTGTCGCGTGAATCGAAGTTCGGTGATATGGGGTGAAAGGGATGATGCTCAAATATCTAGATACAATGAGTTATGTCACAAAAGTCTACGTGAAATTGACTTTCCCCCAGAGTTTGCGGTTTGTAGTCATGGGCCCTGCAACCTAGACGAGCACAAGCTGGTACTTAACAACTTGTATCAGCGTATCGTGCTGGCTCTGTGTGACGCGGCGTTAGCGACCAGTGACAGGGTCGATGTGGGGTCTAAACGAAATAAAGGTAGACAGTTATGTGGATGGAATAAGTATGTCCAGGAGTATCATCGGCTGGCCAGGCTGCAGTTCCAAGTATGGTTGTCCTATAATAGACCCCGATCTGGCAAAATTTATAATGACATGAAGGAGTCACGTAAAATCTTTAAAAGTCGACTAAAGTGGTGCCAACGAAACCAAGACCAACTAAAAATGGACGTGTTAAATAAACATAGAAATGCAAAAAACTTTAGTGGTTTTTGGAAAGCCACTAAAAAATGTGATGCCAAGCCTGGTCTACCGACGAGCGTGGGAGGGGTGGTTGATCCGGCCCAGATAGCTGATATGTTCCTGAGTCATTTCAGAGTACCCTCTCCCCTTGGACCCTCGGTCTCAGCGGTAAACGACCTCGATGACTGCCGGGCAGATGTACCGCTATTACGTGTTTCAGCGGTGCAGGTGCGCGACGTCATTAGGGGGATGACCGGTGGTAAGTCTCCTGGTCATGACCACGTCAGTGTTGAGCATTTGCGACATGGGGGGGTTCACTTGCCGAGAGTGTTGGCGCTGCTCTTCACAATGGGCATAAGTCATTCCTATGTACCACCGGACATGTTAAAAACCATCGTGGTGCCCATTGTGAAGGATAGAACTGGAGACGTCTCGGACAGGGGGAATTACCGCCCCATTTCCTTAGCCACTACGATTGCTAAGGTACTGGACAGTGTGCTTAACTCTTATTTAGATAAATACTCGAACATACACGATGCTCAGTTCGGATTTCGATCCGGACTTTCCACTGAAAGTGCAATCGCAGGACTTAAGCACACTGTTCGGTATTACACGGACCGTAGGACGCCGGTATATGCCTGTTTCCTGGATCTCTCCAGGGCTTTCGACTTAGTATCGTACGATGTGCTCTGGAGAAAGCTGGAGGACAGGGGTGTGCCGGCGGAAGTCTTAAATATATTTAAATTCTGGTATGCTAACCAATCAAACTATGTTAGGTGGGCCGATACACTCTCGGACGCGTATAGGTTGGAGAGTGGGGTGAGGCAAGGGGGGTTAACCTCTCCCAATAATATCTATCCAATAATCGTAATATGTTGGCTCGCAGATTTACTCGCTGCTCCGAGGAAGTGAAAATCACGCTTTTTAAAGCCTATTGCCAAAATGTGTACACGGGAAATCTGTGGGTAGCGTATGCCAAAAGATCGCTGGACACCCTGCGTATCCAATTTAACAATATCTTCAGGATGTTGTTGGGACTGCCCCGTTTCTGTAGTGCATCGGGGATGTTTGCTGAATATCAAACTGATGGCTTTGCAGCCATCATTCGCAAAAAAACCACATCCCTGATCCGCAGAATACGTTCCAGTCGCAACAGCATCCTGATGACTCTAGCGGATCGATACACGTCACCGCTCTGGAAGTGTTTCGTAAGGAGAGTGATTACTGAGGGAAATACACTCCAGTAGTTACTCTCTTTATACCTATTTTATTTGTTTTTTTTGTTTTTTTTATTTTTTTTAATTTTGTTTGTTTTATTTTTTGATTGTTCTAAATTAAGTTTATTTTGCTGTGTAATTTAAAAAAAAAATATGGATCTTAGTTATTCGAATTAAACAATTTTTATTATTATTTATTATTATTTGTGCCTATTTTTAACCGACTTTAAAAAAAAGAGGTTTCTCAATTCGACTGTACATTTTTTAAATGTTTTAAATTTTTTATAAGGAAACCAGGATCTGATAATCAGATCCCGGAGAAATCGAGAAGAACCTTCAAAAATTCTAAGGGCGACAATATTTTCATTATGTATTATAAAGAACTACCATTTAATGAAGATTGAAGTCGATCTGATGAGAGAACTCATCAACGATTTACAGCAGTTACGTTGTGTTTGAGTTTGATTAATGTGTATTTTTTTTTAACTTTAATTTTACATTTTATTTAATTCAATTTGTTTTATTTACAATAACCTACATATAAAAAATACAACTGAAACTAACTAAATATGTACATTACCTATTCTAATTATACCTTCTTATTACAACTAAATTCTAACATGCGTCAAAGAATTCTAAAGACTGGAAAATGTTCCGAGAAGGCTTGCAGCATTTTCACGTTGTATGGCAATGCTTATTATTTGTGCCAAATAGTAACCAGCCTTGTGGTCTTGAGAAGTGTCGATCATGAGTTTAGATAAATGTGTATTATAGAGAACTTTATATATCCCAAGTGTGGTTTTCTAGTTTACGGTTAAAGTCGATTTTTTTATTTCAAAATTATACATCAAGAATTTCAATACCTACATAGTATGAACCATCGTCTTCAGTAATGACATACCACTTGTTGAACGGATGGCTTTAACCTTATCAAGCGCAGTCAAGTCAACACCTAAGTATATTCTGAAAACATAAATTAACCTCATTACTTTCTTTCCTGCCAGTAATTTTAGATTTACGTTTTATTTACTACTATTTTCAGAAGAGTAGTCGGTAGTGCATCCGCTTGCTACGCCACAGGTTCTGGCTCGATTTCCGGTCGGGACAAATTTTGTGTGATCCATAAAATGTACCAGAATCTGTTTAAAGCTTTCATGACATATAAGTTTTAGTATAATGGGACATAATTATGATATGTATTTACAAAAAAAAGGTATGTTGGATATGTATTATTTGTTTCACTTAAATCAGAACCTATTTATATTGAAGTCGTTTAAAAACAAGGTAACTAGGACTTAAATGTAACTCATTAATCAGATGAAACTAAGTCTAATGACTTAGTTATTGTGAGCTTTCTTTACAAGCAAAGGGTTAGTTAATGACTATAAAACTATTAAGTAACAACAGGTTTATTAAGCTAATATACTTTGTAACAAACAAATTTTCCATATAAATTTAACTTAATGAATTTAATGAAAAGGCAATTCAAATAAAACTGACGGAGCAAAATTTCGTCCAGAATTGAAAAGATCTTACGATAATAGAGTCACGATCTTTGAATACGAACTCATTTTGAAGGGGATTCTCAGTGAGGTTAATTGAATGTCCATTTTGTCTTGTATTTCTGTTTAGGAATCTTTATTTTATAAACAAGTCTACAGACATCTATAAAAAATTGAGGAAAATATTTGTTTGAGCAAGTAATTGTCGTAGTTTCATATTGGTATAAGTATAGTGACAATGGGTAGTTTAAGATCCATTAGTAACTACTTAATGACTGTATATTTATAATATACTAGCTGTTGCCTGCAGCTCCGCCTGCGTGTTATAGTTTTCTTGATCATCATTACTTATTTATTATGTATAACTGTTGGCCGCAGCTCCGCCTGCGTGTTACTTTAGATCAGGGGTTCCCGAACTTATTTTGTCTACTGCCCACTTTGAGAATAAATTATTTTTTAGCACCCCCATTTTTTAACCTACTTAAAAACCACTATAACTTCAAATGAAGAGTGCGACCTGGTAAGCGCTTGCGTCCACTAGCGACACCGACGATTTTTATTAATCTTAGTGATTACAAGACATTATTGAAAAAAATCTCTAAGAATACTAGACACAGGAATTTGCAATTTTTTGAGATGTATGTTGTGTATTTTATTACCAAGAAGTAACCAAACTTTGTATTATTGCGTGGCGACTTTTGACAATACTTCAAAGTTTTTCTGGGGTCTCTTACCGCCCCCCTTTAGGCCTGCAGCGCCCACAAGGGGGTGTTATCGCCCACTTTGGGAAACGCTGCTTTAGATCGACATAACTTTTTTATTTATGAACCGATTGAAATAAAACAACCTTAAATGTTAAGTTGAATAAACCACAACGCATTACTAAAAACCGCATTCAAATCGGTTAAGCGGTTTCTGAGATTAGCGTGTTCCAACATTTAGACAAACAGACACAGAGACACACAGACAAAAATTCTAAAAACCATTTTTGGAGTAATATTGCGTTCATAAAGCCAGTTCACAACAGTTTCTCTATTATATCTTCGATGTACAGACATCGATCACTTACAATTTTATTATATGTATTGATTTATATCAAAATAATAGTAAAGCAAGTGTAGCTCAACTTGCAATTACTACTACAACTAATAAGTAGGTACGAGTTGTTGTGTAGAAGTTAGATCGAAACGCTTTTCTCAAGACTACACGTTGTTCACCAACTATCTACGTCGTTTTCATTCTTTTATTATACTCGTACATACACACATTTCATACATACATACATCATTCATTCACCGAGCCTTTTCCCAACTCAGTCTCAGTCAGGCTTTCCAGTCTAACTGCGATTCACCTGAACTTCGATATTTTCCGTGAAGCGACTGCCATCTGACCTTCACAACCCATGGGCGATATCGAAGTTCTGTAATTAAACCGGTCGGATTTTTGATTTCGGGCACCAACTACCCCTAACGACTGCCATAGATGTTAGTATGACAACCGGGACCGACGGCTTAACGTGCTCTCCGAGACACGGAGGGGTCTCAATGTCTTAAGAAATGGTCACCCATCCTAAGACCGGCCTTAGTCGATGTTGCTTAACCTTTGCAATGTGTTAACATTGTCGGTTACCACATACATACATACATTAATTCCTTTTTCCCATCGGGGTAGGTAGAGACTATGGGTTTCCACTTGCTACAATCTTTGCATACTTCTTTCGTTTCTTTAACTTTCATAAGTACTTTTATGCCAACTTTCACTTTCGTGTTTCATTTTTGATGAAAACCCTGTAAATTTTTCCACTACCAATAACCTACATCGAGTGTTTATTTCCTACCAAAATACCTATAAATAAAACACAAATAAAATGAAATCAGCAACATCTATAGGTATCATTTTTAATGAGCATTGTAACGAAATACAGGACAGATTCGTTACACCGTTACATCCATTTGTGAACGTTAATAATACTTAGTATGGATTTCAATTTAAGGAAAACAAACAAAAGGAAAGGCTTTCCGTGGAACACCTTTATTTTTGAATGGTGCCCGTAGTTATGCTTACGTAATTTTTTTTGAGCAACGTTGGTACATACAATTACTTTAATATAACTGAACTGTTTTTCCTGCCGGCCGATTTTGTCAGAAAAAACCTGAAATGCTACCCCAAAATGAACTTAGGTTTTCGAAACCGCCAGAAAATTCGACAAAAATTCATTTCCCAGTCGGCAATGACGCGGAGGATTTTTGAAACGATATTTTATAATGTAAATATTTTTAGTAATTTATAAAAAATAAACATTTTGTGTTGTATTTCTTTTGATGGCGCCCATTTTTCGAAACCGCCAAAAATTAGACAAAATTTTTTTTGATAAAATTACAGAGGGTAAACTGGGTAGTTATTGCCAACTTAAGGACTTCATACACATTAATATTGAATAAAAGTAGATATATCAAGGCTATCAATTATTTATTTGTGTTTTCTTATAGCCTAATAAATTATCTTTCAGAATATAAACATCTTTTAGTTATATCCTAGTTAATATAGAAAATAATGTAACAAAATAAAAATCTTCTAAAAAGTACTTTTTTGCCCATACTTTGCTTACAGTAATTAATATGATCATAGCACAGTAATTGCCCGGTACGTTAAAATTATAAATTATAGTCTGGAACGACTTTAAACATAGACAAATATTAAAAAAATGACACACATGAACTTGCTTTTGATGTTCTAATTGCCAATTTCGATTGTCTCTTTAAAAATGCCTTCCACCAACCATCACCTGGTCTATTATTTGAAAACGCATTAGGTCGAGGACTTTTCTCTAAAAAATTCTGCACGATGTCCAAAATATCTTGCTTGTTTCGAGGAAATCCTTTTTTTGCTGAGATTATTATCCAGTCCTCAAGACTAGTCTCTTCGAAAACTGTTAATACAGGTGATGGCCCAAAAACTGGTTTTGTGCGCTGGGTTTTTAATGTAGTATCGGAGACTCGACCTCGGGACACCATATTTTTCAGCAATTTGTCTTGTAGACAACTTATTGTCAGTATCTTGTACAGCTTCGATAGCTTTCTGCAAATCTTCTTTGGCATATTTAACTTTTGGTGTCTTTGGCATACTGTAAACGTAACAATAACAATTATATATTTACCTATTACACAAATGAATACATGTAGAGTAGGATGTAGTTTAAATGTAACTGAGCAAATAAAAACCTCATCAATTTGCGGCGTACATGTCTTATTAGTAACACACAAACAATAATTGTTAATTCCTCAGTCATTGCCCGGGCAATAACAATAGACAATAACATATGGCAATCACTAAATTTATGGCGGGCAATAACTAAAAACGTTCAAATATCGGTTCAGTGATTGCCCTCCGCTAAAACGACCGTTGGGAATCAAAATTCGGCTTAAATTCTCTTTAAATATTAAGGAAATATGTTAAACTTTATAATAACAGAAGACCATAGTCAAATATTAAATAAAAATTAATCAAAAATAACTTTTAAGCTATTAAGTCCTTAAGAAAAATGTTAAGGTACTTACTTGTTTGAGTAACACTTTTTTTTCATTATTTTTTTAAAATATTTAGGTCGACAAATTGACGCCACCCGCCTGATGGTAAGCTGTGGCGACGTCTGGCGATTGTGGGCAACTCTCACAGTACACAGGAATACTATAGAGAGTGACCCTCAACTTGACGACCCAGTAATGTGCCTCTTCACGCTTCGCTTAAAGAACCCAGGGTTATATCTTGGAGGAAACACGTGCGCGGGCAGGGCGTTCCAAGCCACCATCGTTCGGCAAAGAAACGAACGTTTAAAACGCTCAGTTCTCGCGAAGACGGTTTCCACGGTACGAGAGTGACATCTCTGCCCGGCACGCGTTGTTCGGGATCGGAAGGGAGAGGGTGGGATCAGATTGAAGAGCTCTTCAGAACACTCATCGTGGTAAATACGGTAGAACGCGGCCAAGGAAGCAATTGTTCGGCGCTGGACTAGCGGCTCAAGGCTTCCCGTTACCTCCAGACAATCTACAATGCGAACAGCGCGTCGCTGCATAGCGTCGAGTGCGTCCAGCAAATACTTCGCGGAGCCGTCCCAGAGGTGAGAGCAGTATTCGACGCAGGGTCTAATCTGCGTTTTGTACAGCAGACACCTCTGGTGCGGTGTAAAGAATCGCTTTGCCTTGTTCAGTATTCCTAGTTTCCGCGAAGCCAGCCCAATACATCTCTCAATGCTGGCAGGCTCTCGCAAGGCTGTTCTCTCTGAGACAGTCTTGATAATGCCTCGTTTAGAGGCGAAACAATTGTCGACGTTTTGTTGTCTTTTTAATTCTGCGGAAAATTAATGCTATTATAAATTTAAAAAGTTTTTTCTTAAAACATTTTACTTACCATTGCTTTATCTCTTAATGTATTTAGTGTTATTGAGCTCTCGACGTACGTCTATGCCAAGGATGTCTAGATTATCCTTCATTGGTAATGTTGCATTCTGAAGAGGGGTAGGGGGGCACACTTTCACCTCACTTGACATAATCCGCCATTACTGTTTTTTTTTGTTCAAGTGTTGCCAATTATCAAATTAAAATCTACTATTAGTTAAATATAGTGCAACCTAACGATTACCAAACCTACTAAAATGTGATATGAGAAGTTAATCTGGCAATGTTTTCTTAAGGTCGTTAATCACCTGTCGGTGGGCAATAATACCCTTGTTTACCCGATATAGGTACCGATTTTTACCATTTGCTTACTGTGGTCCGTAATTGTGTCACTTTTGAACTTAATTTCAGGCGTGGTTGTAATATCGTGTTTCACTCTTCTAATATGACAATTTGTATTCATAATGACGTATAATTCTGTAGAAGTGTGTATTACTGAAATAATTATGGTATACAGTGATGAGTCTAGATAGGTATCAGTAGCATACATTAAGTAATGGAATGTAACAGAAATATTACATGATATAATGTCGAGAGAATGGTTGTCATTGTCTCTATATAATGTGCCCACGTTAATGGTATTTATTATACTTCACTTAGATAATGAGACAAATGATAATTATCCAAGAATTTCTTCTTAAACGGTCTTTATTTATTTGTATGTACAGAGACAAATAATACCAATATTTGTCTGTCAAAGATAAATAATATACAGGTGGTCGCCCTATGGTCGTAGACGTCGTGATCCCAATTTTCATTACGCTCCGTACAGCTTGAATGTACGAGTATCAAACAAAGATAAATATAGAGGTACCTACTAAACTCATCACTAGCAAATATAACCTTTACATTTATAGTAATATTGTGGATGTTTATGACGACTTTTAAAGTTTTCCAAGAGTCATTTGTAGGCAATTACTAAGTAATTGTAAAAGTTATTTCTTTTCTAATTAGTAATAAGTAAATTTTATCAAAAATGTAATAAAATTATTACAGTTTCAAACAATATTTCAAGTTCAAAGGCTTGCGTCACATCCAGAAAGACAGCAGTGAAGACTATCTTCTCTTCTAAGTGACCAAATGATGTTTAATTAAGCTTGTAAAAAATAATATCTAGAATTAAATGCGATAACCGTGACTTATTTATTTAAGTAGGTACTATCCGACACGGTTCTGACTCTAATAAACTAAACGAAATTCATTTGAGCGGGCTATAAGGATTCTGTACTCGGGTTCATGGCATTTACTATGTAAGGTCAATGAAATGATATAATTTATTCAAACTATCTACTATTTATGAAACAACGAAAAAAAAAAGCCAGAGGTCGATGCTTCGTTCTAACTTTGTGATTTTACTGACTTGTCCAATTTTCATCATTCTTTATTTATTTGTCTTCAAACACTTAAATATGAAGAATCAATAATATTTTAGTTATTGCTTAATACTTTTGAAGTAGTTTTTTTTAAACAGTAAGTAGGTAATTATCTTATTAGACAAAAGTAGTGAACCGATTTGCCTGATACTTGGTAGATACGGGTACAGTTGATAATATCTAGTATTGGCAAAATATGGACGTATTTTTGTCCGCTAGTAGATACTGTTCTGTGGTTATTGTCTAAGTATGATCGGTTTATACCTCTAACTTTTGCTATAGTGTTTGTCATAAAATGAGAGTAGGTAGGTGACTATAATGTGCCTATAATATAGCTGTGGCCTCGTATTCGTATATATTGGAATGACGAACAAACACGAACCACTCAATAGCAAATAGAAGGGGAGGCGGAGATGCTAAAACTGTAGTCACTAAAGCGTTATGGGAACCTATTGGATTGTAAAAAATTTGTGCTAAAACGAAAAGTGCGTCTAAAGCCACGCATAAGATAGGGTTCCGTAGTTACCCATAAAAGCCTCTATAACTCCCGAACTCAAAGAGTAATACTATCTTTTATAGTTTTCCTTCGAAGTTTATTACATGGACTACCATCATGATTTTTTTCAGGTTATTCATGGCAGCCGTAAAAAAATATTTTTCAAAATTTTATTTTAGCACTCTGTCGGCGTAGTTAATATACATATGTATGCAAAGTTTCATGTTTCTAGCACTAACCGTTTGGGAGGAAAGCCGAGGACAGACGGACGGACATGACGAAACTATAAGGATTCCAAGACTTTTACTACATAACCCTAAAAAAGTAGTTACTACATAACCCTAAATACTCAAATATGTTAAAAAAAAACAGTCTCTTGGAAATTTTCAAGTGCATTAGATATCATAGCATGACAGACAGACACAGGTCTAGGCAGAGATGCATTACAGACCCACACTTTGGCAGTAGTTTTGTTCGTCCCCCGTAATAGGGGGCATCCTATTGTCCTGTCAACTGCACTACTATTGTCCTACTTACGTGGTACGCATTGAACTATAGGAAATTCATAACCACTCTGTTATTCAAAGCAAAATTGTAACAGCAAAGACAGATGTTACATATGGTTTAATCTTAGCAGTCCGAGACTCCAAGTGTAAGGTTCAGTTTAATGTCGTAGACGTTCCATATAAATATTATAGTAATCTATGAATTTTTATAACTATAGATATTACCTTACTGACAATCAAAATCTGTTCCTGCAAAACGAGCTAGTTTGTTCTGGGTTTTGACATAACATAGAACAATTAGCTCTTTTTTGAGTATTCACACGGCCCGCTCTAGTAACATATCAGTCTTCTTTTAAATATAGAATATCACTGATATCATCATGATTGAATATCATCAAACATTATGGAGGGAATCCCGCTCCTGATAATCTGTCGACGTGAAAAATTACCGTGCTTTTTTTTTAAACGCCCGTTTATTAAGCATACGCATATAGTGGGAGGTACTCGTACATTACTAAATGCAAGGTTGCTCCTCATTATGGTTTTGTGACGCAGTTGAGTTATGTACGAAATCTATTATATATGGCTTAGTTCTTTACAAATATTCAGTTTGCATTACACGGTTAAATCTATTTACCATTTCGTGTATAATTAATTCTGACTTAAAACGAAAGTTAAACACATTTAATGTTTGAGCGTTTAACACAGGGTTAATATAAGTCCGCCATTTTCTTACCAGCTTTAATTAAGTAATTTGTAATTCCATTTTGTTGTTTATAATTGGAACATTTTGTAGCTCATTATAATTGAGGTTGTTGGCAATAGGTTAGTTAGAGAGTAACAATGTTTGTTTTATTCTCACTTTAATATCTGGTAGATAGGTAGTTACTTTAAAGGACTGTGCAGACGAAGGACTGTACTTTTGTCCCTTAATACAGATGTCTATAATTTACTATAACTGCTTCGGTGGCGTGGTTGGTCGGCTTACGACTTCGGAGTCTCGGGTTCGATCCCCGGGTCGAATCAAATATTTGTGTGATCCACAAATGTTTGTTACGGAGTTTGGGTGTTTTCTATGTACCTATATTATGTATGTATTTAGAAATATATAAGTATGTTTATTAGTTGTCTAGATCCCATAGCACAAGCTTATGGCTTAGTTTGGGCTAGATGCCGTTGTGTGAAAAATGTCCAAAAATATTTATTTATTTACGGGGTACCCGGCGGCTCAAACTCGTTGATAGGTATTGTTCGGGAGCATGCTGTTTCACCTCACAGCGTGTAAGAAAGAAACAGCATCAGCGATGAGCAGTGCAGACGTATGCGCGCACACGTATAATAGCAGGTAGTGATGTTCAAAGTTGCTATAAAGCAAAAACTTGCTAAATGCTATTTGCTATTTTTTTTAGCATGCTATTTTTCGTGCTATTTTTAGCAGGCTGCGTACGGCAACACGATGTGTGCATTTCATTCAAGCGCGGCGACTGGTGTGTTAATTCGCAACTCGGACTCGGACTGATAGCATGCTATATAGGTACATAACTAGGTATGCAATGCATGCTGCTATTGCAAAAAACTGAGCGAAGTGTTAAATTTTCGAACGGCAACGATTTATTTTTTAATGTTCAAACTTTCTTTTAACTGCAAAACGTATGAAAATCAATTTTTCGATGATTATATTTCGATGGTATGTCCGATTTTCAATTTTTTTTGTTCTAATAGTATATCCAGGTCACCCCCGAGTACATCCAGGTCATACCTAAGTACACCCAGGTCATCCTCGACCACCCCCAAGGTCACCCCCGAGTACATCCAGGTCATACCTAAGTACACCCAGGTCACCCCCGAGTACATCCAGGTCACCCCTAAGTACACCCAGGTCATCCTCGACGAACCCCAAGGTCACCCCTAAGTACATCCAGTTCACCCCGAGTACATCCAGGTCACCCCTAAGTACATCCAGGTCACCCCCGAGTAAATCCAGGTCATACCTAAGTACACCCAGGTCATCCTCGACCACCCACAAGGTCACCCCCGAGTACATCCAGGTCATACCTAAGTACGCCCAGGTCACCCCCGAGTACAAACAGGTCATACCTAAGTACACCCAGGTTACCCCCGAGTACATCCAGGTCATACCTAAGTACACCCAGGTCAACCCCGAGTACATCCAGGTCACCCCTAAGTACACCCAGATCATCCTCGACGAACCCCAAGGTCACCCCTAAGTACATCCAGGTCACCCCTAAGTACATTCAGGTCACCCCCGAGTACATCCAGGTCACCTCTAAGAACACCCAGGTCATCCTCGACGAACCCCAAGGTCACCCCCGAGTACATCCATGTCACCCCCGAGTACATCCAGGTTCCGCCATTTGACCGATAACAATCACGAGCATGCGACGACTGGAGTGAGTGGCGCGATCCCGTCGTTCCCAGATGCTAAATGCTAATTTGCTAAAATACAACAACAATGCTAAATGAAATTCGCACGCGATTGGCTGGCGTCGCGCAGCACCTGTGACAGCCCATCATACGATATCGCAAATAGCATTTAGCAATATTAGTAAATCATAATAGCATTTGCTAAATGCTATATACAAATAGCACGATGTTTTATGATGCTATATTAACCACCACTAATAGCAGGCTCATGTCACACTCGACACAGCACACGCACACATGTTCAAGTTCATTGAAGCGAGCCAGGCGTGCCGCCCGCGCGCGGCCTCCCTGACCACTCTCGCGCGGGATGTATACAACAGAAAAATGTTACTAACCTAACTATACCTATTTATTGTCTAATTACCTGGTTTTATACTTACTTTGAACTTACACTGCGTAGGTATACTACCTAAAGCGCCTAGCACAGAATTTGGTAGGTAGTTAGGTACTAATTACCTATAGCTAAGTATTCTGTGCTACTAGGTAAGTACTATTATAAATAAGCTTATGTGAAAGTTTATGAAGATGGATGTTTGACTATTTCAAACTAGGTAGGTACCACCCTAGGTTCCTATTCTGTGTTGATGATACATCCAGTATTTCGGTTGACTACCAACTACCACACCACCGAACACCGTCTGACCTGCACCTGATAACTTTCCGGGAAGATTGACAGCATCTTACCAGTTTCTCCCACTGCCTCTTTCAAACTGCCGCTACCACTACACCCAGTTCGTGACGCACCTGCCGACCCACTATACCTTCGCACCGGCACTGCTACCCACCGCATGTCTGCTACCTTCACGAATTCTACAGCGTTGTTCTGGCCACATGAAGCACCTGCCGCACACGTCACCTACAGGGCACAGCGGTACAGGGCAGTCTTAATCCCCTTCAATATGTAGGTACCTACCGAGTATCATTTACCTTTATACCTACCATGCGATTGCGAACGTACCTAACTACCTACTCACGCACTACCCCGAAAATTAGTGTAATAATACCTAGGTAGGTAATAAACTCTGGTTTGCCAGAGACGCCCAATGGACGTCGTACGAGCGGCCGCATCCGCGCGGACGTTAAAAATAACAAAAAAGGTAGGGAATAAATATAATATATTATAACGAATATATAAATAATATGTACCTACCTATGCTAACTTTTTCTCATATAATTTTACAATATGAAACACAATAACTATGATCTTGGCCTGGACTCGAACCAGTGACTGCCTTTCCAGGAAGAGCGGTCTACCCACTGACCAAGACACCACTAGTCACAGGCTTTCTGCTAGAGAAAGGTTCCTAGTTATATTAGGGTAAGTACCCCACGCGCACAGATGGCCATAGTCCGCCGCGTAGTAGTTTACGTAAATAACTAATAATAACGCAGCGAGAGTCAAAATACAAACGAGCTAAAGAAGCCGCAGCAGCAAACTGAACTCTATTAGAAATAATTTGAGCGTGAGTAGTAAAATAACACAATTGCACATGTGTGCATGTGAGTGTTCCTCCGACCGCACCCCCCGCACCGCACGGGGGAGAATCGTGTGAATGCGAAGTAGCGATAATTCATCGTAAAACGGGTGTGTAGAAATTCACGAAAGGCCTTTTGATAAAAAGTGTATTCTGAAAAAAGTACTGCATGTATCGATTTAGAATAAAGTTTTCAGAACTCGTCGAGAGTTAAATTTTGTCGTCACGGTTTTAGTTTTTGAGATTTTACACTCCTTATTTACACAGAAAGTTGATTAAAAATAAGGCAGAAATTGCTAATGTTTATTGGCTTATATCTTTTTAATGGTTCATAATTATACATTTTTAAAACCGTACCGACACAGTTAATGATTAGGCAGGACGATAAAACTTTAAAATTTGTTTGTAGCATGTCAAATAGATGAGGTATGGACTCCAGAAGTTTCTATGGACAAAGTAGCGGCTAGCTCCGCCTTAAGCTACTTTTTATCCCCATAAAAGATTCCCGTAGGAATCGAAAATAGTAAGAAAAATAAAGTACTCGAATGCCGATTTCGATTATTATATACTTGGTTATTGGTTACGGCAACAGGTTACCAACAAAACCACTGACAGAATATGGGTATATAATGCACCTCTGCCTACCTTCTCGGAGAAACACAACTATCTAGTTAAAAATGAAACCCTATTTCCTTTGGTTACAGGATTACGTGTGAACGGTAGGTCCAATTTAGATTTTTTATGTTACGTTTTTTATTGTTATTATTTAAGAAAATTTAACGATCATTAACCTTTTTAATCTTATCTGGTTTTGTATACCCGTGGGTATTGGGAATGAAAAAAATATTCGACGCAGCTGGAGCCGCAGACATCTGCTAGTTATTCAATCATCATCATCATCCACCGAGCCTTTTTCCCAAAGTGGTTAAATGTTTTCCGTGAAGCGACTGCCATCTGACCTCCACAATCTATCAGCGATATCGAAGTTCTGTAGTTAGACCGGTCGGATTTTTGATTTAGGGCTCCAACTACCCCTAGCGTCTGCCATAGATGTCTGTATGACAACCGGGACCGAGCGACGGCTTAACGTGCTGCTAGTTATTCAATAATGACTGAAATCGCAGCAAATAGATCGCAATAATTTCTAACATTGATTCACGAGATCAACAGCTGACATACGATACTAAAACTAAATACTTGTTGGGCTGAAAATCATTTATCATCACATCATACACTGACCCATTTGAATCCATAAGCGAATTATTCAAGAGCATCACAGCTGTCATGTCACTTTCGTAGTGATATATAGTTTACTGTCTTTCGTTATACTGTATAACGTAATAGCTACTTATTGCCTTGTTTTTTATTCGTGATAGGTTATACTGTCGAAGTCATTAATACACAGTCACACTATAAGTTTTGCGTAACTTAAAAAAACAACATGTTAAAACCAAAATATTATGTTTATTGCTTTTCAAAATACTCTCCTTTACATTTAAACATTTTTTCATGCGATCGAACCATTTTTTAAAACAGGAGGACCACAGATCTGAAGGCATGTTTTCTACGTGCTGATTGAACGCACGCAGGGTGCTAGTTCGGGGCTATGCGCAGGGTTGGTGACAAGTTGTACTTTTTCGGAAGCTAAAAATGACTTTGTTTTGTTGGCCGTGTGTGAAGAAGCGTTGTCATGATGTAGGAGAACGCGGCTTTTGGGTCGTCATTCGCGAACTTTTTCTAACACCCTGGGTAAACAAATGGTAGAGTACCACTCAGCATTAACACTCTTGATCTTCAAGTGGAATTGTACAGATGGGACCCGTAGCTGAGAAAAAAAACGCGATCATTTTTTTACCAACGTTTCTCGCCTGCCTCACTTTTGTTGGCTTGTTCCCATTTTACAACACCCATTCACAAGATTGCCGTTTTTTTTCGGGTTAAAAACAATAAATCCACGTTTCGTCTCCCACAGGTGACGAAACGTTGATTTATATGACATTGTTGTGACATTGTCACAACAATGTCATACCCATAAGAACAAAAGTAAGTTTGTGAAAAATAGTGATAATCATAATCTAAACTTAAGAAATAAGGATAAACTGGCTGTTCCTAAATTTAGGCTTCATAAAGTGAGTAATTCTTTTGCGGGGAACTTTATTCGAATGTACATTGCTAACCGAAATAGCAAATTTATCTGTCAATAAATTTAAAAACTAATAAAAAGTAAATTGTGCCTAAAGCTTTTTATAGTATTAATGATTTCTTAGATGACAAGGCTGCCTGGTTGTAACACGAATTGCTCCTTTCTAAATAACTCTGTATTAGATTTAAGATGAAATATTTTGAAAAAAGCCGAACTGAGTTTCTTGAGGGCTCTTCTCAGTCTCGTTGCATTTTGGAACCCTCGGTAGAGACACACCAACTTTTGACGAATCTAAATAATTTGCTAAAAATTTCAAAGATAATAAACGAATATTTTAATTGTTCCTTAATTGTTTTAGTACCATTGTCGATTACAATTTCACAACCTTGAGCACCTACCGGAATGTTATTTCTGCATCACCTCAAGGTCGACTGGAAGAAAATGCCTAATGGCATTAAGTCCGCCATTGTACACCGTTGTGCATAAAGATTTAAATAAATAAATAAATAAACGTTATTTTATTTATTTTATTTTTATAAACAGCATTAGAATGTCCGTGGTCTTACTTCAGTAGCATCTGTGAGCACCATTCCACGCGAGCCCGCTTCTGCTCCGCTGTCTGTTCATGAGGGATCCAACGACAACAAAGTTTCCGAACTTTCAATTCTTCGTGTAAAATTTTCTGGATTTGACTCATACCAATCACCAATAGTCCTCGAATTGTCTCATAGGTAATCCGCGGGTTTTCTTCAATTAACCGCTTAACAGTAGCCACATTATTTTTGTTGACGGCAGTTGAAGGCCGCCCTTCACGAAATTCGTCATGTAAAGAAACTCGACCTCTCTCAAATTCAGCAAACCATCGCTTCACGGTGCTTAAACAAGGTGCTTCTCTCCCAAAAGCATTTTGAAGATGAGCGGCACAGTCTTGCGGAGAGAGAGAACTTTTAAAATCATAAAAAATCATCGCTCTAAAATCTTTTCGACTTAATTCCATTTTCGTTGCATACGTAGAACTTTGATATGTGATAAAAAACAATTGACCAATGATTTCCCGCCAATTGTTTTTTTTATTACTAAGAAGGTTGCAACGTTTAAAAAAATATAACATTCGAAATTCAAATAGTTCTGATCAGCTAGAAGTGCAAAACTTTTACTGTGCCCCATGTATAGCATTATTAATTATGATTACTACTAGTTAACACCGTCGTCTTTGTCCGGGTAATAGTATTTTCGCAGAAATTTATCGACATAAGAAGTAAGTAAGTACCTAGCTTAATGTCTGCCCTGAGGTAACACCTAAAACAATTCAGCCTTTTTATTGCTAGGCTAGGCGGGCTAGCAACCCACCGCCCTTACAGAATCAGGCCAGAAGCGTTGTGTGCTGTGGGGCTTTAGCCCACGCACCGACTCCTCACCGACCACTCACCGAGCGACGCCTAGACGCGGGAAAAAACCCGTCCCCAAGAATGCGAGTTACCACCCGACCCTGCCATACAACAGAGGCCGCATAGGTGGCCAAAGTCCGTCGACGCTATGGGGAATTCTGTCGAGTGAGTACCCGGGGCTTCTGGCAATGACTGATGGGGCGGCCGTGGCCTTGGACAAGGGATAATATGAAGCGCTCGGACTCAAATGACTACCGATGTTTCTAGACATTCGATACGCATCAATAATGAACGAAAATCTTTTCATACGACTTTTAAAATTATTATTCCATACACATGTTGTCTGTCACCGTGTATGTATACCTGTCATTTATCATTCAGCTTCGTCACAGTGTCGTCTAGATTTCAAAAAACATTTGCTATGACCGCATACACTTCACCATGTTTTCATCTAATTTAATGCCTTTCAGAAGTCATTCTTTTGATAAGTTATTTTTAAATGGTTACTGTCTAGGTTATGATGTTTAGGATTTCTTAGATGAAGATTATGTTAGTAAAGTACGTACCACGTCTATTTTGAATATGACAGATTTTGTTTTAGTTTAACCATCTACTTACAAAAGAGAGTGGAATTTAGTAGATACCTGCAATAATAATATGAATTGTAGACTGAACAAACACACTAGCAGACACCTATATTATATTTCGATACCTCCTAAGTATACTGAGTCAACTAGCAAATTTAGGTATTTTATGATTTTTATATAAATGTATATAATAATCTACGAGTATGATCTTTACGATAGTGTTAAAAAAAAAAAAATACTGAAATATTACTGAAATAATTTCGCGTATACTAAATCAATTTCAACATCAGATAGAATCGTATATTGTATACTCATTCAACTGACATCGTACCTGTATACGCGGGGTGTGCGTCGGCAAAAGTGTATTGCGACTCAGTATACGATGCACGGCGGTGAGACGTGCATGCGATTTTGGCTAACATTTTTGACGAACGTCTATGCCAAGGATGTCTAGATTGTCCTTTATTGCATTCTGAAGAGTGGGTAGGGGGAGGAAAGGGGATTTTTTCGCTGTAAATGCACACGCCTGTGTTTGTGGGCATTGAACTCGACCAAGTTCTCGGCACCCCATTAGGAGATACTGTCGAGGTTAAGGTCGAGATCAGCCACGACTCGTCGTCTCTCCTCCTCAATCTCAGATCACCCCACCGTCAGACGAACCGAGTAACTCCCGTGCAGTGCTGTCATCTGCATAGCAATTAATGTTCCCGAGGGATATATCATTGATATGCAGAAGAAAGAGAGTTGGTGATAGTACGGACCCCTACGGTACCCCGGCATTCACTTGCAAGAAGCGAGAGGCCTGGCCATCGCAGAGGACCCGCACTCGGCGGTCGTTTAAAAAGCTGTCAATCCAGCTGCACAGTTGAGGAGGTAGACCATATGCCAGAAGCTTGGAAAGGAGCGAAGCATGCCAGACCCTATCGAAAGCTTTGGCGATGTCCAGACTAATAGCCAAGGGCTCGCCGTACCTTTCCATAGCCTCACCCCATACATGCGTGACGAATACCAGGTCACCCGTTGATCGTTTTGGCCTGAAGCCATATTGCCGATCATTTATCAGCGAGTGATCCTCCAGGTATCGCATTAGCTGCTTATTGCTATTAAGCTCAAGCACCTTGCAAGTGACTGAGCTGACAGCTATGGGTCGATAGTTGCCTGGATCGGATCGATCTCCCTTCTTGGGGATCGGTTTTACGTTCGCCTCTTTCCAGACCTCCGGCACGAGCCCTGTAGAGTATGACAAGCGGTACAGACGCGTTAATACTGGAGACAACTCAGCAGCACATTTTCGTAGCACCACCGCCGGAATGCCGTCAGGGCCACTGGCTTTCCGCGTGTCGCAGTACTGCCCGTACATCACATTGCCTGATAACAATATGAGGCATAGTGTGGCCACAATTGGCGATGGCGGGGTGCTCCAGACCAAGGTCGTCAACCCGGGAATTAGTGGTGGCAGTGAGGGTTGGCAAAAATTGCACTGCACGGCTTTGGCCAGTTGCCAGTATCCACGGCTGCCCGTGGGATGGGATGTGAGCTCCTGACCAAGCCGAGCGACGCGCTGGGCATCCGCTCTCTTGAAGGCCCTCTTGCTGAACCTAGTGGCCCTATTGTACGCTGCTTTGAGGCGGTCCACGTTCGGGTCACGTGCCACCCAAGCCCTGACCCAGGCGCGATATGCCGACTGTTTTTTTCTGGACAGCCTCGGCACATTCACGCCCGAACCAGGGGCGGGCTTTAAATAAAAATAAGACTCGGTAAATTATTGGTCCAGTATACGTGAATGCTTAAATATTAATATAGCTAAATACATTCCTATTATAATGAGTCAAGTGATGTAATTTCATTATTTTATTATGAACTGAGCCAGAAAATCCCAAAAATACCAAAAGTAAGGGATGATATTAATAAAATGGCAATCATATTTTATATTATTTTGGTGTAAACCATGAATTTTGGTGTACAATGTACATGAATATAAGCGGTAGTTAAACCATTTTACTATTGAGTCCCGCCGGCGTATACCCGGCCATGTACATAAAATATGATTTAAAACAAAAATCAGCAAAAACATTTCATACCAAAGGAAAAGCTTCCCATATTTATTAAAAGAAACATTTAATTTACTCTAATTAAGATTAATTTCATAAAAATATAAGCGATTTGTCTTCAAATCGCTCTCCTATAAAATTACTATAATGTTAGTTGACTCAGTATACTTAGGAGGTATCGATTTAGAGACTGATAAATTATAAGTTACTTTTGTTGGGGCGGGGCCCCAAGAGATTAGACTACGTCCTCGCCGTCCGCCCTGGACCCCAACTTGACCACGGTAACGCAGTGGCAAGTTGGGTGACCGAACGTCGACATCGAGAACTTGAGTGGCCAACACAGAAAGAAACTGCTTATCATGAATAAGCCAGAAGAGACCCCCGGTCCTGACACTGCCCTTCCCCGGGCAGTCTCAGCCGACGACTTACTGCATTATTCCCGGAACCTGATTATGCCTATCGATTTGGGGGCTCGCGTCGCGCCGCCTAGTTGCAGCGCGACGTCGACGCCCCAAGGAAATGTTGCTGCTGGGACTGACGATGGGTCAGCTCCCAGTAGTGTGAGGGGTAAGGGCCCTTCTTCTTCGCAGAAGAGGACCCTCGAGAAGGGGGGGCTGCCGCGCGACCGGAGCACTAGTTGCTCTGGGTGGGGGTCCCTCCTCTCCAGCGATTCGGAGGAGGAGGTGCCGGTGAAGACGGTGCGCACGCGTCTCGACGCCTACAGAAAGCGCCCGCCAACACCACCCCCGTCATCTGTGCCGTCCCTGCGCAGTCGCAGGGATATCGGTGTGCCGCCCGCGCGGGAGATAATGAGTATTTTCTCCCGCATGAACGCGGCCATGCGGGGGAGTAAAAACATGTCGGGGAGGAAGAAGATTGTGGCTTCACTGGTGGATGAAGCCCAATCCTCCCTCGACAAGCTCCTCGAGCGGAGCGTCACAGAGGAGGAGGCGAAGCTCCGCAAGCAGGTTGCGAGCCTGGAGGTGGAGCTCACTGCCTCCCGAAAGGAGATGGAAGATCTCCGTCGGGAGGTCGCTGAGCTGACCAAAGCGGTCAAGGCACCTCCAGGTCCCATGCCGCCTCCTCCTCTGACGGCTGGACCAGCGCCAAAGACGGCGCCTAGGACCGCGCCCACCATGGCGCCCGGCTCGCCGCCGAAGCCTGTACCGACTACGGTGCAGGTCCTGACGGCGATCGAGAGGCGCCTCGCGGTCCTGGAGGACCGGGCGTACCGCCCTCCGCTAGCGCGTCCCGCGTTTTCATACGCGGCGGCTGTCGGCGGTGCTCCCGCTCCGGGTCCAAGCGGCACACCCGCTGTCCGCCGCCCCGCTCCGCCCCCGTCCGCTTCAGCGAACCGGATGCCGGCCGAGACCGCGGCCCAGGCGCGGAAGGCCAAGGGGCGTGGTAAGAAGAGTGGCACCCCTGCCGCCTCGTCTTCCTCTAACGTCGCTCCCGTTGCTTCCTTACATCCCTCCAGACGGGAGGGATGGGAAGTAGTGGGAGCCAAGAAGAGGAAGACGAAGGCTGCCAAGAAAGCGGCCAAAGCCGCCGCGGCGAAGGCGCCGAAGAGGCCCCGCCCCCCTCGCTCCACCGCCGTCGTCCTGACGGTGACGACGGTAGGTGTGGAGAAAGGGGTGGGGTACGCCGACGTACTGAGGACCGTGAAGTCCTCAGTCAACCTCTCGGCCCTCGAAATACAAGGGGGGCTCCGGTGCAAGACGACACGCACCGGGGCTCGCCTCCTCGAGGTCTCCGGCGCCTCCAGCGGCCCTAAAGCTGACGCCCTAGCGGCTCAGCTTAGGGTCGCGCTGGACGAAGAAGCCGTCCGCGTCACCAGACCCACCAAATGCGCCGCATTGCGCATCACGGGTCTGGATGACGCGGCCACGACGGAGGAAGTTGTCTCCGCCGTCGTGGAGGCGGGCGGCTGCCCCCGTGACCAGGTGAAGGCTTCAGATATCTCCTTCGGCTCCACTGGTCACGGGATGACAGTCGTCCAGTGCCCCGTCGCGGCGGCACTGAAAGTGGCGGACGGACGAAGCCTCCTCGTAGGGGGCTTCCTAAAGGCGCAGGTGCACCTCCTTCGTGCCCGGGAAACCAGATGTTTCCGGTGCATGGTGGTGGGGCACGTCGGAGTGCAGTGTACAGCGGAAGTCACCGTGGGCGATCGGTGCTTCCGCTGCAGCCGGCCCGGTCACAAGGCAAGTGCCTGTGACGCCCCGCCTCGCTGCTTTAGATGCGAGACGGAGGGCAAGACCGCGGATCACCGGGTCGGCAGCACAACCTGCGCCGCCTCGAAGCCAAAACCTCGTCCGTCCGCTGAGAGCGGTGGGGGTGCCGCCCTTGCGCGGCCAGTTGCTTCGCGGCGGGATGCGGTTATGGACGTCAATTAATGTCTGACGCCCGTATCCGTATCCTGCAAGTGAATTTGAACCACTGCCGTGCTGCTCAGGATCTTCTGTACCAGAGCATCCGGCAGTGGTCCATAAACTTGGCCGTGGTCGCCGAGCCGTACTACGTCCACCCGGGAAGCCCGGTGGACGAGGACGGCTCGGCCTGTTGTATCTTTGGGGGGTCCGCCGCAGACAACTCACGCCTTGCGATCATTGCAAGGGGCCGCGGGTGTGTTGCGGCGGACTATGATGGGTTGGCAGTCGTGGCCACCTACATCTCGCCGAACATTGACGAGTCTCAGTTTGAGCTATGGCTCACTGAGCTCGACGTCGTCTTCGCTGCGTGCCGTCCTCGCCCTGTCCTGCTCCTGGGAGACTTCAACGCCTGGAGTGAGGCGTGGGGCTCCCGGGAAACCAGGGACAAGGGGAGGCTTCTTGAGGACTGGACCAGAACACGTGGTCTGGAGGTCCTCAACCGGGGGAATGTCGCCACCTTTTGGCGGCGGGGGGGGGGAATCGATCGTGGACGTAACGTTCGCATCCCCTGACCTCGCCGCCCGTATTACAGGCTGGCGCGTGGAGGAGGGTGAGGAGACGCACTCGGATCATCGGTACATCCGGTTCGATGTCGTCCCCCCACCTGACCTCCCACAGCCGGTGGCAAATCCCCCGGATCCGCGTTGGGCACTTCACCATCTGGATCGGGAGGCTCTCCTGGAGGCATCCATCGTGCAGGCCTGGATTCCAGCGCCGGACCGGCCTGCCGATGTGGATGCCGAGGCGGAGTGGTTCAGGAGAGCCATGTCGCAAATCTGTGATGCGGCGATGCCTAGGGTTACACCCAGACCGGCCAGGAAGCAGGTGTACTGGTGGTCGCCGGAGATTGCAGAGCTGCGCGCAGCATGCATCTCCGCCCGCCGCCGGTACACCAGGTTTCGCCGGAGGCGTCGCCGCCCAGACGACGCGGCAGCCCGAGAGGCGGAGCTTTTTCAGGCATACAGGGAGGCTAAAGGTAATCTCCAGGAGACGATAAAGCGGGCCAAGACGGCGGCCCGCGAGGAGCTCCTGGAGACCCTGCAGCAGAACCCATGGGGGCGCCCGTACCTACAGGTCAGGGAGAAACTCCGACCTAGGGCGCCCCCACTGACCCAGAGTCTCCAGCCGCAGCAGCTGGAGCGGGTCATGGGCTCCCTGTTTCCGACGAGCGCGGAGGAGCACGTCCCTCCGCGCATGGCTCCGTCTCTGCCCGACGCGGATAGCACCAGCGAAGACGACGTACCCGAAGTCAGGGTGGGGGAGCTAGGTGCGGCAGTACTCCGGCTTAAACGCCGGAAAATCACTGCCCCCGGACCCGACGGCATACCTGGCCGTGCATGGGTCCTGGCCCTCGAAGAACTCGGGCCTCGACTGATGGGGCTCTTTAGCGCATGCCTCGAAAGGGGCCAGTTTCCCAAGGTGTGGAGGACGGGGAAACTGGTCCTGATCCGTAAGGCGGGGCGGCCGGTGGACTCACCGTCCGGATACCGGCCGATCGTGTTGCTCGACGAGGTGTGTAAGCTCTTTGAGCGCATTATCGCGGAACGCCTCGTCGAGCATCTCACGAGTGTGGGGCCAGACCTGGCGGATAACCAGTTCGGTTTCCGTCGGGGACGCTCCACCGTGAGCGCGATCATGCGCGTGAAGAGCCTGACGGAGGAAGCAGTCTCGCAGGGCAAGGTGGTGGTGGCGGTGTCTCTTGACATCGCCAACGCGTTCAACACCTTGCCATGGAGCTGCGTTAGGGAGGCGCTCGTGTATCACGAAACGCCTCTCTACCTCCGTCGTATTGTCGGGGCCTATCTCTCGGAGAGGGCCATAGCTTTCCCCAGCTGGCTCGGGCCAGCTCGGCGAGATGTGTCGTGCGGTGTTCCGCAGGGGTCGGTCCTGGGGCCGCTTCTGTGGAACATCGGCTACGACTGGGTGCTGCGGGGTGCGTTGCCTAGGGGTGTCGGCGTAACGTGCTACGCCGACGATACCCTCGTCACGGCGCGGGGTGCAACGTACCAGGAGGCAGCACTCAAGGTCACGACGGGTGTTGCTCGAGTCGTGGGTCGGATACGGCAGCTGGGACTGGAGGTGGCCTTGCACAAGTCCGAGGTTCTGTGTTTTCACAGACCTCGGAACGGTCCACCAGAAGGTTCCAGCATAAATGTGGGAGGCGTTAGCATCGGCATCAAGCCCTCGATGAAGTACCTAGGGATCGTACTTGATAGCCGATGGAACTTCGGACCACATTTCCGAAGTTTGGTCCCCAAGGTGACGCAGGCATCGGTCGCGCTTTCGCGACTGATGCCCAACCTAAAGGGACCCAACGCCTCCTGCAGGAGACTGTACCTGGGGATCGTGCGGAGTATGGCCCTATACGGGGCTCCCGTATGGGCGGATAGGTTGGCGGTCAAGGGGAACGTGACTCTGTTAAACAGACCACTTAGAACCTTGGCCGTCAGAACCGTACGGGGGTACCGCACGATCTCCGGAGAGGCTGCATGTCTCCTAGCCGGGACCCCTCCATGGGACCTGGAAGCGAGAGCCCTTGCGTCATTGTTCCAATGGCGCAAGGAGGCGCTGGAGCGGGACCACAGGCCTGCGTCTCGAGAAATCGAGGACCAGCGGTCCCAACTCCGCCAGGATCTCATGGAGTCATGGAGGGTGCGACTTGAGCAACCCAAGGGGGGTGCCATCTTCATCGCGGCGGTGAGACCGATCATGGACGATTGGCTGCAGAGGCAGCATGGTGACCTCACGTACCGTGCGACGCAGATGGTTGCCGGGCATGGATGCTTCGGTAGCTATCTGTTTCGCATGCATCGTGAGGTCACACCCCGGTGTCAACACTGCGAGGTTTCCGACGACGACACCGCACTCCACACGTTGGTGGAGTGCTCAGCGTGGGCGAGTCAGCGCCGGGACCTCGTAGTGGGTCTGGGCGTGGATACCCTCTCGCTGGGGACCATGCTTCAAGCCATGGTATCCAGCGGGAGTAGGTGGAACGCGGCCGTGTCCTTCTGCGAGCAAGTCATGCTCGCGAAGGAGGCGGCCGGGAGGGAGAGGGAGCGTACCCTCCCCGCCGAGTTCCGTAGTCGGCGGCCAGGCCGCCCCAGACTACGCGACTACGCCCAAGACTATCGTCCTCCATGATCGGGGCCTGAGGACGGCGGGATCGCCACCCACCGTCCTTACAGAAGCAGGCTAGAAGGGTTGCGTGCTGCGGGGCCTTTGCCCCATAGCACGCAACCAGATTCACTCACTGACGCGGGATAAAACCCGACCCCAATGACGCGGGATTCTCGTCCCGACCAAACACCCGCAGAGACCACAGGGGTGGTCAAAGTCCGCCGGGCGCCACTGGACATACCCTCTGCTAGTAACCAGGGACGCCCGGCAACGGACGTTAGAGCGGCCGCGGCCTTGGGCCGCGGAATTAAAAAAAAAAAAAAAAAAAAAAAAAAAAAGTTACTTTTGTTAAGTGATGCATTAATCAACTACCAAGTCGCTTTAATGTTAAGGTACCTGCGACGAAGTTCGCGTTTGAAAGACTCTTATATTAGTATAATCTATCTATAGCTAGGTAGTTAATACTGTAAAGCGGTGAAAAAAATAGGCATAAGTTTGCATCTAGGGACCTTTGAAATGACTGCATGGATTGAAATAATTATAGAGCTACTTTATTGCTGAATGCTACATGCTACTTTTTATCTCAGTGATATGTTTCCGAGGAAATTAGGAATAAGACCGTTCATAGTAAATGCCAAAGCCATATTAATAGAAAGGCCAAGAAAAGCCATATGGATTGGAGTAAGTTTAGACTTTTCCATATTCCAATATAACATTACTCACGTACCTTCTCCATATATTACTGAATGTTGGACTAGCATTGTTGAAAATACTCCGAAAAGCGAAGAATAGTGGCTTTTTTAAATTACTTTAAAAGACAATGTCTGCAGTTTCTGGCAGATATAATAAACTGTCCGTAATTATAATTTTCGTACAAACAATGCGCTCGAAGGTTGGCACCGGCGACTAAACACGAATATAAAATCAAAGCCAACCATGCTACTATTCCTCAAAGCTCTTAGAAGGAAGCGCTTTGGCAAGATCGCAAATACAAAAACTTGTTATTTGATGGTAATAAAAGAAGAAAGATTGACATCATGTTTTATGTCAAATACAAAAGAGAGCTGCAAAAGCTTGAGGATCAAAAATTTTGTGCATTTGAACATCAAAAGGATATTAGGTGAATAAATGCATTTATGCACTAATATCTAAATAATATTACTATTTAAGAGAGTACTTGCTTTTTACCCCTCTGACCAACCACCAGCCAGATTTTTTTATCAAATAAATTTAATGTCAACTTTTTTACAAATGAGTTATACTTTTTATCATGAGTGTACACATTTAAAAACTGACTATTTGCGAAATAGATGTAAAAAAACCTGACTATTTGCGAAAAATTATAATTGACCGTCATGGGACGGTAGTACACTTCACACTACTTAGTTTCACTTGGGAAATAAAATAGCATGTACAAATTTCAAACATTCATAAATTGAAATTTTTGATAAAAAGTTAAATCTAATTTATTTAATCACAAAAACGAATGTCATCGGCCAGAATCGGACCAGTGACCTATCCCTAACAAGGAGAATGCTCTAACACTCGGGACTCAGACACTATTCTTTGTAAACCTCATTCATCTATCCGTCTAGCCGTTACACCTATACAGCGGAACAAAGAAAACTATAACACATACACACATACGCACCCAAAAATATAACTATTTGGCTTATACCTATAATAATTGATTTGCTCCAAAAGATATATTGCACAGAATCTTCCATGTGATCAGAGCCATAGACATCACTTAATATAGTATCTAAATAATCAAGGGAGAGACGCACCTGCACTATCTTCATCTGTCACTTCTCGCTTCACTTCCTCACTATCAGACGGTTGCGAAGTCTCCTGGAGCTCGGGACCCACATCTGGCTCTGACTTTACTCTAGTGAGTCTGACTTGCTGTATTTATAAATAAAATAAAATGTATATTTTGGACATTCTCATGCAACGCTATCTAGCCCAAACTAACCTATAAGCTTGTGCTATGGGATCTAGACAACTGATAAACATACTTATATATTTCTAAAGACATACATAGCAATATAACATTACTCGTTCGATCGGCATCGACGCTTAGACGGAAATTAAATACATCGTTTGTGACTGAGATTCGTTGACGGAACATAATATTGGGAAAACTCGCCTTTTATATTTAGCCTCTTCACGTATAAGATCTTGCCGTCGTCGTAGTGGCATTGCAGATTTATATTTCTGACTTTTTTAACTAACTGAAACATATTAAGAAAGAAATTATAAATAGAATCAGAGAGAATCTTTCTTAATATTTTAAGAATAGTTTAAGCAAACTCATTGCTTTGAAATACAAAAATATATGGATTTGGTAAGGATTCATCAAAAAATTCAGTGTCTAAATATCGTTGTACCACGATACACTGGTACCGTCAGTTCGGTAGAACTGCGGTAGGTGGATCCAACGCTAACCTTAATAGCGCGATGTAGAAATTATGAATATGATATGAAGCAAAAATTCGATGTTGTCGGTAGTGGTTATCGTAGCTCAGTTGGCAGAGCAGTCCCCCTGTTAGGGAAAGGCCGTGGGTTCGAATCCCGCCGATGACATCAGTTTTTGTGATCTATTTATAATTTCTTTCTTAATATTTTAAGAATAGTTTATGCAAACTCATTGCTTTGAAATACAAAAATATATGGATTTGGTAAGGATTCATCAAAAAATTCAGTGTCTAAATATCGTTGTAACACGATACACTGGTACCGTCAGTTCGGTAGAACTGCGGTAGGTGGATCCAACGCTAACCTTAATAGCGCGATGTAGAAATTATGAATATGATATGAAGCAAAAATTCGATGTTGTCGGTAGTGGTCATCGTAGCTCAGTTGGCAGAGCAGTCCCCCTGTTAGGGAAAGGCCGTGGGTTCGAATCCCGCCGATGACATCAGTTTTTGTGATCTATTTATAATTTCTTTCTTAATATTTTAAGAATAGTTTAAGCAAACTCATTGCTTTGAAATACAAAAATATAACTGAAACATATACTTTACTATTGGAATTATCGGGATATTTACCATGTAATGTTGAAGAACTGAAGTACGGTGGATGTAGAAAATGTTTGTTAGGGATAAATATTTCTATCTACCCTCGTTCGGGTCCGGTTCCTGTGCGTAACACCACTACATGGTAAATATCCAGATAATTCCTATTGTAATGTAAACGACCATGATTGTTTAAATACTTATATTGAAACATAGACTTTCACCTTATACCCAAAAGGGTAAGCAGAAGTTCAGTACATAGTTACTCACAATTTATCGGTAGTTTTGTTTGTCCCACGTGGCAAGCTTATTTAGCTACTGATAGTTATTATATTCGTTAGTTTTTTTTTTGTCGACGTTTTGCTCCATAATGGGCGTGTCAGCCTCATCATAGCGTAAGTTTTTCTGGGTTACTGAAGATCTATCAAAATGTTACAAACTGGTTCTAAATGGTCTTGGTTAGGAGCACAGGGATCCAACCAAGAGCACATGCAAGCGGCGCACCTGCAAATCAACGGACGTAGAGCAAATATTAAATTCCTGATTAAGTAGTGGTAACAAGCTCGCCTTCAAGACCGATAAAGTTACTGGCAAAGTGTATATAACATGTTACTGCATATTTCCTCGGGGATATGTGATTATGTGAATGTATGATGTATGTCTTCAGTGCCATTCTAAGAGTGGAATAACAAAGGAACAACAGGACCACTGCTAATTAACGCTGTTTGCTGAAGAACGATGAGCGCAGATTTTGTCACTCAGTCGAGTAGGTAGCTCTTCCGTTGCTTTTAATGATGTTCTCAAGTGACAGAGGGAGATAAAGCGTCACAAAATGTTATTCTGTACTGCAAGATGCGAGTCAGCCACTTAAGCGCCGCTCGGAATTTTCGACGCAATTACATAAATAAGTTTACAGTCTTTAGAACTATTGGATTTTCCACTTTAGTTAACAATACTATGAATTATTATTCCAAAAGACGGTCAAAAAGTTGTATAAGTAACACCTATCTAATAATACCCCACACCATGGGGTTGACACGAGGAAAAAAAATCCTCTCCTCTCCACACACTAGTAGGTGAGGTGAACCCAAAAAAAAAATGTTTCAAAGTCTTAAAATATTAAAGTTGTATCACAGTAAGACTGAAAAGACCACCCCATCTGGGTTGGGAAAAGGCTCGTGGCGGGCGGTGGATGATGAATATGTGTATTTAAAAATATAAAAGTATGTTTATCAGTCGTCTAGATCCCATAGCACAAGCTTAAATTGGCTTAATTTGGGGTTAAATATTTGAGTAAGTATATGTATTTACCTAAACATAATTAGGTAGATAGAATTAAGTGTTTGTGACTTATAGGGTACTTATGTGTCAATGTATACCAAAGGTACTAAATAACTTGACATTCTTATAGTGGATAACATCTATCCCCATCTGGTTAAATAAGTTTCGTCTAGACTTACATCATTTGGTCTAAATATTGTATGAAAGTTGCGGTCTAATAACTAGTACATAGCTCTTGATGGTTCATTGTGACGACTACTATCTCCGTACACATAAATACATAACACCCGTCACATGTGAGTCGGGTGCTTGGTTCTTTATCATATTTTAAGAGCTTAGCATTTGAGTGAAATATTAAAGTGAGATTGTGGCTTCTTTTATAATGTAATTGAGCACATCTTATTTTGTGTATATATTAATACCACTCTCAAAGTAGATAAAAGACTACAATCTAAAGAATCCATACCAAAGACATGCCTGGTGAACATTAAAGGCACTCGTCAAAAAATCAAGTACTTATTTATAGCAAAACAGTATTGTGAGGTTAGCAATCTTGTAGATCGCTGGACCGCTGGTGCGGGGGGGTTGTTACCAGAACGTAGACGCTACGTAGCCACTACAAGACGCAGGGGCCGATCAGGCGGCCATTAAAAAAAAGCCATGGTGTAGACATAAATGGATCGTGGAGGGTGTTGCTGTTGGCATAGACATTGACTTTTAGAAAAGTGAATGAATTCTAAGTAGTATACTTTATTGCAGAAGCAAAAAATTGAGTAGGTACGTACAATATTTACAACAGATTGTATAAAAAATTCTCCACGTCATTGCCATCTGAGAAGGTTCCCAGAATGCTACGTTGTCAGTTACATAACTAATTAGGAAATACAATTGTGTTAGATAATCCGCTGTGATCTCATGAAAGTCGGATAAAATTAAAATTAATGACTTCGGGAAAAAGTGACTTTCCTTTAATATCATATATTTTTCCTTTTGCAGAGGAAAATTTACTGAATAAGGAAGTACAGACTTTTATTTGACAGTTGACATTAATTATTTCAATTCATGTAAAACTTTAAAAGCAAATAAAAGTTTTCAGAGCTTTACTCACTGGTTATTGGCAAGTTGCTGCAAGTGCAAGCAGATGCCATAACAAAGAATTGAATTGAAATTGAAAGTGGCACAATGGTACTATGTACGGACTGCCACACTCGAGGTCTCGGGTTCGATTCCCGGGTCTGGTGGATAATGTATAATTCTCTTTAGAATTTTATCTAGATAATTATCCCAGAGTCTGGAACTTGTGCCCGGTAAATGGCAATAGGCTCGCCCCCTATTACATGGGACCTAACATAGCTGGCGAGATGTGGGTGTGTTTGCACACCTCTGCCTACCCCTTCGGGGAAAAAGGCGTGATGCTATGTTATGTTATGTTATGTTGAAAGTTTTCAGGCTTTTTTAAATAAAATTTTTTTTGGTAGTCCAATACGCCCAAGTCTTTAATTGGCTGTGCTATAGCGGCTAGCACGTAAGATTTTGTTGCCTTTCATTAACATTTTATCGCAAGGCAACAGGTTTAATTTTTTTTTCAAAATTGTAATATTGCTGCTACTTTTTTGCTCGGGATATAGGCGTGATATATGTGTGTGTGTGTATTTATTTGGTATGACTATTAGTTATTACTACAAATTAGATTAGTAGTCCAACAATAAAAAAACAAACGTAAAATACAAATTAACAAACATTGAAACTCATATTTATAACATTAGTAGGATAATAAACTCGATAGACACATGGCTTTCCTCAAATCCACAGTAAACAGTCACGCATTTAATGCTAGCATCAATCTAAATTACTCTGTACTTACTGACACACCACACATGACGACAATGTACTGTATACAATTATAGTCTTATATAGAACTAGCGTAGCCTTCACATAATTTTCATCTCGTAAAAAGTTCGATGTACGGCCCAGTTCAATAGTTATAAATAGTGTTAGAATTGGCGTGTAAATTGTCAATACGGTGACTAGTGATGCGCAGTTGTTCGGACAAATAAAAAGTTTTTTTATCGATGTGACAATCCATTTAGTCTGTATTCGACCAAACTCGAAGTTACACTCGGTATCATCGGTATCATCACGGTAATAATTTTACTCTGACTAAAATCTGTGGGATAACTTAAACTTAATTTAGTTGGATACATAATACAGTGAAATGTTTAAAATGTTGATATTGACAATTGATAATGTATTATCCAACAAAATTTAATTATTATGACGTTTCAAGTTGGGTTAGTAGAAATAGTATCCCTCAGATTTTAGTCGGAGTAAAATTATTACCGTGATTGTTTAACACCAGTTTAACATCGAGTTTCATCGAATCCGTTCGTCTATACCTATTAATTTATAGTTTATACGGTTAATTCCTTTCCAGACATTCATTATTGTTTTATTATATTTTCTGTTCCTCGAGTGTTAAGTAAACACTTTTCTAAGTAAACAACTTACTGTTTGTATCTACGAAACATAACTTAGACGTCCTTGTCTTATAGAATTAGTTTGTAGTGTTGTCGTAGTATATATTAGTCAAATAAGGTGTGTATTTGTACATAATATATTTGTCGTAAGTGTTTTAGATATCCAGGGAGTAAATCATTCTTAGACAGTAACAAAAGCTAGATAGATAATGGTCCTAATAGTTGATTTCACGTAGTAAGACGTTATAACAAATGATGGAGATGCTATTTAAGTTTACTCCTCTCATAAGAGGTCGTTAGAATAACATTATAAGCAGATGTTGCAGCAATTTGCACCTACTACATAATAATAGTTAGTGAGTTTATTAACCTCAGTGAAGATCATTTGAACTACTTAGTTATTGCTTAACTTTCACTCTTATCAGTCGGGGTCTCTACTTTACTTAAACTTATATTGTTTTCTTGACAATATTGTAGCTTCATTTAATAGTCCGGGACGCCCAGGACTTTAATATAGTCCGAGACGCCCAGGACTTTAATTGGCTGTGCCATAGCGGCTAGCAAGTAAGATTTTGTTGCCTTTCATCAACATTTCATAGCAACGCAACGGGATTAATTTTTTTTTCAAAATTACAATATAGCTACTACTTTTTACTAAATTCATTCGGCCATTTCGGACATAACCCATTATAAATGTGCCCGGTGACGGCAATAGGCTTGCCCCCTATAACGTGGGACTAAAATACTGGCAAATTGGGAGTGTGTAATGCACCTCTGCCTACCCCTTCGGGGATACAGGCGTGATATGTGTATGTGTTCAGTTAATGCAATTGCAGAAAATTAAGTCACGAAAGGTCACGTATTATTGATAGCAGTCGTAGTAAATGTCAACAAGAAAGTCAGGCTATGTTGTCTTGTGTACGTTTCGCTAACCATGGCTGGAAGATTTCAGAGACATATTTAAATAATTGACTGGCTGCTTTTTCTAGGACTAAGCAAACTTCTCAAAGAGCCTGATGCTGGTTCACATTGTTGTATCTTTGTAATTCTTGAACGCTACGAATTTTCGTAGCATACAATTCAGGTTCTCTTTAGAAGTTTAGTGAAACTGCACTCCAGCTCATTTAAAATGTATATCTTCAAAAGACACATCTGAAAAATTTGACATTTAGGAGCATTAAACACTAAATTAAAAAAAAATAGTAGCCACAAAATAATATTTGCTACGAAACAGTTTACATACGCTACGACCCTAAGTGATTGATATTGATATTACGAGTATCAAATGTATTTGCATGTCGCACTAAAGCTGATTGTATGGTTTAGGAATCTTGTACAAATCTAAAGTACCGTTATTTCACACGTTACAACCACAGAAAACGTATGTATTGAATGGTATATTTACAATACTACGAGTGTAAATTAGTTCACAAACACACGCACGGTTTATGACCAATTCTATTATTGCTTTATTACATAAACAACATGAAACATAATTTGTGTTTCGTTCATGTAAGCTCTTGAATTCTTGGAAAAGATTTTGTTTTAGGAAACAAAATATTCAACTGTAGCATTTTATAGGTGCGTAGGGATCCCAATTAGAAGCCCAAGGCAACCACACCGGCAGTGGTGCACCTGACTATCAAACATAAACGTTTCCAGTAAGTGGCAATTAGGTCGCCCTACTACTACCAGAGTTACCAGCCAAGGAGGGGTAATATATAATATGCCTTTACCTACCCATATAGAAAAACAAGCGGGATTATAGTGTAGGTATGTATTAATAGCTAAGCAGCATTATTTCTTTTGTCAAATTAAATAAACTATTAGAATAGTAAATAATAAACCTATAAATTAGTTCAAAGCACGGTCTTGACGCAAAACGTCACTTTCGCAAAATGTCATCGTGAAAAATTTGGTCACATTCGCAAAAATGTCACTTTCTTAGAATGTCACTTTATCAAAAATGTAACTTTCTTAGAATGTCACTTTATCAAAAATGACACTTTCTTAGAATGACATTTTCACAAAAAGGTCACTTTCTTAAAATGTCACTTTCGCAAAAATGTCATTCAAGTGTTGATTTCGCAGCAACAACCTGAACCAAAAGAGAACTGTTTATTCATCCTATTAAAGTCGCTACTCGCTCGCGAATATTTCTCTACATATATATCAGAAGGGCTAGGCAGAGGTGCATTACACACCCCTACTTCGTCTGTATATTTTTCGCCCCACGTAACAGGAGGCAAGTAGCTTACTGTCGTTACCAAGTACGATATCAACGATCGTACAATAGAAAATCCATAATCACTTGTTAACTCAAAGCAAAACTCCAACAGCCCAACCGATCGCATGTTATATACAGTTCGCGAGGGATAAGCTGAGCTATGCATTTGTATGCATACTACTGCATAATATACTCATCATGAAAATCAGTGCAGTAGTTTTTCGAGTTTATCGCGAGGGATAAGCCGAGCTTTGCATTTGTGTGAGTGACCACGAAAAGTAGAGTAAAAACTCATTGTGTAGCTGTGTATATAAAACGTCATCATCATTCATCATTCACCGAGCCTTTTCCCAACGCAGTTGGGGTTGGCTTTCCAGTTTTACTGCGATTTGGCTGAACTTCGACATTTTCCGTGAAGCGACTGCCATCTGACCTCCACAACCCATGGGCGATATCGAAGTTCTGTAGTTAGACCGGTCGGATTTTCGTATGACAACCAGAACCGACCGTCTTAAGAAATGGTCACCCACCTAAGACCGGCCTGACTAGATGTTGCTTAACCTTTGCAATGTGTTAACATTGTCGGTTACCACTAGACCACGAGCCCCTCTGTGTATACAATACGTTTGTGTGTAAAAAAGTTCACATATACATTAACGTACACTGCACTCATACATGCGATCGGTTTGGCTGTTGGAGTTTTGCTTTGAGTTAACAAGTGATTATGGATTTTCTATTGTACTTGGTAACGACAGTAAGCAACTTGCCTCCTGTTACGTGGGGCGAAAAATATACAGACGAAGTACGGGTGTGTAATGCACCTCTGCCTACCCCTTCTGATATATGTAGATATTACTAAATATAGAAAAAATATTCGCGAGCGAGTAGCGACTTTAATAGGATGAATAAACAGTTCTCTTTTGGTTCAGGTTGTTGCTGCGAAATCAACGCTTGAATGACATTTTTTGCGAAAATGACATTTTTGAGAAAGTGACCTTTGAAAGTGACCTTTTTGTGAGTGTGAATGAATTTTTAGGCCGTTTGTCGTTTGCCGTTTGTTTTTTGTTTGTGCTGGTAGGGGCAGTGTCAAAATCTCCGTAGCCCATGTCATCCTAACCTGGACGCGGTGTACCTGCTAACAGGCGGACTAAGCTCTGGCAATAGGCTCAACCCCTTATTCTTTATCCTAGTCGTACACTTTTGACAGAGTGAACGATGTGCCTCCACCTCTGTTTCTGTGAGACAGTGCATTCCGCTGCGGTTGACTCAGTAGTGGACTCGAGGAAGTCAATCCAGTGGTTTGGGGACCCATCCCAATTCTACGCACCCTTGCACAACTAGCCTCTCCATAGAGTTCTCATTCCTTGTCACGTGTCCAAAGAACTTCAGTATTCGTAAACCTGTTTGGAGTTATTGGTGCGGAACGCAATCCAGGGTATTCTCAGCATACGTCTTCAGCACTACATCTGCTTTCTGCGATCTGGCTTTCTAAGTGACCAGGTCTCAGCCCTGTATAAAAATATTAGAAACACTAGACACTTTATCATCTTTGTGTTCCTGATTTTTTGGATGTCCTTCCAAACTTTCTGCAACCACTCTACTTCTGATATGGTTATAGCGGATCGTTGTTAATCTCGTCCTCACATCCCTCAGTGTTCGAGGTTGTGGTACCGAGGTACGTGTAGCGTTGTACGACTTCACAGTTGGCTATGTTTAGTGTTGTTGTGTTCCGCTCGATCCACTATCATGATCTTCGTCCTCCGATCGAGACACTTTTGTCTCAACCATCCAAGACAATCCTCATGATGTGCCCAATGTAAGCATTAAAAAGCAGAGGCAACAGCATACATCCCTGCCAAAAGCCAGATTCAGACTTGAATGTGTCAGACTCAAAGCCATCCAACCGCACTGCCGCTGTACCAAAAGCTGCCTAAGTAGGAAAATCAAATGTTGTGGTACTCCCATCTCAAATAGGAACTTTCCAGAGACACCTTCATATTAAAGTATCGAAAGTTTTCAGCTACAACCGTGACTGTCAAAATGTGGACGTATTAAACGAATCTATCTAACCCCTTGGGGGAACAAGTCGTGTGTGCCGTGTCGATGATGATACAGCTATATAACATCATGAAAACCTTAGTAGGTATCATGTCCGTTAGATTCTCGTTTTAGGTCAGATGAAATTTTAATGAGTCTATATTTATACGAGTAGAAATAGTAAAAGGGTTAGTGATTGACTGGTACATGGTTCAGCACTAGAGATAGTCGCAAATAATTATACGGTTCACGTGATTCAATTCAGAATTTGATTTAGCTACAAGTTTATCCAATTTTAGTGAATAGTGTTGTGACGAAATGTAGTTTGGATCCATGAGATGTAAAAGATGAAAAGGATGTGTAGTGTCGAATGTCTGATGATAGTGAAAACTATTAATATTGAGAAATCATCAGAACTTATGACAGACAGACATAAATCACGCGTGTATCCTCGAAGGGGTAGGTAGAGGTGCATTACATACCCAATAATTTTTGGTCCTACGTTATAGGGGGCAAGCCTATTGCTGTTACATGGTACTATAGACAGTTCATAACCACTCTGTAATTGAGACCAAAAGTCCAACAGTCAGGGACAGGTGTTACATACCCCTAAGTAGTGCAATCTCTACAGTTCGGGCGTTACTACAACTAAAACGCAAAAATTTTGAGTAGAGCAGAGATCTACCTAGAACGTACTATTTCCGATGTCTTTATTACTACAAATATTTAGTATTTTAATCGTATTTCTTTCAAACGAAACGTTTGCATGTCAAAATACATAAAACCAAACTGTCATAAAATATGCAACAAAATTCAAGAAAACATCGGCGATATTAATAATAAAATAGCACTTTACCTGTTATAGACACCAGGATTCATTTATATTAAATAGTAGGTATATAATTATATTACCAATGTTTTAAAATAAATTGATATCTGTTGTTATTTGAAAAATATAGCTATTGATAACTATGAAACAATGTACTTTAACACACATTATGTTTTTTTAATGTAACATTTCCCGAAATATATCATAAAAATGTCTATTTTATAGCTATAGCACAAAACTATAAATCATATTCATGACAGTAGTAATGAACGGGTAAAATACGTTCACGGTCAAACAATAGGGCACATGCACGTTCAATAGTGACATAACATCGGAACAACCCATAGCATTGAAAGGCCACACAGCATCTATATCTCTAGTCTACGTAGCATACACGAGAGCGGACACCTAGCGGGGTGAAAACCCTTTTTGGTTGTATAAAATCATAAGGGACTCGATGCGGACAGAGTAAATAGGAATCAAAGCGGAGGGTTCAAGGGCTAGAATTGTAGATGTAGAGCATGAGAGATGGATATGTTTGTCCCGCTCGCGTGGCGCCCTAGGCTGCGACGCGCAGTGACGATTCAGTCGCGGTCTGCCGGCCGTCGCGACGCTCGGGGCCGCTTCACAGCTGCGTCGCCTCGCCGTTCGCCGCGTATGTAGCTAACGTGTGAGATGCACTACTGAGCAGCAGCACCGTGTGTGCTTGATGTGAACTCCGGCTGGTAGTGACAGCGCCGCCAGTCCACGCGATCCGTGTCTACCACTCAGTTGCTCTCGCGTGCAAAGGAACACAGTGTAGTGTGCTATTAGGGTTTTAGGTTTGTACGTTTTAATAAACATCTCATCAATGATAAAAACAGCCGTCAGTGATTGGGTTTCGTTATCTGACGTGCTGGGATTCACCCAATTTCGGTATGCTATCGAACCACTCATGCGATACTTAACACTGTCAGAGGCCAGAAGTACATAATAGTCTCTTTACGTGATTATTGTAACGAGTTACGACACACAAGATAACAGATTAATCCACACTATACTTACAATATTTTAGTTTAATTCTTCGTAAAACGTTATTTGCAAGTTCTCTCATATTATGAAAACTGTAAGCGGGAAGTGAAACGCACCTGATGCTTGGTCTAAAACGCAATAGTTTTTGGAGCTAGCCTTTTAATTGCTGTTTACACAAAGTAAATGTAGACATTAGATAAAGTGAGTATCATTGCAATAATATCTGAATAAATCAAATACCTATTTCATTAGCCTCGCCTGGTAGACGTTTGTATCTTCTTTGTAGGTTATAAGTAGACAACGTCAGTCGAATAATTATCGACGTTATTGATACACAGTAACAGCAAGTAACATAATAATGAAATTAGCAGGTTCACGGTTCCTAACATGTGAACTTGTATCTACAGTCGATATTGATTTAGCAAACAACTTGTTGCATATTTGCCGAGCAATTGCTAAATAATAAATAAGCAAGTCTAGAGTTTTTGATTTGAGTAGCAACGATTTGTGAAACCGTATTGCGAAAAATTTTCTTTGCATGTCGTTAAATATAAATAAGACTGTTGAATTCCTTACGAATTTAGCTATCTTATTTTATGCTATCTTTACCCCGCAACTGCGGCTATTAACCTTAATTTTAGAGCGAGTATAATACTGAAGACTGTAGCCATGAACAGCGCATTATCATTATTTTGAAAATGTTTTTATATTTATAACTTCCTGTCAACAAGTCTTTCCCACATCGTGGTTGCTTGATTTATTTTTAGGTTCCGTAGATATATTATTAATTTTAAAACAACATTAATATGAGCAGATTGACCGTGAATAGAAACTGACCAATGTCACAGGAAATATGGTTATCGTATTTGCCAATATACACAGTGACAAACTCATACATTTTCACGATTTGGAATTCATTCATCGTAAATACAGGGACAGATAAGTGTGAAAACAATTCATGTAGATAACTATGGAAAGCATAATATGTAGTGATGTCGTTACTAAACTATACGGTTAAGGCGTAAGCACGACTAATAAAAGATTAGACCATGATAATGTTAATACAGTAATTAGATTGTGCGATGACGTTGTAGCTATAGACAAACAAAACGTATAATATGGTCGCGATAATAACTGTTGTAAATTATACGAAGAAATACCAAAAGTAACTTTCATTAATAGTATGCAGCTGTGTGCATTTCTCGTAGTGAGTGCCGCCCATATGCGAGTATTGCCTTTTTGGTAACCCATCTACTTATTTTTTCTAGATATCTATGGCTACAACTATATCAATGCGTGATCCAAGGCATGCTCATTTGAACGTGGTGCAACCAGCTGGTATTTTAATACGGGTGTAAGAAACGCCTCTGTTTTCCCATTTGGTGCAAATCCTGTTTTATTAAGTGTGTATATATCAAAGGATTAAAAAATATAAAAGTCTTAAGTGACGACGCAGACTGTCTTTTTTTACGACCTTTTATCTCTGTACATCATAAAATATAGTATTTTTAAACGAAAAATGTGTGGTTTACAGTAGATTTTAACAGCTTTCGTGCTCGCTGCGTGGATGGATTAGAGAGTATTATGTTATTTTATTATAACCCATAGTAGCTCATGCTCTGTATTTTACAAAATGTAGCTCTACAATTTAAAACACAGTAATTTTATTTTTGTTTACTTATGGCCTCCGAAACTGTTGTTCGCTGCCTTTATTATGGTAGGCTGTTTATGTTTTTTTATGTATTGAAAATTAATACTAGTGGTTCTGTGAACCGTAGACTTCGGGAGCGGCTTTGTTTAGAAAATTTCTTCTTCAATTTTCTTTATTACTCTTTCATTTGTCATCCAATCCAAAAATATCATTCAAATGTTATTCATTATAAGCAAGGAGTGTGTGTGTAAAGTTTCATGCAAATCGGTTGCTAAATACTGCCTCAAACATGATCTGACAGAACCCGTAGATGGGTACAGATGAAAGAAATTCTCCCCAGTCTGCAAGTTGAAACGGAGCCTTCGGTCGCTTCGCTCCCTCAGTCAACTGGTGATTCTGTGAACCGTAGACTTCGGGAGCGGCTTTGTTTAGAAAATTTCTTCTTCAATTTTCTTTATTACTCTTTCATTTGTCATCCAATCCAAAAATATCATTTAAATGTTGTTCATTGTAAGCAAGGAGTGTGTGTTATTTTGTGTCACATTAAAACTGATTCTGAAGTGGCCAATGCATTTGAATCTTTTTTCACAAATGTTCCAATCACCACTACAAATAAGTTAAATTCGTCAAAAACGTAGCCAATTCTCTTCTTAAATCTAGTGTTGATAAATGTAGAATAAACTTTGATTTTCAGTATATTGACTCTGTCACTATACATAAAACTTTTAAACAACTAAATATAAAAAATACCGAGGATCTTTGGGGCATTTCAACTAAATTAATAAAATCAATAGTGCCCGCTATAGCGCCTCACCTTGCATTCATTTTCAATAAATGTATGGACGAAAATCAGTTTTCTAATCTTATGAAGTACAGTAAAATCATTCCTTTATTTAAAGCAGGAGACAAAAGTGATCCTTCTTTCTGAAATTAGGTTATTATGGTGTTTCGAACAGCTCACTTGGCTTACTTGAGTCTTACCTCACTGGTAGAGTACAAAAAGTAAACATTAATGGCACCGACTCTTCTGGCGCCTCATTAGTCATGGGAGTAACCCAGGGCTCGATATTAGGACCCTTTTTATTCTTAATATACGTAAACGATCTTCCTTATTTCACTAAAAATCTATGTGAAGTAGTATTATTTGCTGACACATCATTAATTTTTAAAAGTGATAGACAAAAAGTAGCACTTGACGATGTAAATAATACCCTTTCGGAAATATTGCATTGGTTCACAAGTAACAACTTGCTGCTCAATGCGAAGAAAACAAAATGTGTAAAATTTACTATGCCCAATGTTAGACAGGTGGATACTCATATTACTATGAATAATGAATTAGTTCAAATAGTCAATACCACAGTTTTTCTTGGGATAACTCTAGATAGTAAACTACAATGGGGTCCTCATATCACAGCCTTGGCAGGAAGACTTGACACTGGTACCGTCAGTTCGGTAGAACTGCGGTAGGTGGATCCAACGCTAACCTTAATAGCGCGATGTAGAAATTATGAATATGATATGAAGCAAAAATTCGATGTGGTCGGTAGTGGTCATCGTAGCTCAGTTGGCAGAGCAGTCCCCCTGTTAGGGAAAGGCCGTGGGTTCGAATCCCGCCGATGACATCAGTTTTTGTGATCTATTTATAATTTCTTTCTTAATATTTTAAGAATAGTTTAAGCAAACCATTGCTTTGAAATACATAAATTTGGTAAGGATTCATCTAAAAATTCAGTGTTTAAATATCGCTGTAACACGATACACTGGTACCGTCAGTTCGGTAGAACTGCGGTAGGTGGATCCAACGCTAACCTTAATAGCGCGATGTAGAAATTATGAATATGATATGAAGCAAAAATTCGATGTTGTCGGTAGTGGTCATCGTAGCTCAGTTGGCAGAGCAGTCCCACTGTTAGGGAAAGGCCGTGGGTTCGAATCCCGCCGATGACATCAGTTTTTGTGATCTATTTATAATTTCTTTCTTAATATTTAAAAAAATATTTATACTAAAAAATATCGTTTAAAAAATCCTCCACATCATTGCTGACTGGGAAGGTTTCTAGAATGCTTACTGTGTTGCACGTTGGATGGCGATGAACCAGAAAATAGCTAGCCTTCTGATCCTGAGAAGCATGGATAAGGCGAGCGCTCGGACCCCATGACCCCAGTGTCTCAACCACAATCGGCTCAAATATGTAATCACTTGCTAGGTTAGCATATTTACGCCGTTTGAGGCCTTCCGCTATTCGTACGTTTTCGTATATTCTTAATCCGATTAAGTTTACCAATCCTGAGTAGATTATTTCCAGTCGTCAACGGCTTGGAACACCACCGCACTTACTTACTTACTTCTTCGTAACGTTGCTTAAGTAGGGCGTGTAAAACGAAAAGCATCCCATGGGACAAGTAAAACTGGGCCAGTATTTTACCTACAGCTGTAAGATTCCAAGCAGCGCTTTATCTTAGAACTTCGAACACTCTTAATAAGATAAGTGGAAAAGTCAATGACATTTTTCAAAATTTAGTTTCTCAATTCTGTTTTCATGATTAACATTACAACGTAATACCTCTATATAATTAAAACCCTAGGATTTAAATATACCACTATGCAATTATATTACACATACACATAAATAATGGTTTAAACTCTCCAAGTACCTATGCTAAATGTGCTTCTGCTACAAGTACATCCATCCCAACATTTCAAACTATGTACTCGTACTCAAAATTCATCGTCTATTTGAAGCTATGTTCATTAGAATTTAATAATTTTCGTGTGTACTGTTAACACACATTGTTACGTAAAGGTTCTAATGAATGTCTTAACTTATAATACATACATACCTACTACATACATACAATATCGTTTGGACACAACTTTAAAAACACAAGCATTAAGGAGTTTAATGCAATTTACCTTTCATTTCGAGGTTTGCTTACGAGACTGGATTTTATACAATTACAAGCATCATATAAATCTCGCTTGAGCATTTTCCTTCGAACATCGACTGAACATATCGTGTATTGTATCTCCGAGTGTAGTTACCGATGACGTGTAAAATAACAACATAATTGAAACTGCCGACTGCTCAACGAGTTGTAATTGATTGTTGCCGATCGCAATATTGGTGCCAGCAATTGCTTACACAGTCCATAATAATAACAATTCTCATTGACCAAGTCTCATTGACAAAATGGGATCGTTTCTCGATGAATGCATTGTATTTCAACATACAATAGAATAGGTGGAGGAAGTTATATATAATGAACTATAATATTGGCATCGGCACATGTTCTTTAATTACATGGACTTTAGCCTTGACATACCCAATACCGTTTAAATTGATTGTCTCTTTCAATATCTATTCAGTTTTGTTTTTATACTCTTTTTGGTCATTTCTGGTTGCAGTTTTATAGTTTCGCCAGTTCATTTTCAATATTGCGTATATTTATAAATTTCCATATCTTGACTTCTTGAAAGCATTTTAAATATTTGTTTCCAATAGCAAAATTATTGTTCGCAACGGTTAGTCTTATTTTGATGAATGAGTTCTAAATTTAAAGGCATTCAATTTTTGTTATATTTATTTACGAGAACATTGATATACTTCTTACGAAGTTATCAGTAACATCATATTTAGACGTTATTATACCATTACGAATTGTTCGATAACTAAACTAATTTGCAATATAATTATTAATTGTGTTATGTTTCTTGAATTTCAGAGGGATATAAGCAATAAAAGATTTAAATTTACTTGGGATATTACCAAAGTTATATCCTTATACTATCATCAAAATAGCGATAGCAAAAGTTTGTTTTAAATGTGACATAAAATTTTATTTGGATTGTTTGAATAAATTCGATCAAGGAACGGTACGGTACGGAAAACCTTCCAAATTTTATGCGTTCTATTGAATTTTCTTTTGCCAGAGTGTTTTATTCATACAAACTTGATTTATTATTATTAATATCGAGTCGTGAGTGCTAATCGTGATATATATTTAAGTGTTTCTTACATTCATTAATTTTTCAAATGTTACAAGTATGAACAGATACTGAAGGAAAATTAGCGTGATCAAAGCTTTAATATATTAGAAACTGCAATAGAACTCTCCTGGCACTTTTCCAACACAAACGTTTTCGTACAGTTCAGCACACTTCAGTTTAGGAATATCTGATTTGGTTCTTGTGAGGTTTCAACATTTACGATTATGATTGTACGTACAATATCGATCGGGGTGTATCTTAAACTCAGTAAATCCGATGTTTGGTTTGAGGTTGAGTAGTTAACGAGCACCAATCTTTGCAGGCGTTCTATGTTCCACAAGCAAATCACTAACATTAATTTTCAATTTAGACATGGTATGATTAAAATTCTGTCGAATGTTACTAGTAAATTGTAATAGAAGAGATGACATTAAAAAATTCTTCTTTAAATTAGATAAATATTATTATAATAGTAACTTATCCAGGTAGGTAGATAAAGATAGTCTTAAAGTGTAGGTAAAGCAATGTGTGTTTCGATAGCACCGATATCAATATCTTTCATAACTAATTCAAATTTCAGATATGAATACGTAATGGTCCATAGAGGAGGAACTCATTCCTGCGTAAACAAAATTTTATTACCATTCGTTCTCATCGCAAGTGTGTAAAACTTTCTGTCCGAAAATCGTTATTAAATCTATAAACAAGTTTCTTAACATATCGATATCTTATCTTAACTTCTAAGACAACTTCTAAGACTGAACTAGTTCTCGCTCGTAGTAAACTGTTAGTTCTATTGTTATAAAAGTGCCATTAAGAATATCAGTGTTCGTGTATCGGTTCGTGGTTACTTCTGTGTAAAGCAAGAGCATTCTTGCCAGTGTACTGTGACATATGGTGGTGTGTGTATGTGAATTACACGCATGTGTATGTGTAGTGAGTGTTAGTGTGTGGAGCGGGGCAAGCGCCTTGGTTTGGGCGCGCTCACGGCCCCAAGGTGGTCGGAGGCGGGGTGTTCCGTTGCTGCGTGCCCTGGTGCGGGGCGCGCGCGGCGGCTCCCGTTGACGAAGCCGACTATGCCTTACGTGAGGGCAGTCCAACTCCCGACCATGATGAATACGGTAAGCATATACACTTCATTAAACCTCATGCGCGATAAGTTGGACCCTGAGCGCTCTTTTGTCAAAGGTGTTTGTACAGGTTCAAAAAAATCGTTCGAGACTACCCAATTTTCAGTTGGAACTTTTTTGTTCGGGATCAACGGAACTTAATATTAATGGCTAAAAGTGATTCGAGCGCCAGTCTGAACTTATCACGCACGAGTAGAATGTATGTATATAATTTAGGTAGTAGGTATTTTTATGTGCGTATTAAACGCCTCTGTATTCGGGAATAAATACGTGATTGACATTGCATTTGATATTCCTTATCAAACGCAATGCTGTTAAGTACTTTACTATAATAATCCTTTCTCTTCTTCTCATAGCTACTACCGACCTATCTAAATATCCCGTAAATGTGTAGATTATAATTTTCATCTAACAAACACAATTGTGATAAAATATTTACCAAAAATACCGACCAACTAAGATTTAATTTCGGTGTTACGGAATGATTCTCAAATACAGAGCTAAAAATACACAATGTAAATTTAAATTTTGAAAAGGGATTTCTGGTCTCCAAATAGTTTAATTGTGCTTCGCACCGACAAAGTTTGCTAAACGACGTTAAATAACACGAACAAGTGGAAAGCCACCGTTATTAACTATTATAGTAATGTATGGTCTGGTTTTAAACTGGTTTTTAAGGCATACTTGGTGATTAATAGGTATATCCCTCACCAATACTTGTTGAACCAACTTCAGCTTCAATATTCATAATGCTAAAATAACTATAAATATAACCTGGATCATAGTAATACATTTTGAATAAACTCGCTTGTACATTCCACAATCTATATATTTAATACGACAATTTGTCTGTCTGTCTGTCTGTCCGTCCGTCGCGTTTTGCAATTTACATACATTTGCATGAAATATTTTTTTTTTTTTTTTATATTTTATATATATATTTTTTTAATATTTTATATATTTTTTTTCTATATTTGAGGCGATACAAAGTTCGTCGTGATAACTAGTTAGATATTTATTTATTTTTTATATTTTTTTTCAACACCTGTAATCAATTTCTAATTAATATTCCTGAGATATTTAACTCAAATTCATCTTCCAGCTACCCATAACTGACATTGGACTGATGATGCCATATATTGGCCGAAACCGGTCAGCATTTTAAATAATAAAGACAATTGTGGAATATATTATATATATATATATTTCTAAATAGATTATACAAGTATCTACTTATGATAATCATAACATAGTATAAAACAATGTCTGTCCGTCCGTATGTATGCTTATCTTTAGAACTACGCAACGGATTTTAGAATAGATAGAGTGGTCCTCGAGGAAGGTTTTTGTGTATTTAATTTGTCAAGTGGGTGAAGCTACGGACGCCCGTAGCTTCACCCGCTTGACAAATTAAATAAACAGCTAGTTTAATATAAAACGAATAAACATAATAAATTTAGGTGGGAAAATGAAATGAGAAATTATTTACTTTGCAAGTTTATTAATTAACTGTTTTGGTTTGCCATAAGATGAATGATTGTTCTTTGCCAAACAATTAAAAAGTTATTCAATTATATTGACACATCAATCTGTATCACCTGTCAATACAATATTATTTGTATTTTAGTTGTAGATTTTTTCGTTATAAGCTTTGAACCTTTGTGGTGAATTTACTCAGCTGTTCAGGTTGTAACCAAAGTGCCCAGGGCCATCCGAATTTGAAAATAATATGAATTTTTTGGTTTAATTTTTAATCACTATAGATAAACACATAAACTCAGTAAATATCTTGACTGCTTCGGTGGCGTGGTCAGTAGTGCATCAGCTTTCGGAGTCTCGGGTTCGATTCCCGGGTCGAATCCAATGTTTGTGTGATCCACAAATGTTTGTTTCGGAGTTTGGGTGTTTTCTATGTATGTATTTAGAAATATATAAGTATGTTATCAGTTGTCTAGATCCCATAGCACAAGCTTATAGCTTAGTTTGGGGTGGATGACGTGTGTGAGCATGTCCAACAATATTTATTTATTATTTAAATATCTACCATAATTCGCATCGTATTAAGTCAAAATTAAGAAATAGGTACTTACCTACATCTTTCAAATTACCAATGACCTTTCAAAAATAAATTTGTTTTCAAAGGAATTTGGTTTCAGTAACTAATTATAGTCTTGTAGGTTTCAAACCTCGATACAATATTATTAGATCTATATTCCTTTTTATATATCAGTAAGCAAATTTTTTTTAAAACACGTTATATAATGGTGAGATCTAAAGATCAGTTACAAGTTTATAGAGTGGCACTAATGTTAAATTTCTATATGCTTTTTGTTTGAGCTGCTTTCTGTTTTGAGTTTTATAATGTACTGAGTTTTAGTTCATAGTTTGTAAGTCAAAACATGATGTGGATGATAAAATGCTAACCTTACTTATACTTTCCATGTCTTTTTTGAAGAATATTCCGTATAAAATATTTATGTAGCGCTCAAATGAGTCGGATGTTTGCTCATTTCCTGAGGGAAAAATGGTGTCAACAAGGCGTAAAGGATACTTCCACTATCGTAAGGTTTATTTGCCGTGTATAGGTATGAAAATGATCACAAAGATTGGGAGACTAAATATGTAAATTAATAAAACCACAGTAATTGGACTTGGCCAGCGTAGTAAATTAAATGTACGAAACAATGGTCGCGGGTTCGATCCCCGTGTCGTGCTATAGTCGTACGATCTGCAAATATTTATTTCAGTTTTATTACGTGTTTTGTATAACATGATGTAATAAATAATAAATAAATAAATATTTTTGGACATTCTCACACAACGTTCGTCTAGCCCAAACTAAGCTATAAGCTTGTGCTATGGCATCTAGACAACTGATAAACATACTTATATTTTTCTAAATACATACATAATATACATAGAAAACACGCAAACTCCGAAACAAACATTTGTGGATTACATTACATATTATTTGACCCGGGAATCGAACCCGAATCTCCGGAGTCGAAAGCCGATGCACTACTTACCACTGTACTATGTATGTTATTATGCATAGGGTGTGTCATGCACGTCTGTCTAGCCCTTCGGGATATAGGCGTAATATATGTATGTATGTATATATGTATAGAGCTGATTGTGTTAGCTATCTAGTTATCTTAGCATAAGTTTTGTTTAGTGTGAGCCTAGATGACATAGGTAATTATCCTAATACGTATATAAGGGGCGGGGCCCCAAGTGATTAGATACTACGTCCTCGCCGTCCGCCCTGGACCCCAACTTGACCACGGTAACGCAGTGGCAAGTTGGGTGACCGAACGTATTTAGTCTGAACTTGTGATTGGCCAAATTTTTTGCGATTTTCCTGCTATGGATAACATTGAAGATACCTCCGGTCCCGACACTGCCCTTTCACGGGCAGTGTCAACCGACGACATTGCGCACTCAAACCTGATACTGATGCCTATGGATTTGGGGGCTCGCGCCGCGCCGCCTAGTTGCAGCGCAATGTCGACGCCCCAAGGAACTGATGCTGCTGGGACTGACGATGGGTCAGCTCCCAGCAGTGTGAAGAAGAAGGGCCGCTCTTCTGGGACGAAGAAGAGGACCCTCGAGGAGAAGGGGGGGCCGCCGCGCGACCGTAGCACCAGCTGCTCCGGGTGGGGGTCCCTCCTCTCCAGTGATTCGGAGGAGGAGGTGCCGGTCAAGACGGTGCGTACGCGTCTAGACGCGTACAGAAGGCGGCCGCCAACTCCTCCTCCGTCCTCGGTCCAACTGTCCCAGCGAAGTCGCCGGGAAATCGGTGGGCCGCCCGCGCGGGAGCTTATGAGCGTTTTTGCCCGCATGAACGCGGCCATGCGGGGCAACAGGAACGTGGCGGGGAGGAAGAAGATTGTGGCTTCACTGGTGGATGAAGCCCAATCTTCCCTCAACAAGCTCCTCGCGCGGAGCGTCACCAAGGAGGAGACGAGGCTCCGGAAGCAGGTGACGAGCCTGGAGGCGGAGCTCGCTGCTTCCAGGAAGCAGATGGATGACCTGTGGCGGGAGGTCGCTGACTTGACCAAGGTGGTCAAGGCGCCTCCCGGTCCCATGCTGCCGCCTCCTCCTCCGACGGCTGGACCAGCGCCGAAGACGGCGCCACCCACGGCGCCCACCACGGCGCCCACCAAGGCGCCCGCCACGGCGCCAACCACGGCGTCCACCAAGGCGCCCACCAAGGCGCCCACCAAGGCGCCCACCAAGGCGCCCACCATGGCGCCCACCACGGCGCCCAACACGGCGCCCGGATCGCCGCCACAGCCTGTGCCGACTATGGTACAGGTCCTGACGGCGATCGAGAGGCGCCTCGCGGTCCTGGAGGACCGGGCGTACCGCCCTCCGCTAGCACGTCCCGCGTTCTCATACGCGGCGGCTGTTGGCGGTTCTCCCGCTCCAGGACCAAGCGGCACACCCGCTGTCCGCCGCCCCGCTCCGCCCCAGTCCGCTCCAGCGTACCGGTTGCCGGCCGAGACCGCGGCCCAGGCGCGGAAGGCGAAGGGGCGCGGCAAGAAGAGCGGCACCCCTGCCGCCTCCTCTTCCTCTAACGCTCCCGCTGCTCCTTTACATCCCTCCGGACGGGAGGGATGGGAGGTAGTGGGGGCCAAGAAGAGGAAGACGAAGGCCGCCAAGAAAGCGGCCAAGAAAGTGGCCAAAGCCGCCGCGGCGAAGGCGCCGAAGAGGCCCCGCGCTCCTCGCTCCACAGCCGTCGTCCTTACGGTGACGACGGAGGGTGTGGAGAGGGGTGTGGGGTACGCTGATGTCCTGAGGACCGTGAAGTCCTCAGTCAACCTCTCAGCCCTCGATATCCAGGGGGGTCTCCGGTGCAAGACGACACGCACCGGGGCTCGCCTCCTCGAGGTCTCCGGCGCCTCCAGCGGCCCTAAAGCTGACGCCCTAGCAGCGCAGCTTAGGGACGCGCTGGACGCAGAAGCCGTCCGCGTCACCAGGCCCACCAAATGCGCTGCATTGCGCATCACGGGTCTGGATGACGCGGCCACGACGGAGGAAGTAATCTCCGCCGTCGTGGAGGCGGGCGGCTGCCCCCGTGACCAGGTGAAGGCTGGAGACATCTCCTTCGGCTCCACTGGTCATGGGATGACAGTCGTCCAGTGCCCCGTCGCGGCGGCACTGAAAGTGACGGACGGACGAAGCCTCCTCGTAGGGGGCTTCCTAAAGGCGCAGGTGCACCTCCTTCGTGCCCGGGAAACCAGATGTTTCCGGTGCATGGTGGTGGGGCACGTCGGAGTGCAGTGCACAGCGGAAGTCACCGTGGGCGATCGGTGCTTCCACTGCAGCCGGCCCGGTCACAAGGCAAGTGCCTGTGATGCCCCGCCTCGCTGCTTTAGATGCGAGGCGGAGGGCAAAACTGCGGACCACCGGGTCGGCAGCACAACCTGCGCCGCCTCGAGGCCAAAGCCTCGTCCGTCCGCTGAGAGCGGTGGGGGTGCCGCTACTGCACGGCCAGATGTTTCTCGGCGGGATGCTGATATGGACGTCCATTAATGTCTGACGCCCATATCCGCATCCTGCAAGTGAATTTGAACCGCTGCCGCGCTGCTCAGGATCTTCTGTGCCAGAGCATCCGGCAGTGGTCCATAAACTTGGCCGTGGTCGCCGAGCCGTACTACGTCCACCCGGGAAGCCCGGTGGACGAGGACGGATCGGCCTGTTTTATCTTCGGGGGGTCCGCCGCAGACAACTCGCGCCTTGCTATCATTGCAAGGGGCCGCGGGTGTGTTGCGGCGGAATATGATGGGTTGGCAGTCGTGGCCACCTAGATCTCGCCGACACTGGACGAGACTCAGTTTGAGCTATGGCTCACTGAGCTCGACGTCGTCTTCGCTGCGTGCCGTCCTCGCCCTGTCCTGCTCCTGGGAGACTTCAACGCCTGGAGTGAGGCGTGGGGCTCCCGGGAAACCAGGGACAAGGGGAGGCTTCTTGAGGACTGGACCAGAACACGTGGTCTGGAGGTCCTCAACCGGGGGAATGTCGCCACCTTCTGGCGGCGGGGGACCAGCTCGGTCGTGGACGTATCGTACGAGACGCACTCAGACCATCGGTACATCCGATTCGATGTCGTCCCCCCACCTGACCTCCCACAGCCGGTAGAAAATCCCCCGGATCCGCGTTGGGCACTTCACCATCTGGATCGGGAGGCTCTCCTGGAGGCTTCCATCGTGCAGGCCTGGATTCCGGCACCGGACCGGCCTGCCGATGTGGATGCCGAGGCGGAGTGGTTCAGGAGAGCCATGTCGCAAATCTGTGATGCGGCGATGCCAAGGGTTACACCCAGACCGGCAAGGAAGCAGGTGTACTGGTGGTCGCCGGAGATTGCACAGCTGCGCGCAGCATGCATCTCCGCCCGCCGCCGGTACACCAGGTTTCGCCGGAGGCATCGCCGCCCAGACGACGCGGCAACCCGAGAGGCAGAGCTTTATCAGGCTTACAGGGAGGCTAAAGGTAATCTCCAGGAGACAATGAAGCGGGCCAAGACGGCAGCCCGCGAGGAGCTCCTGGAGACCCTGCAGCAGAACCCATGGGGGCGCCCGTACCTACAGGTCAGGGAGAAACTCCGACCTAGGGCGCCCCCACTGACCCAGAGTCTCCAGCCGCAGCAGCTGGAGCGGGTCATGGGCTCCCTGTTTCCGACGAGCGCGGAGGAGCACGTCCCTCCGCGCATGGCTCCGTCTCTGCCCGACGCGGATAGCACCGGCGAAGACGACGTACCCGAAGTCAGGGTGGGGGAGCTAGGGGCGGCAGTACTCCGGCTTAAACGCCGGAAAATCACTGCCCCCGGACCCGACGGCATTCCTGGCCGTGCATGGGTCCTGGCCCTCGAAGAACTCGGGCCTCGACTGATGGGGCTCTTTAGCGCATGCCTCGAAAGGGGCCAGTTTCCCAAGGTGTGGAGGACGGGGAAGCTGGTCCTGATCCGTAAGGTGGGGCGGCCGGTGGACTCACCGTCCGGATACCGGCCGATCGTGTTGCTTGACGAGGTGTGTAAGCTCTTTGAGCGAATTATCGCGGAACGCCTCGTCGAGCATCTCTCGACGGTGGGGCCAGACCTGGCGGACAACCAGTACGGTTTCCGTCGGGGACGCTCCACCGTGAGCGCGATCATGCGCGTCAAGAGCCTGACGGAGGAAGCAGTCTCGCAGGGCAAGGTGGTGGTGGCGGTGTCTCTTGACATCGCCAACGCGTTCAACACCTTGCCATGGAGCTGCGTTAGGGAGGCGCTCGTGTATCACGAAACGCCTCTCTACCTCCGTCGTATTGTCGGGGCCTATCTCTCGGAGAGGGCCATAGCTTTCCCCAGCTGGCTCGGGCCAGCTCGGCGGGATGTGTCGTGCGGTGTTCCACAGGGGTCGGTCCTGGGGCCGCTTCTGTGGAACATCGGCTACGACTGGGTGCTGCGGGGTGCGTTGCCTGAGGGTGTCGGCGTAACGTGCTACGCTGACGATACCCTCGTCACGGCGCGGGGTGCAACGTACCAGGAGGCAGCACTCAAGGTCACGACGGGTGTTGCTCAAGTCGTGGGTCGGATACGGCGGCTGGGACTGGAGGTGGCCTTGCACAAGTCCGAGGTTCTGTGTTTTCACAGACCTCGGAACGGTCCACCTGAAGGTTCCAGCATAAATGTGGGAGGCGTTAGCATCGGCATCAAGCCCTCGATGAAGTATCTAGGGATCGTACTTGATAGCCGATGGAACTTCGGACCACATTTCCGAAGTTTGGTCCCCAAGGTGACACACGCATCGGTCGCGCTTTCGCGACTGATGCCCAACCTAAAGGGACCCAACGCTTCCTGCAGGAGACTGTACCTGGGGATCGTGCGGAGTATGGCCCTATACGGGGCTCCCGTATGGGCGGCGCGGTTGACGGCCAATAACTCAACGCTCCTTAACAGACCGTTGAGGACCTTGGCCGTCAAAACAATAAGGGGCTACCGCACGATCTCCGGAGAGGCTGCATGTCTCCTAGCCGGGACCCCTCCATGGGACCTGGAAGCGAGAGCCCTTGCGTCATTGTTCCAATGGCGCAAGGAGGCGCTGGAGCGGGACCACAGGCCTGCGTCTCGAGAAATCGATGACCGGCGGTCCCAACTCCGACAGGATCTCATGGAGTCATGGAGGGTGCGACTTGAGCAACCCAAGTGGGGTGCCACCATCATCGCGGCGGTGAGACCGATCATGGACGATTGGCTGCAGAGGCAGCATGGTGACCTCACGTATCGTGCGACGCAGATCGTTACCGGGCATGGATGCTTCGGTAGCTATCTGTTTCGCATCCATCGTGAGGTCACACCCCGGTGTCAACACTGCGAGGTTTCCGACGACGACACCGCACTCCACACGTTGGTGGAGTGCTCAGCGTGGGCGAGTCAGCGCCGGGACCTCGTAGTGGGTCTGGGCGTGGATACCCTCTCGCTGGAGACCATGCTTCAAGCCATGGTCTCCAGCGGGAGTAGGTGGAACGCGGCCGTGTCCTTCTGCGAGCAAGTCGTGCTCGCGAAGGAGGCGGCCGAGAGGGAGAGGGAGCGTGCCCTCCCCGCCGAGTTCCGTAGTCAGCGGCGAGGCCGCCGCAGACTCATCTACGCCCAAGACCATCGACCTCCATGATCGGGGCCTGAGGACGGCGGGACGGGGAGGATCGCCACCCGTCGTCCTTACAGAAGCAGGCTAGAAGGGTTGCGTGCTGCGGGGCCTTTGCCCCATAGCACGCAACCAGATTCACTCACTGACGCGGGATAAAACCCTACCCCCAACGACGCGGGATTCTCATCCCGACCCAACCCCCGCAGAGACCACAGAGGTGGTCAAAGTCCGCCGGGCGCCACTGGAAATACGTTCTGCCTGTAACCAGAGACGCCCGGCAACGGACGTTGGAGCGGCCGCGGCCTTGGTCGCGGAACTAAAAAAAAAAAAAAAAAATACGTCTATAATAATATTAAAAAGAGTAAAAATTTGATTGATTGTTTGTTTGTTTACAGCGAATAGACTCGGTAACTAATGAGCTGATTAAAAAATTTATGTCACTAATATGTAGCTAAATTATCTCTGAGTAACATAGGCTACTTATTATCCCGATTATGTGTTCCCACGGGAACTGGGAACGAGACAACTATATCACACGGGCGAAGCCGCGGCGATCAGCTAGTTTTTAATCATTTATATGATTGCTATGTAATATGCATACCTATTTTAATGTTGACCAAACCAATAGTAAATTTATGTTAAAACCCAAAACGTTATCTAGTCTCAAACTACAAAAAAATATAATGTAGAGGTTGTATGTTAAACTATAACTTATACAAAACTAACTAACTTCACCCGTTTGACAAATTATACACACAAAAACCTTCCTCGAGAACCACTCTATCCGTTGGTGAACATCGCATTAAAATCCGTTGCTTAGTTTTATTGTATTAGCAATGAGTTTGCTTAAACTATTATTAAAATATTAGGAAAGAAATTATAAATAGATCACAAAAACTGATGATATTTTAAGTAATGCTGGTTGCTCTTCAGACAACCAGTACATAACTTGCACTCCGACGTTAATTAAAGCACATTCTTTTGTTTACAGAGAACATAATTCGAACGTTAGGGTTGTCAGGAAATATTTTCACCAATAATTATGACGTTAATGCATACAAACGGAACGGGCGACTTTGTTTTATACTATGTTATGATACTTATAAACAATTACATTATATGTGGCATTATACATAGTTAAATTACTGGTTATACTATAACGTTACTATAGTAAAACCCATTAAAAGTAATTATTAACATTAATGGTTATGGGCAAAGTGACGAAATAGGATCGTTGTAGGTAGATTTCAATCTTATCGACGATCACTAGCCATTAGCTTTAAACATGTAACGGCTCCACGCTTTGCTGGATTTAAATAATTTTGAAAGCCCAACGTGATCCAAATTTATTCATTAGTAGGTAGCTTTTATGCAAAACAAAGAGAGCAATAATCTTCATCTTCCAGTCAACATAAATATTTATGTATTATTGCTTATCTAATCAAAGTAGGTATCTACATACTCGTAGATTAGATAATCATAATAACGTAGTATAAAAACAAAGTCTCGCCGTCCTTATGTATGCTTAGATCTTTAAAACTACTCACCGGATTTTAATGCGGTTTTTATCAATGAATAGAGTGGTTCTCGAGGAAAGTTTTAGTATATGATATGTCAGGCGTGCGAATACGCGGGCGTCTGCCAGTAACAAAATATATAAGTTAAGTAATTTCTTACATTCACTGCAATGTATCCAGATAATTGCATTGGAGAAGTACCTAAGCAGTATTTGTCCTGAAAAGATTCTTCTTATATTTTGAACAAACTTTAAAAAACGATGTTGTTAATTTAATTGTATTTTTTATGTTTTTTATTTTTATTTTTTTTTATTTGAAAACTGGTGCTTCCCGTGTGGTTCGATTTCAATTCAAAAATCCATAAGAAAACTATATAATGACTTATATGGTTTTCTTATGGATGTAATTATCAGAACTGGACCAAATCTGGACAAAAATCAGTGTAGTCGGTTTTTTATAAAAATATTAGAATGAATAGTTTTACTATTTAGTAAAACTTTTTATCTTTGGTAGTACTCGGCCAGCTGCTAGCGTACTAAGTATTTTCATTGTGTTCCCATATATGAATTAGTTTACACTATTTATTACATATATTCTTAAATAAAGATATACAATCAATTAGAGACAAAAATATGTATATTCACAGTATTTTTAAATAAGTAGACTAAGCAATTTCATTTATAACTCACTCTTTTTCAAAAACATTAATCATATTTCATTTTATTTCTGTATTCAGAAAAGGAACGCAATTTGATACGCTCCACCGCCCTCTGACCTTTTCTATTCAATTAAATTGTGTTCTAAATATTAGAGAAAATGATTATTATAAATTATATTGGTTAGCAAACTAACTGAGAGATTTGGTTACACTAATTAGACTTTAATAAATCACAAATATCACTAAGACCTTTGTTGTTATTTCATTAGTTTGCACTATTTTGATTTAATACTGGTTCAATATATTTTTGTATTTTAAAGCAATGAGTTTGCTTAAACTATTTTTTAAATATTAAGAAAGAAATTATAAATAGATCACAAAAAAAATGATATTTTAAGTAATGCTGGTTGCTCTTCAGACAACCAGTACAGAACTTGCACTCCGACGTTAATTAAAGCACATTCTTTTGTTTACAGAGAACATAATTCGAACGTTAGGGTGGTCAGGAAATATTTTGACCAATAATTATGACGTTAATGCCTCAATATCAACTCTATGGTCAATGCCGTATCACAAACAAGAGACAGCCAACCAAGACTTACTTAAAGTTGTCGCTGACGTCACGTATTTTTTGCGATTGTTAGGCGAGTGACATAGGCCTGGTAATAGGTACTATTTTCAAAGTTAAATAATATTTAAATATAAAAATTAGGTTTAACTACATCACAATCCTGTGTCAGTTGTACTAAGCCCTAAAGAGTGGGATATAAAAGTTACCTTTACCTACCATTGAACTGGATGTTTCCTTGATTCGCGGTCGAAACATATCAAAAGGCGTTCTGGGCGATCAGCTGATGGGCGTGTCTTCAGGTTGATATAACTCTTACGTAACACTCTGTATATGTGATATAGTACAGGGTCGCGAGGCGTAAGCGGAGCTTTGAATTTGTGTGAGTGCTGTGTACGTGAACGTATATGTGACCTCCTTTACACACACACGTGTTGTACACAGAGCTCCGAAGAGTTTTTACTCTATTTTTCGTGGTCACTCACACATATGCAAAGCTCCGCTTATCCCTCGCGAACTGTAAGTAGTTGTAATGTTGTGTTATTTAATGTGAGGGATGATTGAAGGTTATTTTTATGTAGCACTAGCGGACGCCCGCGGCTTCGCACGCTTAACAATTTATATAAGTACACAAAAACCTTTGGCGGGGACCACTCTAAATATTTGAAAAAACTGCATCAAAATCCGTTGCGAAGTTTTAAAGATCTAAGTAAGGGCAGCGCTACTTTGTTTTATACTAGGTATGTTAAGTATAATACGAGTATGATTATGAAAATACAGTCAGTTTTGTATCGGTATATTTAATAAGATTATTTTTCCTTCCTTCCTTCCTTCCACTAAGCTGAATGCGTTTTGTGATACTGATAAACCGTTTTAATACGATAGAGCGTCATTTTGTGTGTATAATTCATCGACTTGCTTCCCGTTACATTGTATAGGCATGATTATGAGTAGGTATATTGGTTAAATTACATTGTAATGGTTAATGATGAATTAATTTTACTATTAATCATAGAGACTACACGTTACTGCACGGTACTGACAAGTTACAGACAACAGAAACCTTACTAATGATGTAAAACCAAAGCCCACACGACATTATCGATTCCACAGAGGCCTATGTGAATAATTAAACAGTGTATCGTGGCGAGCCGCAACGATCGGTTCCGACCTTTAATTTCTCAACCGATTAACTTGTTTAAGTACTGTAACGTACATTACATTATGGAACACAATCCACCTATTATCGAGGATTGCATCATCAAAAACTGAAATCGACTGGTTTCCCTTAATAGATCATACATACTTACCTATTATAAAATGATAATATTGATACAAATACATCTTGTGCCTGTTTTAATATCGTTTAGCAAACGTTTCGATATTAGATCCTAAAGCAAAGCTTCCACGTTCTTCAACGATGTTTATTCACGGATTTTATTGTTGTTTGCAGTTGCCCCAGAGCCTGTAGTCAATTCACCGCGTCCAATCGGTCAACAATCCCCCTTACCGGGGATTGAAGAGGAAGACGACTCTGATTGGCCCCTCGAAGACGCGACAGATTCGACACTTACACCCTCATACAAGAGTACGAGGAGTAGTACAGACACCGCTTTCACATCGTCAAGGAGTTCAAGTAAAAAAAGGAGCTTTGGTAGTCCTTCGTCTGTCAAGATATGTTTGTCTGCGGCTGCAAGGAAGAGCAGTAAAGCGCGTAAGCGTGGCTCCGGTGCGGTTAGCGCTTCGCCTTCACAGGCGGGCGAGGAGACTGCCCTCACACCGCAGTCATCACACGGCAGGATGCAGGCGGAACAAGGCAGTATCGGTGAACTGCAGAAATATCATGGCAGATATCTTAAGAGTCGACGTCACACTCTTGCTAATGTTCGGTGAGTGAATTAGTATTAATTGTTCTCATTGATCCACATTGTAGGCCTGATTCACTGGTTTACTAGATCGTCCCTGTAAGACACTTTTCAATGTTAAAAAAATTGATCTTATAGGTAGGTATTATTTTTTTAGCTAATTTTATATTTTATTCTTTCGTAGTTCAATGCGTCAGTTATTTAAAAAATACGTAAACCATCAGAGTCAAGAAAATAATTTCCATTATAATTTCATATAATATGAATAAAAAATGTGTCGCGCCTAATAGAAATTGGTATTTTCCGATCCGAGATCTGAAATATACCATTTCAGATCAGAAATGTGAAAAATACCAATTTCTACACGAAATATTTTGTGTAAGTTCAGAAATAAGCTCTTACGAATCAATTTCACGGTTGACCGTGTTCGATTGATATACAAGTGACATAAATAAAACCCAAACGTAGATATTTTGATACTTTGGAACTAATATAAGGTTTCTTTTCGATCCTTCTTTTTATCTCGTATCTGAGATGCGTAAAAGGCCCATAATATTAGCGGACAACCGGTCCTCTATTTGTGTGGAATTTTCTAGCCATAATGTTATACAACAAATCTTTACCCCCCATCGTCCCTGTGTCTTCGTAATAGAGGGCGAACCTATTGCCGTTTCTAGGCACTTTGCGTGTATTTACTAGAGCCGCCTGCATTTGTCAACAGATGCACCTCTTGTAAATGAGGACGACTTGGACCCCAAGTCTTTACCTGACAAGGTTATTGGTAGACAATTGTACGCAAGCTAACAATCATCATCTACCTGTCCTTATCCCAATTATTTGGGGACGGCGCAACAAGTCTTTCTCCTTCACACATCCCTGTCAGACGTCATCTCTTCAGTCACTCCTCTCCTTGTCATGTCCTCTTTCACACATTCCATCCATCTTTTCTTTGGCCTACCTCTACTTCTTAAACCCTCTACAGTCATACTTTGCACCTTTCTTACGATATTGCTTTCCTCTCTTCTCATAACATGTCCATACCATGACAGCCGCTCTCTTCTCAATTTTTCGTTCACTGGTGCAACTTTCAAACTTCCTCTAATATACTCGTTCCTTACCCTATCCTATCTTGTCACACCACACATCCATCTTAACATTCGCATCTCCGCTACATGCAGTTATCTTTCATCCATCGGTTTTAAGGCCAAACATGACAGTCCATACAGGACGGCATGACGACAGTCTTGTAAATTTTCCCTTTAAGTTTTGGGGGAAATAGAGGGTCGCAAATAGTGCCTTTGACCTGCCGCCATTTGATCCAACCTGCGTCAATTCTGTGCTTCACTGACCGATCGATTTCCCCATCATCCTGGATAAGTGAGCTGGAGCAAACTCGTACTCAGTTATGGTTCTACTGATTTTCAAGCCTACACTCTCCAGTTTACACTGCCATTTTTTCAATCTACTCTGTACCTCGGGCCCGTCTTCACCGACGAGTACAATGTCATCGGCTAATAGCATACACCAGGGGGTCTCTTCCTGTATCTCCGATGTCAAAGCATCCATTATCAACAGGAAGAGACGAGAGTACGCAAGCTAACAATAATAAATAAAATAACAGGAATAATATAATTCTAAAGTCTGAAAGCAAGAATTTAATGTTGTCAGAAGTACCTATCCGTAAGAAAATGTTTCTCTCAAATCTGGAAGCGCAGCCGACCAGATACAAAAAGAGGTAGATCCATTTTCGAGTGTTGATCCAATTATTAACAAAAAAAAATATTTTGCTTAAAATAAAACGTAATCTTATAATAAGTACTTGAAGCTCTTCTACGGTTTACCTTTTTTTAATTAACATTAGAACAATAAAGGGCTTATATGTTTAGTGAAAACACAATTATAGTTCTTACATTTTCTGTGCGTTTATATAATTATTGGCACTTTTCTTGTTATGCGATTTCAGCAGCGTACGGATCTCGCCCGCAATGCGTGTCGCTGTCAACGTCAAATCAGTTCGCGACTAGTCCCGTTACCATAGCAATCGGCGTGCAGGCGGCCCACGTGAAACACATTTCATTATTGTATGAAATTTAACATGGACTATTTATACTGTCGATTGACGGCACTTGGTGGAATATGCTACACATATTGCACAAAAAAACATATACTTTTCCACTGTTATAATTTTATTTCTACTGACCGGTTTCACCTCACGGCATCATCAGAGATTTATACAATATCTATATATAGAAATGGAGAATGTCCCCCTTAGCTCCCGAGAACTGATAATGCTCCAATGATGGTTGACCCCTCTATGGATAGCCCTCGATCTGGAGGCAAGCCAAAAAATCGAAAATTTGACCTAGCCCTAAGGGGTCAAAAGTTATAGGCCAAAACCAATGGCGTGGTGCGGTTCAATAAATCACACCATAATATCCAAAATTCACATAAAAATATCATACTACATATTCATAAGGACATCAAAACAAGTGTTTTTTGAAACTATATTGTATAAATTTAATTTATGTCGGAGTGCAAGTTTTGTAACTTACTATTCTCTACTCTGTGCCCACAGATATGTCAATATTTCACTGTCAATGATGAGTGATAACGAGGACAGGTAGCAAAAAAATTCTGTTATAACTTCTTCTAACCAATAATTCAATAATATCAATATCCCAATAATAAGTCGTTCCCCAGGTTTTGAATATTAAATTAGGTAGGGATGTCAAAAAGTATTGAATGATATTAAGTAAAGTGATTTTACCCAATTTTATTGGGACTGGTCGTATCGACTTACGACCAGCCCATTTTAATCCATTTAAACCATTACTTAAGTAAGTAAGGAAAACAACCTGTGGCATGTTATTACAAAAACACTTTTGTTATGAGATTTTTACCGCAATGTTTTTTTATGCATAACAAAGGCTGAGAAAAATATATACTTAGCTTTAATGAAATGGTACAGACAATTGTGGAACAGTGTTTCTATTATTACTGGAATATAACGAAGTAAAAGTGCAAGTTGCTGATCATCTAAGTCACCCATACAGATAAATATAGTTGAATTGTATGTGTGTAATTACACACATTAACAGTGTTTCACTAAGTAATGCATATTATGACAGTAAATAAGGACTTTAATTGGTTGTGCCATAGCGGCTGGCACGTAAGATTTTGTTGCCTTTCATCAACAATTCAGCGCAGAGCAATGGGTTTAATTTTTTTTTTCAAAATTACGATATTTTACTACTTTTTATTAAATTCATTCTGCCATTTTGAACAAAAATCATTATATGTGTATATGGCAATAGGCTTGCCCCCTATTACGTGGGACTAAAAATACTGGCAAATTGTGTGTGTGTAATGCACCTCTGCCTGCCCCTTCGGGGATATAGGCGTGTTATGTACTTACAAAAAAATGGTGCCTGTCTGTCTTTTTGTTGCCGCTAATCTCTGAAACAGCTCGACCGATTTTAAAATGACTTTTCCTGGCGAACAGCTTACGTAATTACTTTTTATTGCCAGGTTCTTCTATTAAAGGCTCTCCCTCTAAAAACTCACTATGTCACCGTAATGTTGTTAATACCGTCATATTGCAAGCAATCTCGCAAAACTGACACAATTAATGCAATTACTGGCGATTGGAAAAGAGTGCCTGTAGTTTTTTATAGTTTTTAGAGGTAGAGCCTGTAAGAGTAGAACCTGGCAATAAAATCTCAGAGCCATTCAATTCCAATAGCCAGTACCTAGGACCATTCATTTCCAATATCCAGTAATTACAATTATTCTATCAATCATGCGAGTGTGATATCAATCTTACGGTTTTTACAAACCCACGGTGACATAATATATTTAAATAGGGTCCTTTTGCACCCCCATATAGATACATGTAGTAAGCTTGCCACAAGGTAGGCCGACGAAATCGTGAAAATCGCGGTAAGCCGCTGGATGCGGGCAGCACAACACCGAATGTTGCGGCGTTCGTTGTGTGAGGTCTATGCCCAGCAGCTGCTGCAGCAGTGAGAGTTAATTGGGTTGAATGATGACGATGAAGTAACACGAAATTCACAACCTAATTTCAACTCACTCTTTCACTCAGTTTGGGTGGAGAGACAGAGTGTAGACTGTCATAGGAAAATACGAAGGTATATTCCAATAGAATATTATTTTAACAAAGAAGTTCGATTTTTGCTGAGCGCGTGGTAGGTGGCTTTTTAGGTTACCTCTGGCGCTCCGCAAAAGTCGGGTTTCTAGACACTCACATACCGAACAACGTTTCTTTTCCTGCATCTGGAGCTAGTTAGGAATAACAAGTTGTTCTGTGCGGGGGACTATCAATTAATCCAGCATTACCTTGACATTGGCGAAATCATCGATGAATATCGATGGAGCCACGCTTTTAAAAAAAGAAGAAGAACAAAGAAGTAAACTTAAGGTTTTCTATGTAACTAAAGTATAAAGTAACGTTTACTGTACAATCTTTGATATAAAGTATTCACACATGCCAGAACTTTGCTGAACAAAGCAACTGATGTCTTCTCTGAAATATTTTCTTTTGTAATTTACTCTATGTTGTATGGTTTTCTTTGTTCCCAACATAAGTATTTTATTATCAATTTTGGTTTAAAAATACATAAGTCTTAATAATTCAGTACAATAGAGTTTCAAGTTTCAGTTGTTGAGATGCCACTCCCACACAGTGGATAGCATGTTAGCGAGAGCCGAGCGTTTTAAACGTTCGTTTCTCTGCCGAACGATCGTGGCCTGGAACGCCCTGTCTGTGCACGTGTTTCCTCCCACATATAATCCTGGGTTCTTTAAGCGGAGCGTGAAGAGGCACATCAGTAAGTCGTCAAGTTGAGTGCCACTCTCTATCACATTGTGTGCTGTGAGGTTGGCCCACAATCGCTAGACGTCATCACGACCCCACCAAAAAAAAGTTATTTTGTAGTTTTCGCCAGTCATGTTTCTATATACTTGCTCGGACTGCGGAGAATTAGTGTAGTTGTAATGTAACACCTGTCCTAGCTGTTGGAAACTTGGTTTAGAATTAGAATGGTACCCTAATAAATTTTCAATAGCGCCCCGTAACGGCAATAGGCTTGCCCCCTATACGTGGGACCAAAAATTACTGGCAAATAGTGAGTCTGTAATAATACCACTATCACAATGAACGAGACCATGACATTTGAGTTGTTTCAGATTCACTATATTTTTATCAAGCTGTCCTAGGAACAGTAGTCATTGTTAAATACATGGCTAGGAACATTAATTTTACGGTACTTACCAACTTCAGGAACTCATAGTTAACTAGCGGAGTATATGGTATAAGTAATTTAGTAAAAATAAAAAAAAACATATATATATACTAAGGAATAATAAGATGTTTATCCAAAAACTTCAAAATTAAATGATCATTTTGTCAATTCCGCCCCAAAATTACGAACAAAAATAACTCATCGTTTTCATTCACTGTATTTCCTTTAATTTTTTAATTTCAAACATTTAGGTAAGTATACTATCTACTGATATAATCTTTATAGTATAATTTGATTAAATATAATGATGATAATTAAAATGTACAAAATATACATAATTATATACTAAAATATTTACATTACAAAATATCGTTTAAAAAATCCTCCGCGTCATTGCCGACTGGGAAGGTTCCCAGAATGCTGGCTGTGTTGCCACGTTGGATGGCGATACTTATTCTTTGGGCCAGAAAAGCCTTCTGGTCCTGAGAAGCATCGATTAGGCGTTTAGCAATGTCTCTATAAAGGCGGCGAGCACTCGGACCCCATGACCCCAGTGTCTCAACCCCAAACGGCTCAAATATGTAATCACCTGCTAGGTTAGCATATTTACGCCGTTTGAGGTCTTCAGCCGATGCAGCAGCAGCGCCGGCACATCGGGATGTGCTTGGAAGGTGTCAAGGTGCTAAGGTGTCAACGCATGTAGCGTCCCACACCAAAGGCCTTCCTATCTTCCACGGTAGCAACGACATACCGTCCGGTCTCTTTCCATCGCTTCGTGCTAAACCATTTGGTTCACGTACGGCCGGAAGATATGCGATGGAAAGAGCCCTACGAATTATGTCGTTTAGAATAGCGTGCCGAGGTATACGACCTGCGCTTCTGCTACAAGGAAGACCATGGTGTACCAGATTATCGGCGGCTACTCCACAGGTGCAATGATGCGGGGATACACAAGGTGTACCCAGCCGAAGGCAAGTGGCAATGCGGAATGTTGTGTCGTCCAACATTGTACCGATGTTGGGCGATGGGAGCGCCTGGATCCATAACCCTGACTCCCATTCTCCAACAGCTAGTAGGCGTGCACGTTCCGAAATATTGACACAAGTGTCAATTGCTGTATTTATTCTCAATTTACAGAGCGGCAAATCCCACAGTCGCTGTGAGCCTAGGCGTGAGGGCAGGTCAGTGTCGGGGCAAGACATCCTCCAAGCATTTATGGCATCGGTCTTGCATCGAACCTCGGAATCAATCAGTGTATTTGACAAAATTTTCTTGACTAATTCTTCGGTGGTATGGACCGACTACAGAAATGCTGGCAGACTGACATCTGTGACTTTACGAATACCTAGCCCGCCCAAGCGAACTGGAAAAGACGCTTGGACCCAGGCTCGGTCCTTAATATTTACATTTAAAATTTTACACAAAGAATTTTGTATTAAGTTGTCTAGTCTGCCCAAAATTTCTACATTATTCCAAAATTGTCCTGAACGGAAGGCATGTGTAAATTTGGGTACGAAAAGACAAAAACGAAGAATAGTGAAAGCTGAATGAATACTGATATTACATAGACTATCAATAACCTGATCAAAATTTTGAATTTTTTCCTCGATAAAAGTGGAAAAGCCCTCTTCTAAAATTGGGGACCCCAGGAGGCGTAAAGAAGTTTTGTCCAAAACTTTTATGTTGGGGGCCAAACAGTTGAATTTGGAGATTGTTGTTAATTTATCTGTGTTTTCAGATATAAAAATCTCATATTTATTCGGGTTCAGTTCTAAGCCAATTGACTGAAACTCGTTCTTTATTAGGGTTAAATCTTGTAAAACTGTCTCTACTTTTCCCCCTAAAGTCCCATCGTCTAGGTACCAAATATAAAATTTTGATTTTATTTTTTGAATTATTGGGTTAATGGCCAAACTGAAGATTGGTCTGGTCCCAACGGATCACCTTGCTGACATCCAACGGCTGAATTCAAAAGGTGGTCGTTATAAATTAATTTTGTTGGCTGACTATAGCATTGCCAAAGAAAGTTAAAAATTTTGGGGGTTTCTAATTTGGCCTGTGTCAGCAAGGTGTCCCTGTTTACAGAGTTGAAGGCGTTTTTCAGGTCAACTTTCAAGATGACCTTTGCGATTGCGGCCTCACAACCTCCTTTTGAAACAAAACCACCTAATTGAAAGGGCTGAAATAGTAGTAAGCTCCGTACTATAAAAACGACAACAAATTTTGGCTGCCAAACGCCGCAAAGTGCTACCTACGGCAATGGGACGAATGCCACCATCCTTCTTGTTAAGGGCACATAAATTGGCCCCATACAAAATATCTGTGATGCCACTGTCCACATTGTCTGAGAGCATGAGGTTGACTAGAGCTGTTAGCTCCCTCAGAAGTGCATCACCAGCTTCCCCAGCGCTCGGACACATCAGATCCTTAAGGTGCTGTGGTGTCAGACCGTCAAGTCCACCAGCTGATCCAAAACGAAAGGAGTCAACAGCTGTATATATTTATATATACCAAATCTTTATTAAATAAATTTCTCTTGGGACCGAAAAGGGAACGACAAATCTCTTAGGCTACAGATATGATTAGATTATTCTCAGATTTTTATAATATTACTTGACAAAATTGTAAAATTTTGACATTCATATGTGCTCTTTATGTGCCTAAACTGAATAAATGAAATTGATTCTTTGATAAAAGGCGTCATATGTTGACATTTCCAAAAATATACACTTGGTAATATAACTCGATAACTTGATCCTCGTATTCGACGTTCAAACGTGGCCTAACATTAAGCCGGATAAAGTTCTACTGTTGCTTAAGTGGCGATCGGGGTAACATAAACCCTAATTATTATAATGTGTTTCAATCTCAGAAATGACCGGAATCGGAAATAGAATAGTACGTACGTTAGAGGCGGACGTGCCTCACATACATTATTACTCATGTGTGAATAGCTATAAGCTTATTGATCAACTAATCTAGTGGCTTAGTGTTGTTTTATGAGCCTACCACACACACATGCTTCACCATAGTGATACCTGGTAGGCTTCTCGTACGTAAAGACTGAACACGTCGTCGGGAGCTACCACACGGCACGGTTAAATCCTTCAGTCCTACATTTTTGTCGAAATCATCGGAGTGGAAACACGTTTTTCAGTAGTGTACATACCAGCCTGTCAGGTTATTAGTCATTCATCATCTCAGCACATTTAATTCCCACTACTGGGCATAGGTCTCCTCCAAAGAGGGGGGAATCAGTCTACGCTGATGATTAGAGATATTTAGATTAGGAAAGGTTTACATTATTATTAAATATGGTTATTAGACAAATCACTTTTTAGTATATTTAAAGTCAGTTTTAGACAATACGTAATTTTTTTTTTATTCATTTATTATCAGGCTATGACATAAAAGTTACAGATCTTATATTAACTTTTTCTACGGCCTTACTTAGTTTTAACTGCTTCGGTGGCGTGGTCGGTAGTGCATCGGCTTTCGACTCCGGGGCCTCGGGTTCGATTCCCGGGTCGAATTAAATATTTATGTTAGGATGTTCTCTATATATAGTACTACTAGTACTGTTGTCTAGATCCCATAGCACAAGCTTATAGCTTAGTTTGGGCTAGATGACGTTGTGTGAGGACGTCTAAAATATTAATTTATAAATTTATCAATAGGCATCTATAAATACTATGTTCGGTACATGCTGTAAACGTATCAGTAACCTAGACTTCATAACTGAATTATCTAATAAAGCTGTGGTTTTCAAACTATATCAAACTAATTTAAACTTAGTCGAGTGTGTGAAATACATATGAAGCTCTAAGTCGATTGGCTGAATATTTCCAGACCAGTTATGTAATCAGTTAAATTCCTTGGATTATGAATATTGGTATATTGACGGCATTAGTTTTCGGGACTTATACAAAAAATTTAAAATTTTGTCTCTTTCCATCCAAAGGTTGCCTGGAAAAGATCGCTTCTTAGCGATAGGGCGTAAATCCTGTAAATTAAATAAAAGTGAAACGGTGTACAAGTGTTTTTGTTAGCATGTATTACTATAAGTTTCACCAAGTGCCGACAATCGAAACCATCAACTATGTTTTTCTTTAAGTATATTTTATTGTTTCTATACAATGTACAAAAAAAAGAGTATTTATCATATCTTATAATACCAATAAATAAAAAATAGAATACCAGGTGCTTAGCTACCTGTATTCCCAATTTCAATCAAACATAAGTTTGGAGGTAAATATTATTATAGTGTACTGTAGAAACACACAAAGGCTTAACCATTTATAATATTAGTACCTTGGACTCTTGTAAGACGAGGCAGTACTTCAATCATAACTTTCACATTTAAGTTTTGACGCAGCTTGAGCTATTAAATACTTTGGACACGAGCTTTCCGATTCAGTTATTTATTCATTTATTTATTTGGTACCATACTCAGTTTGACTCTGAGCCAGTATGGCACTGACATTGGAAGGAACTTAAATGTTTGATTTGGTGTTCCAAATACAAAATTCTAAATAAAGAAATAGGTGGAATGCCTGTCAAAAACATGCCCTAGTTTAAAATGATGAACGACTACCGTGTTGATAGATCGTTTTGACCACGTCATGACAAATGTACGAGCTATTTTTTAAATAGAAAAAAAAAACATGCGAGTACATATAAAAGTGAAAATAACCAAGATCCACACCAGTATTATAATAACGTAGAATTTGAAAAAGGAAAGTGTAACACGAAAAGATTTGTTCCGTACCGGAGTATGAAGAATATTAAAAGATATAAAAGAGTCTCTTAATAAGCCCGTCTTCACCGACCGGGGTTCGCTATAGGCGAAAGCAGCTTTGCATGTTGTATGAATGATCACTGAGAATATACACGGCGGTTTACCCACGATATGACTCTTTGACGTCATCGCTGTCTCGTTCTTAGCAAACAGTTTCAAAGCGTTATAACTTGTATGGAATGTAGATAAACAGTCTATTTCAGTATGAAACTCAACTTTTGCTTGCTAGATTACAATGAAATAAATCACTTGGAACTATGAAAAGGGTCATGGGGGCTAATCTGACATAATTTGAGTCTTGTAGTAACATGCACCTGCCAACTAGTTAAACATCTCATCTACTAATGAATTTTATTCGATAGGAACATGAGCGCATACAGTTATAACAGTGACTTAATCATTATAATATTAAGGGTACGTTTTTATCCTACGTCACGGAGACGCCGTCCGCTGCGCGTTGAGACCACACCAGTCAGCTTGTGATCAGAGTGGGTACCATCCAATGTAAACGTCATCGGACAGCAATAGGAGATCGTATATGTATGTACCTTTTTTTTTCTTTATTTTTTTAGTTTTTTTTAGTTCCGCGGCCTAGGGCCGCGGCCGCTCTAACGTCCGTTGCTGGGCGTCTCTGGTTACAAGCAGAACGTATTTCCAGTGGCGCCCGGCGGACTTTGACCACCGCTGTGGTCTCTGCGGGGGTTGGGTCGGGATGAGAATCCCGCGTCGTTGGGGTAGCGTCAGTGAGTGAATCTGGTTGCGTGCTATGGGGCAAAGGCCCCGCAGCACGCAACCCTTCTAGCCTGCTTCTGTAAGGACGGCGGGTGGCGATCCCACCGTCCTCAGGCCCCGATCATGGAGGTCGATGGTCTTGGGCGTAGATGAGTCTGCGGCGCTCACGCCGTTGACTACGGAACTCGGCGGGGAGGGTACGCTCCCTCTCCCTCTCGGCTGCCTCCTTCGCGAGCACGACTTGCTCGCAGAAGGACACGGCCGCGTTCCACCTACTCCCGCTGGAGACCATGGCTTGAAGCATGGTCTCCAGCGAGAGGGTATCCACGCCCAGACCCACTAGTCCCGGCGCTGACTCGCCCACGCTGAGCGATGATGGTGGCACCCCACTTGGGTTGCTCAACTCGCACCCTCCATGACTCCATGAGATCCTGTCGGAGTTGGGACCGCCGGTCATCGATTTCTCGAGAATATGTATGTACCTACTTTAACATTATTACGATCCTTTTAGGGTGTCAGTTAGATATTACTGAAAATAGGGAAAGTTTAAAAATAGAATAGAAATAACGTCCATATTTTAAATACGAGTATCTATATGGCCATGTATTTGAAGGGGGCATAATCCATATTTTTCCTTTATATTCATGGAATGAGAAAGAGATAATACACACTACACGTTACAGAACCAGATTTTACTAACTTTATCCAACCCCAGTGGAGTGCACAAGTAGAGCACGCGTACATTTCATGAAGCATTAGTATAGGAGCGAATTTCAAGCTGTAACTTCCTTTTGAATGAAGCTAGAACTCTAAATATTATTGGTTTCTACAGGAACCTTATCGAATCAGAACTAAATATAATATTTTCATGCCACCTAGGTGAAGCACGGGCATCAGTAATAACTTAAAAAGAAAACCTCACTGGCATAAAAAATGAGCACTTAGTATTCAGTACGTACTGTGGTTGCTACTATCTAAATGGACTCCGTATTAAAGAGAACGATAGGGTCCAGAGCACAAATGTAGATATCTATTATAAAATGCTTTATGAAACGAATGCTCCGGTTGTAGCTTTTGTTCTTTTCTCCAAGTCGCTCGCTTTTTAATGAAACGCACGACGCGACGTGTCGTCAAAGAGCGAACGGATGCGGCATTCGTTCAAAGGAATTGTGGGCGACAGCGTAATACGTATCTATTGAAGTGCTCTGCTCTGAGTGAATCGAGTGGAAATCTTTCCGTTTCCCTGGTAACACTAGTAGAAAATCACCGCCTAATACGGTGTCCATTGAGAAGTCATTAGTTCGTAAAATAACGGTTTCTAATAATCGTTTTGAACTTTACTAGTTGACACAATCCTTCTCACGTAAAAATAGTTTTCGTTCCTGAACCCCACTAGAACCTATAACCGGGATATATAGTATTTAACTTCATATCAGCCTAGCTAAGGCTCATTGCTATTCTTGAATTCCAATTATTACTAACGTCATTTTATTTTTTCTTTCTTAAAAAGTAGCATAATACAAATTCAGGTTCTCGATCTAATCAGCAGATGCTGCAGAGTACTACTACTCGTTTTATAAAGAGGAAAGATTTGTATTTTTGTGTGTATGTTTGTAATGAATAAACTCAAAAACTACAGTGCCGATTTCAAATATTCTTTCACCATTGGAAAGCTACATTCACCCTGAGTAACATAGGCTACTTTTTATCCCGGAAATGTGTTCCCAACGTGAACCGGGAACGTGTAAACTAAATCACGCGGGCGGAGCTGCGGCGATCAGCTAGTATATCATAAAGATACCGCGATAAAGTATAAAATATTTAATTTCATTTGTAGTAGGTACTTCCTGAGACTATTATACCTTTGAGAAAAATATTATTTATCAATGAAATTGAAAATATATCAGGAAGATAAATATTAATAAATAAATATTTTTGGACATTCTCCCATAATGTCATCTAGCCCAAATTAAGCTAATATATGCTTGTGCTATGAGATCTAGACGACTGATAAACATACTTATATGTATATTTCTAAATAAATACATATTATAAATAGAAAACACCCATACTCCGAAACAAACATTTGTGGATCACACAAATAATTTGATTCGACCCGGAATCGAACCTGGAACCTCAGGGCTGGCAGTCTAATACTCATACCACTGCGCCACCGAGGCAGTCATGATGATATTACTTGTAGATGTACTTACTTGTAAATGTAGCTATTATATTAGGAGCAGTACGTAATTGCGTCCGCAATACCTACGTCACAGCACAGAACCAGGGGTGGGGGACCCAGTATCACCGGTACTTAATTATTCGTGGTTTGGTATCTCGGTCTATAATGGAACACGGAACATCAGGAACGATATTTATGAAATGTCAACATAAATCTTCCTTTAACGAGGCAAGAACAAAAATAGTGTAAATTGTTCAGTTTGTCTACTAATGTGAATTCACACGGGACTTTATACAGATCATTTCTTGTCGAAAACATTTCATTTGTGACTCCTTGGTGACTTCGGGAAAATGGAACAAAGGTTGATTGACTGACGCAGATGCACACATTTTCTTAATCTTACATATTATAGGTCACACTATAAGTTTTGCGTAACTTAAAAAAACAACATATTCAAACCATTAAATTATGTTTATTGCTTTTCAAAATACTCTTCTTTACATTTTAAACATTTTTTCATGCGATTGAACCATTTTTTAAAACAGGAAGACCACAGATCTGAAGATATGTTTTCTATGTGCTGATTGAACGCTATCACTGCCTCTTCGGAGTTGGTAAAAGTGAAACCTCTTATCAAATCTTTGATTTTGGGGAAAATACAGAAATCACAGGGTGCTAGGTCAGGACTATGCGCAGGATGGGTGACGAGTTGTACTTTTTCGAAAGCTAAAAATGACTTTGTTTTGTTGGCCGTGTGTGAAGAAGCGTTGTCATGATGTAGGAGAACGCGGCTTTTGGGTCGTCTTTCGCGAACTTTTTCTGACACCCTGGGTAAACAAATGGTACCACTCGGCATTAACACTCTTTTGATCTTCAAGTGGAATTGTACATATAGGACCCGTAGCTGAGAAAAAAAACGCGATAATTTTTTTACCAACGATTCTCGCCTGCCTCACTTTTGTTGGCTTGTTCTCATTTTCAAACACCCATTCACAAGATTGCTGTTTTTTTTCGGGTTCAAAACAATAAATACACGTTTCCTCTACTGTGACAATGTCATAATCAGCATTCGAATGTCCGTGGTCGTACATCAGTAGCATCTGTGAGCACCATTCCACACGAGCCCGCTTCTGCTCCGCTGTCAGTTCATGAGGGATCCAACGACAACAAAGTTTCCGAACTTTCAATTCTTCGTGTAAAATTTTCTGGATTTGACTTATACCAATCCCCAATAGTCCTTGAATTGTCTCATAGGTAATCCGCGGGTTTTCTTCAGTGAACCGCTTAACAGTAGCCACATTATTTTCGTTGCGACGGCAGTTGAAGGCCGCCCTTCACGACATTCGTCATGTAAAGAAACTCGACCTCTCTCAAATTCAACCAAACCATCGCCTCGCGGTGCTCAAATAAGGTGCTTCTCTCCCAAAAGCATTTTGAAGACGAGCGGCACAGTCTTGCGTGGAAAGAGAACTTTTAAAATCATAAAATATCATCGCTCTAAAATCTTTTCGACTTAATTCCATTTTCGTTGCATACGTAGAACTTTGATGTGTGATAAAAAACAATTGACAAATAATTTCCCGCCAATTGTTTTTTTTATTACTAAGAAGGTTGCAACGTTTAAAAAATTATAACATTCGAAATTCAAATAGTTCCGATTAGCTAGAAGTGCAAAACTTTTAGTGTGCCCCATGTATATGTATAAAACCTATATCAACGAGGGCGAAGGCAGAGGGAATCTTCAATAAGTACCAACATATTGCCAGTTTTAGTTATTAACAGAGTAAAGGTTTATTAATATCTATTAACTTTTGGTTTATATCAGTTATGTACGTATAATAAATCATCATTCACCAAGCCTTTTCCCAACGCAGTTGGGGTGGGCTTGCCAGTCTAACTGCGATTCGACTGAACTTCGAAATTTTCCGAAAAGCGACTGCCATCTGACCTCCAAAACCCATGATCGATATCGAAGTTCTATAGTTATACCGGTCGGATTTTGTTTAAGTACTCGTATAATAAGTATTCAACTATATCTAAACTATACTAGTGGTTCTGTGAACCGTAGACTTCGGGAGTGGCTTTGTTTATTCTTAAATTGTATTTATTTGCATGACTTTATATGGGTTGCTATGGTTACGGATTGCATTCTTGACGGACCGTAGACTTAGGTGGTCAAAGTCCGCCGGGCGCCACTGGAAATAGTTCTGCTTGTAACCAGAGACGCCCGGCAATGGACGTTAGAGCGGCCGCGGCCTTGGGCCGCGGAACTAAAAAAATAAAAAAAGACCGTAGACTTCGGGAGCTTTGTTTAGCAAATTTATTTTTTAATTTTCTTTATTACTCTTTAATTTTTCATCCAATCCAAAAAATATCATTCACATGTTATTTATTGTAAGCAAGGAGTGTGTGTGTGTAAAGTTTCATGAAAATCGTTTGATAAATACGGCCACAACCATGATCTGACAGAACCCGTAGATGTAGAGATGTAGAGGTACAGACAAGACAAAAGAAATTCTCCCCAGTCTGCAAGTTGAAACGGAGATAAAATAAAGTTGGGTTGGTTAAGAGGTAAATGGCTCCAAAACGGCTGGACCAAGTTCGCTAATGATTTTTTTGTTGTGTTCGTTATTATCAGGTTCTTTCAGAAGGTTCTTTTAGAAAAATAAAATTGTGTTGAACATTAGAAAAAATAATGCGGTACTAAGTTCGTCGGGACAGCTAGTATATTATCTATGTATATATATATATAAAACAAAGTCGTGTTGGTTAAGAGATTAATTGGCTCGAAAACGGTTGGACCGATTTCGGTAAATCTTTTTTTGTTGTGTTCGTTGTTATCAGGAGAAGGATATATTGGAAGAAAAAAGAAAGCTGTGCCATAGAAACCATAGAAAAATTAATGCGGTACGAAGTTTGCCGGGACAATTAGTTTATAGATATAAATATTGGAGACTGATTGAATCCGAGGTGCGATGCAAAACCGATGCCATAAATGCTTGGAGGATGCCTTGCCCCGACACTGACCTACCCTCACGCCTAGGTTCACAGCGACTGTGGGATTCGCAGCTCTGTAAATTGAGAATTAATACACTAATTGACACTTTTGTCAAGATTTCAGAGCGTGCACGCCTACTAGCTGTTAGAGAATGGCTGACTCCCAAGTCAGGGTATCGCCCAACATCGGTACAATGTTGAACGACACAACCTTCCGCATTGCCACTTGCCTTCGGCTGGGTACACCTTGTGTATCTTCGCATCATTGCACCTGTGGAGTAGCCGTCGATAATCTGGGACACCATGGCCTTTCTTATAGCAGAAGCGCAGGTCGTATACCTCGGCACGCTATCCTAAACGACATAATTCGTAGGGCTCTTTCAGCCGCAGGTCTTCCGGCCGTACGTGAACCAAATGGGTTAGCACGAAGCGATGGAAAGAGACCGGACGGTATGTCGTTGCTACCGTGGAAGATGGGAAGGCCTTTGGTGTGGGACGCTACATGCGTTGACACCTTAGCACCTTCACACCTTCCAAGCACATCCGGATGTGCCGGCGCTGCTGCTGCATCGGCTGAAGGCCTCAAATGGCGTAAATATGCTAACATAGCAGGTGATTACATATATGAGCCGTTTGGGGTTGAGACACTGGGGTCATGTGGTCCGAGTGCTCGTCGCCTTTATAGAGACATTGCTAAACGCTTAATCGATGCTTCTCAGGACCAGAAGGCTGGCTATTTTCTGGCCCAAAGAATAAGTATCGCCATCCAACGTGGCAACACAGCCAGTATTCTGGGAACCTTCCCAGTCGGCAATGACGCGGAGGATTTTTAAACGATATTTTGTAATGTAAATATTTTTAGTATATTATTATGTATATTGGAATTCTTACTGTAAATAAATACCCACACACTTGGACACGTGATACATTATTATCAGTCAAAATAACAAAGGGACTACGTGTGCACTAATCCCTTTGTTTTGTCATCATTTACTCGATGGTTATCGAATTTCTAACCAATTATCCCTTTTAATATAGTTCGTATAATTGGGTAACTATCTATTTAATAAACCTGTCAAATACCGTCCAGTTTTTGTTTAGTAAAACAATAATAATTAAATTATCAAACTAACGACCGGGCTTCGCGTCTGATAGACTCAACAATATCATACAACATTATAAATAATAAAGTCGCTATCCGCTGTCTCTCTATCTCTATGTATGCTTAGATCTTAAAAATATGCAACGGATTTTGATGCGGTTTTCACCAATGGATATAATGGTTTTTGAGGAAGGTTTTAGTATAGAGTTGATCAAGCGGACTACTACCACTAGTACACAATACACCAATAGATTACATTTTTTTGACTGCTTCTGTGGCGTGGTCGGTAGTGCATCGGCTTTCGACTCTGGAGTCTCGGGTTCGATTCCCGGGTCGAATGAAATACTTGTGTGATCCACAAATGTTTCTTTCGGAGTTTGGGTGTTTTCTATGTATATTATGTATGTATTTAAAAATATATAAGTATGTTTATCAGTTGTCTAGATCCCATAGAACAAGCTTATAGCTTAGTTTGGGCTAGATGATGTTGAAAATATTTATTTATTTATATTTATTTAAACCTTTCTCACATGTCACTCTTATCTATTGATAAAAACAGCATGAGAATCCGTTCAGTAATGTTAAGTTTATCGCCAACAAACAGACGACGCGATGGATTTTGTGTTGTAATAGGCGTGAAGCGATAAATCAGAGTGAACCATGGGCTATAAATCGTCATTAGCCAGTATTGCTCAAATAAATCATGTAGGGGTACACCTATTCAATCACTCCTGACTACTCGATACTGAGGCACGTACACGATAACATATATGACTTATATAAAAAAACAAATATTTTGTTGGTGTCAGGTAACAGGGGAGTGAAAGTAATACCAATGACCTAATATTTTTACAATATTTGTCAGGGATCGTTTGTTGATATACCACTTGTTGGTGTAGTTGGCTTGACCACCTGGTTTCCTGGGGGGCCTAAATCAATATGTCAGGCGACTGACAGACTGAGGACGTGACGAAACTATAAGAGGAACCTACGAAAAAGAGCATAAATGAAACTACTAACCCCTCGGTGGCACCTCCATCGTTGCCGGGAAAACCATCAAGTATCTAGGTATGCTCCTAGACGGTGGTTGTTCATCGAGCATTTCCGGCGACTGTCACCAAAACTGGTGGGGATGGGGACTTCCCATCCGCCCGGCACGGCAGGCTGTTCCCCAATAGTCAAAAGTGCACAAATATATAGTTTGAAATCTCGGACAATTATTAGGTTCCATTTTATGGGGGTAATTATCTTCTGTACTTTACAGTTTGAGAAGGTAATGACGTACCAATAATCCCACTAGACCATCTTATGTCAGAGAGTTATGAACCTAAACTACTCGTGGTACGGTGCAGTTTCTACTTAGTTAGATAAAGTTCAGTATTATTATGTAAATGTGAGAAGTCTCTCCAGTGAGCGTGATGTTATGCTTGTAACAGCGTGTATTGGCATTCTCAAAGCGAAGGTGAGGAATAAGTATAGTAAAGTAGCAACAAGTGATTTATATTGCCTTTCTTATGTTTCTTTTTTAACCGAATGGACTAGAAGAAGGGCTTTATTTAGAGAAACAAATAACAGTGCCCATTTGTTTGTAAGTGGTCGCTTAAATGGTCGAATAGTAGACCTTACGAATATTAAAAACATTATTTAACTTCGGCTTTTTACCTAATTTCCTCCAAATAAAAAAAAACTTACATTATAAAAATGTCTTCTATAAAGAACATTTGTGCCAAGTTTCGATAAGACCCGTTAAACATGTGGCCGCTAGCCCGGAACACACATACAGAGAAACAGACAGATGAATGCAATATTGTACAGTAGGTATGTTCTCAAACAGTAGACTTCACTGGCTCAGTCAATTAAGTGGGTAGGTACGGTACCTACTATATTTAATGTATCAAAACATTCTTGTGCGTCTTCCGCAACTGGAAAATTCTTAGCAAGGAACTAACAAATAATAAATGAATAAATTGGTATTTGTACTGGTATGTTTATATTTCTATTCCATTTAGAAAATCACACATGATTTCCCGATTAGGTAGGTTCGTCATTAACTCTCAGTTGAATCCACGTAAAAGAACGGATAGCTTTCAATTGAATTCGACAGCCAGGAACTTTTGTACGAATTACAACCATTGATCACACCGACATTTTTTTTAAATAGTTTGATAGATGTTGAACTGTGATTATTATACTCAATACATTTATTGCTTCCATAATGTGGTACAGAGCTTAAAATAGTTATAGTTACAATTATGGACCCTGTCAGGCACAGCACAATGTTTGTCTGGAGAGAGGAGAAATTTTACTTGCTAGCTGCATTTATTTATTTAAGTATTTTGGTTAATGTTATTTATTTATTACACATAACTTTGTTAAATTTTACGGTTTTGTTGGATATTATTATACATATATTACGTTTCTTTTTTATTATTATTAAGTACGAGTATATAAATAAAAATTTTAGTACATTTATTAAAAATGACAATATTATTTTAAGATGTTATTAGTAAGTATAATCTTAGTTCGATATAAATCAGCCTCTGATAAAAATAATTATCTGTACCTTAACTTTTTTGTGGCTTGCCTGTGGCATAGTAAGTCGTGACCTGCGTTATACGGCTACCAGAGAGGTCTTCGGTTCTAACCGGGAGTCGGGTCAAATATTTGTACGATCTGTAAATATTAGTTTCGTAGTTGTCTCTCTCTTCAATCTCTCAATCAGTATCAGTTACGTGGTAGGAACTCATAGCACAAACTCTGCTTACATTGAGATGTACTGTTCAATTGTCCTTACATATTTAGTTATCGCTCGGCGGGTATCAAGACAAATACAATAAATTGTAGGTACTTAATAGAACCATTCACGCTCATTCATACAAATCACTTCGCTCCTGTTGCTTCAATTAGTATGGACACGCACAACAAAAATTACTAAACAACTTCATCTAGATTAGTTACCTACTCGGAAACTAATATTGACTTTGATCGATGTGCGTGGAATGTTTTAATTATCAATGGCTTCTCTTGTCCTAATAGATAGGTAGTGTTTACTCCCTAGACTGTTTACACTATATGGCAAAAGGGACGGTCAAACTCGTCCTTCACATGCGATGTACACCACGCATTATGACATCTGAACAGGATCTGGTCTATACAATTGGCATGGTAACGAACACACTGGTCATTCACCACGCTGTCTTACGCGTCACCGTGCCAGATTCGCGTGTTCCCATTCTATCCCACGCGTACGACGCTGTCACACACGTTTAAAGTGTCATAGTGCGTATAGATAATGTAAACGTCAGACGTTGTAAGACGTGGGACCAGTGTGTCGCTGTTTTCCACCCCGCGTGGCATACGTCGTATCTGAAGTCGTAGGCTAGTCAAGCTTTTAGCTTTATAGTTTCATACGCCCTATGAGCAGCCACAGCGAGTACTTCAGAGCCACATTGACATAGTTCAGAGTGCGTACCTGAGCCGCCCGGAAAAGGACGTAGAAGAGGCCGCGGCCTTAAAAAAACTCTGAGCATGGTAGTCTCGTCGACCAATGTTAACGCAATAAAATACACGTCAAACATTGACACAACAACTGACATCAAATTACCGAATTGGGACCAAATTGAAATGGGACCAATTGGAAAATAGTAACTTTCATTTAAAAAAAAAAAAAATCGGTTCACCCAGTCCACAGATATAAGGTAACAAACATAAGAAAAAACATACAATCGAATTGAGAACCTCCTCCTTTTCTGGAAGTCGGTTGAAAAATGACGTTCACGTAACCGAATCATTATGAAATGTTTCTTTGATTATTACTGGCTGATCCTGATGTTGCTGCGTGTACCTGTCATAGATTCCCATGGATATCCAAAGTGGATAGTCTGGATACGGTAATAGACCGCATTAAATAATACACAAAGATTTGTTACTTTACCGTTTACCTACAGCAGTAATTGGCTCATCATGCGTCAGATAAAACATAAGATGGAGTGTCCAAAAATGAGAAACCACCAGCTTCAATATTGGACGTGCTGTTCAGTGGAAATGTTACGTGGGAACAACAAGGTGACTTGCGAAATATGGGCGTATTCACCCTTGGCATGCCTGGTAGGGTCACACAGACCCATCATTAAACATAAATTGCTGCAGTTCATTCAAATTTGAATTTTGCACGCAACCATCCTCAGTAGCCGACCGTTATGAGTCTCTAGATGTCCGAAACCGGTCATTTCAGTCCAGGGTAAGGTTGTTCAGAACAAATATGTGATTTAAGTGCGCGTGTACCTGTTATAGTACAACCTTCATACATGATGCAAAATAAAAACGCTACGCTTACGCTTTTGTTAAAATCGCTGCTTATGTTTAATTATAAGAATAGGTACTCTTTTGGTTACAATAGAGATGCCCGATGTCTCGTAAATTTTTTACTGAAATATAGTTAACCGGATGCCACGTATTGATCAAGGTAATGGTCTACACATGTGTCAACTTTGGTCCAAATCTGTTGAACGTTTTACACTTGGTTGAGTGACACACAATATCTAGACATCTTCGATAAATATTAAGCTAACTATAATATGATCCGCCGGGCGCCACTGGAAATACCTTCTACGTGACCAGAGACGCCGGGCAACAGAGGTGAGGCCGGCTGGGGTCTTGAGCCACAGAATTAAAAAAAAAAGCTATAATATGAGTAGTAGTTGTATCAAAATATATATTTTAAAGCGCTTTAAGATTTCCGTAGAATGTAACGTCTATAAGAGAGCTCTAATTGGACTGCAGAGACTCTATTTGGTGTGTAACATCTATCCTCGCTGAGGGAATTTTAGTTTGAATTACAGAGTGATTTTGAATATTCTATAAGTAGTCCTCGATAACGGCAATAGTATTACGTGGGACCGAGAAAATTACTGACAAAGTGTGGGTGTATAATGCACATCTGCCTTCCCCTTTGGGGATATTAGCGTGATGTATATATGTCTGCAATAAGAGACTATAAGTTATTTTTTACATACAATCTAGATATTACTTTTCTATGATCGATGTTTGATATACAGGCCACGATCACTCCCACTTAAATGCTCGCCGGTAAAACAACCTCGACCTTAACCATAGTACAGTACAAATGATTCTATGTTTGACGTCACCGAATCGTCGCCGAAAAGACGCCTTGTTTAAAATTCTATTATGGCGCCACACATATCTATCATTTATAACTTATATGTAAATTGTGATGTATGAATAATATTACTGGCGAGTAATGCGTTCACGTGAATGAATTACCAACATCTATACAAACTCGCACATTTATAATTATTATTATAATTATAATATTCGTAGGATAATTACCATAGTTCGCTACGAGCCGCTACGTATCATAGAGGACCTCTACAATCGTTGTCATACTCGTAGCTCGTCGTAGATCAACAACCACCCGCTTATTAACTTCATCATGCTTGTTTTGTAGTACATGTAATTTAACTGTTATGATTCTAATGTTGATGATATTGAGCTTGTTTTTTCACAAATAAAAACTGCATAATATCCAATCAATATTAAATATACCTAATTCAATCTTATGTACACAAGCTAATATTTATGTATTTCTTCGTAAAAATAGTCCGAGGCACACAGGACTTTAATTGTCTGTGCCATAGCGGCGGGCACGTCTGACGATTTTGTTGCCTTTCATCAACATTTCATCACAAGGCAACGGGTTTAAAATTTATTTATTTTCAACCTAACAATATAGGTGCTACTTTTTATTCAATTCATTCAGCCACGGTGCCCGGTGACGGCAATGGGCTTGCCTCCTATTACGTGGGACTAAAAATACTGGCAAATTGTGGGTGTGTATAGATACAGGCGTGATATTTGTGTGTGTGAGATTTTCGTATAAAACCTTTTGTATCCTCGTGAAGTACGTAATTTGTTTTCGAACTTTTGCGTATAACTTCCATTTTATACAAGCCTTTTCAACTAACAAATGTATCGAAGTTTCTTGTTTATGTTTTGTTTTATATTTGCAACACAAATAAGTAAGACGAAAATGGCTGCATTGTTTTTGTAGCACTTTTGGTTCTTCGATTCAAGGGGTAGAGGTTTAAGTCAATACACAATTTAAAAGTCAAGTTTTAGTAACTTATGTATAACTTTTAAAACTCTTGAGTAAATGTTGGCTCTTTTTAGTATTTTATTTGATACCTAATAGCAAGACAGTTACCATTAACTGTTAACTTTTCTTTCATTTTATGATTGCAGATATAAAAGTTAGTAAGTTAGGTAATAATTTCAGTATATTTTATAAGTAATAAGAATGAAAAAAGCATCGTTCTTTACTGGTCAGGGCTGGCATTCATTCGTACTAATGACTTTTTGAACTGCCCTCAGTTGAGACCAACATCAAATAGATAGCTTCTCGCTGTATTTCAAGTGGCAACCGATTGCTTCAGGAATTAACATCCTCTACCTCTGTTCTGTGCAATTGACTGCCTCGGTGGCGCAGTGGTATGAGTATGCGACTGCCGACCCTGAGGTCCTAGGTTTGATTCCGGGTCTAATCAAATTATTTGTGTGATCCACATATGTTTGTTTCGGAGGTTGATTGTTTTCTATGTATATTATGTATGTATTTAGAAATATATAAGTATGTTTATCAGTTGTCTAGATTCCATAACACAAGTTTATATTAGCTTAATTTGGGCTAGATCACATTGTGTGAGAATGTCCAAAAATATTTATTATTATTAATTTTATTATTTTCCTACGATAGGTACCTACGTAGCTACGTAGTAGGAAATAAATAAATAAAAAGATTATTAGGTAGTTAACCCCAGTGGTATTGTATTAGTGAATAGTAAAAGTATTACCATTGAATAGGGGAATAGTGGTTATGAATATGGATTTTTTTCATTGTTTCATAACCAGTTATCAAATTAATAATACATTTTTTCCATTTTCAAAACCAGAACCTCCTATTCTGTTATGATCGCCTGGTACTTTTTCAGAATAATGAGTTCAAACATTCAATCGGTTTTCAATGAATTTAAAAGAATTTAAAATCTTGAAGGCTCTTATGTTGTTATGTATTCCTGGTACATTTGAGGTGGACGGTGGAAATTTTATATTTCCCACGTAACACCCAGGTGGTCACAGGTGGCCCGCTGTAAAAAAAACTTTCCACGGTCCACCCAGGTGGTCTCAGCAGGTGAACGGTGGTAAATAAGCGTGCCTACGCTAGGGTTGCCCCCTATTACGTGGGACTAAAAATACTGGTAAACTACCTATTACCTATTATATGGTATGAGCTACATAGTGAGTTTTACTCAGCAGAGCTATATAGGGGCGGGGCCCCAAGTGATTAGATACTACGTCCTCGCCGTCCGCCCTGGACCCCAACAGGACCACGGTAACGCAGTGGCAAGTTGGGTGACCGAACGTATTTAGTCTGAACTTGGTGCCAATAAAAATTGTGATCATTATGAATAGTGAACCCGACGATACCCCCGGTCCCGATACTGCCTTTTCCCGGGCAGTATCAACCGACGACTTTACGTATCCATCACGGACTCCGATGCAAATTGATTTGGGGGCTCGCGCCGCGCCGCCTAGCTGCAGCGCGATGTCGACGCCCCAAGGAACTGATGCTGCTGGGACTGACGATGGGTCAGCTCCCAGCAGTATGAAGAAGAAGGGCCGCTCTTCTGCGACGAAGAAGAGGACCCTCGAGGAGAAGGGGGGGCCGCCGCGTGACCGTAGCACCAGCTGCTCCGGGTGGGGGTCCCTCCTCTCCACCGATTCGGAGGAGGAGGTGCCGGTCAAGACGGTGCGTACGCGTCTCGACGCGTACAGAAGGCGGCCGCCAACTCCTCCTCCGTCCTCGGTCCAACTGTCCCAGCGAAGTCGCCGGGAAATCGGTGGGCCGCCCGCGCGGGAGCTGATGAGCGTTTTTGCCCGCATGAACGCGGCCATGCGGGGCAACAGAAACGTGGCGGGGAGGAAGAAGATTGTGGCTTCATTGATGGATGAAGCCCAATCTTCCCTCAACAAGCTCCTCGCGCGGAGCGTCACTAAGGAGGAGGCGAGGCTCCGAAAGCAGGTGACGAGCCTGGAGGCGGAGCTCGCTGCTTCCAGGAAGCAGATGGATGACCTGTGGCGGGAGGTCGCTGACTTGACCAAGGTGGTCAAGGCGCCTCCCGGTCCCATGCTGCCGCCTCCTCCTCCGACGGCTGGACCAGCGCCGAAGACGGCGCCACCCACGGCGCCCACCACGGCGCCCACCAAGGCGCCCACGACGGCGCCAACCACGGCGTCCAAAAAGGCGCCCACCACGAGGCCCACCATGGCGCCCACCACGGTGCCCAACACGGCGCACGGATCGCCGCCACAGCCTGTGCCGACTATGGTACAGGTCCTGACGGCGATCGAGAGGCGCCTCGCGGTCCTGGAGGACCGGGCGTACCGCCCTCCGCTAGCACGTCCCGCGTTCTCATACGCGGCGGCTGTTAGCGGTTCTCCCGCTCCAGTACCAAGCGGCACACCCGCTGTCCGCCGCCCTGCTCCGCCCCAGTCCGCTCCAGCGTACCGGTTGCCGGCCGAGACCGCGGCCCAGGCGCGGAAGGCGAAGGGGCGCGGCAAGAAGAGCGGCACCCCTGCCGCCTCCTCTTCCTCTAACGCTCCCGCTGCTCCTTTACATCCCTCCGGACGGGAGGGATGGGAGGTAGTGGGGGCCAAGAAGAGGAAGACGAAGGCCGCCAAGAAAGCGGCCAAGAAAGTGGCCAAAGCCGCCGCGGCGAAGGCGCCGAAGAGGCCCCGCGCTCCTCGCTCCACAGCCGTCGTCCTTACGGTGACGACGGAGGGTGTGGAGAGGGGTGTGGGGTACGCTGATGTCCTAAGGACCGTGAAGTCCTCAGTCAACCTCTCAGCCCTCGATATCCAGGGGGGTCTCCGGTGCAAGACGACACGCACCGGGGCTCGCCTCCTCGAGGTCTCCGGCGCCTCCAGCGGCCCTAAAGCTGACGCCCTAGCAGCGCAGCTTAGGGACGCGCTGGACGCAGAAGCCGTCGGCGTCACCAGGCCCACCAAATGCGCTGCATTGCGCATCACGGGTCTGGATGACGCGGCCACGACGGAGGAAGTAATCTCCGCCGTCGTGGAGGCGGGCGGCTGCCCCCGTGACCAGGTGAAGGCTGGAGACATCTCCTTCGGCTCCACTGGTCATGGGATGACAGTCGTCCAGTGCCCCGTCGCGGCGGCACTGAAAGTGACGGACGGACGAAGCCTCCTCGTAGGGGGCTTCCTAAAGGCGCAGGTGCACCTCCTTCGTGCCCGGGAAACCAGATGTTTCCGGTGCATGGTGGTGGGGCACGTCGGAGTGCAGTGCACAGCGGAAGTCACCGTGGGCGATCGGTGCTTCCGCTGCAGCCGGCCCGGTCACAAGGCAAGTGCCTGTGATGCCCCGCCTCGCTGCTTTAGATGCGAGGCGGAGGGCAAAACTGCGGACCACCGGGTCGGCAGCACAACCTGCGCCGCCTCGAGGCCAAAGCCTCGTCCGTCCGCTGAGAGCGGTGGGGGTGCCGCTACTGCACGGCCAGATGTTTCTCGGCGGGATGCTGATATGGACGTCCATTAATGTCTGACGCCCATATCCGCATCCTGCAAGTGAATTTGAACCGCTGCCGCGCTGCTCAGGATCTTATGTACCAGAGCATCCGGCAGTGGTCCATAAACTTGGCCGTGGTCGCCGAGCCGTACTACGTCCACCCGGGAAGCCCGGTGGACGAGGACGGCTCGGCCTGTTTTATCTTCGGGGGGTCCGCCGCAGACAACTCGCGCCTTGCTATCATTGCAAGGGGCCGCGGGTGTGTTGCGGCGGAATATGATGGGTTGGCAGTCGTGGCCACCTACATCTCGCCGACACTGGACGAGACTCAGTTTGAGCTATGGCTCACTGAGCTCGACGTCGTCTTCGCTGCGTGCCGTCCTCGCCCTGTCCTGCTCCTGGGAGACTTCAACGCCTGGAGTGAGGCGTGGGGCTCCCGGGAAACCAGGGACAAGGGGAGGCTTCTTGAGGACTGGACCAGAACACGTGGTCTGGAGGTCCTCAACCGTGGGAATGTCGCCACCTTCGCTCGGTCGTAGACGTATCGTTCGCGACCTCTGCCCTCGCCGCCCGTATTACTGGCTGGCACGTGGAGGAGGGTGAGGAGACGCACTCAGACCATTGGTACATCCGATTCGATGTCGTCCCCCCACCTGACCTTCCACAGCCGGTAGAAAATCCCCCGGATCCGCGTTGGGCACTTCACCATCTGGATCGGGAGGCTCTCCTGGAGGCTTCCATCGTGCAGGCCTGGATTCCGGCACCGGACCGGCCTGCCGATGTGAATGCCGAGGCGGAGTGGTTCAGGAGAGCCATGTCGCAAATCTGTGATGCGGCGATGCCTAGGGTTACACCCAGACCGGCAAGGAAGCAGGTGTACTGGTGGTCGCCGGAGATTGCACAGCTGCGCGCAGCATGCATCTCCGCTCCAGTACACCAGGTTTCGCCGGAGGCATCGCCACCCAGACGACGCGGCAACCCGAGAGGCGGAGCTTTATCAGGCTTACAGGGAGGCTAAAGGTAATCTCCAGGAGACAATAAAGCGGGCCAAGACGGCGGCCCGCGAGGAGCTCCTGGAGACCCTGCAGCAGAACCCATGGGGGAGCCCGTACCTACAGGTCAGGGAGAAACTCCGACCTAGGGCGCCCCCACTGACCCAGAGTCTCCAGCCGCAGCAGCTGGAGCGGGTCATGGGCTCCCTGTTTCCGACGAGCGCGGAGGAGCACGTCCCTCCGCGCATGGCTCCGTCTCTGCCCGACGCGGATAGCACCGGCGAAGACGACGTACCCGAAGTCAGGGTGGGGGAGCTAGGGGCGGCAGTACTCCGGCTTAAACGCCGGAAAATCACTGCCCCCGGACCCGACGGCATTCCTGGCCGTGCATGGGTCCTGGCCCTCGAGGAACTCGGGCCTCGACTGATGGGGCTCTTTAGCGCATGCCTCGAAAGGGGCCAGTTTCCCAAGGTGTGGAGGACGGGGAAGCTGGTCCTGATCCGTAAGGCGGGGCGGCCGGTGGACTCACCGTCCGGATACCGGCCGATCGTGTTGCTCGACGAGGTGTGTAAGCTCTTTGAGCGAATTATCGCGGAACGCCTCGTCGAGCATCTCTCGACGGTGGGGCCAGACCTGGCGGACAACCTTTACGGTTTCCGTCGGGGACGCTCCACCGTGAGCGCGATCATGCGCGTCAGGAGCCTGACGGAGGAAGCAGTCTCGCAGGGCAAGGTGGTGGTGGCGGTGTCTCTTGACATCGCCAACGCGTTCAACACCTTGCCATGGAGCTGCGTTAGGAAGGCGCTCGTGTATCACGAAACGCCTCTCTACCTCCGTCGTATTGTCGGGGCCTATCTCTCGGAGAGCGCCATAGCTTTCCCCAGCTGGCTCGGGCCAGCTCGGCGGGATGTGTCGTGCGGTGTTCCACAGGGGTCGGTCCTGGGGCCGCTTCTGTGGAACATCGGCTACGACTGGGTGCTGCGGGGTGCGTTGCCTGAGGGCGTCGGCGTAACGTGCTACGCCGACGATACCCTCGTCACGGCGCGGGGTGCAACGTACCAGGAGGCAGCACTCAAGGTCACGACGGGTGTTGCTCAAGTCGTGGGTCGGATACGGCGGCTGGGACTGGAGGTGGCCTTGCACAAGTCCGAGGTTCTGTGTTTTCACAGACCTCGGAACGGTCCACCTGAAGGTTCCAGCATAAATGTGGGAGGCGTTAGCATCGGCATCAAGCCCTCGATGAAGTATCTAGGGATCGTACTTGATAGCCGATGGAACTTCGGACCACATTTCCGAAGTTTGGTCCCCAAGGTGACACACGCATCGGTCGCGCTTTCGCGACTGATGCCCAACCTAAAGGGACCCAACGCTTCCTGCAGGAGACTGTACCTGGGGATCGTGCGGAGTATGGCCCTATACGGGGCTCCCGTATGGGCGGCGCGGTTGACGGCCAACAACTCAACGCTCCTTAACAGACCGTTGAGGACCTTGGCCGTCAAAACAATAAGGGGCTACCGCACGATCTCCGGAGAGGCTGCATGTCTCCTAGCCGGGACCCCTCCATGGGACCTGGAAGCGAGAGCCCTTGCGTCATTGTTCCAATGGCGCAAGGAGGCGTTGGAGCGGGACCACAGGCCTGCGTCTCGAGAAATCGATGACCGGCGGTCCCAACTCCGACAGGATCTCATGGAGTCATGGAGGGTGCGACTTGAGCAACCCAAGTGGGGTGCCACCATCATCGCGGCGGTGAGACCGATCATGGACGATTGGCTGCAGAGGCAGCATGGTGACCTCACGTATCGTGTGACGCAGATCGTTACCGGGCATGGATGCTTCGGTAGCTATCTGTTTCGCATCCATCGTGAGGTCACACCCCGGTGTCAACACTGCGAGGTTTCCGACGACGACACCGCACTCCACACGTTGGTGGAGTGCTCAGCGTGGGTGAGTCAGCGCCGGGACCTCGTAGTGGGTCTGGGCGTGGATACCCTCTCGCTGGAGACCATGCTTCAAGCCATGGTCTCCAGCGGGAGTAGGTGGAACGCGGCCGTGTCCTTCTGCGAGCAAGTCGTGCTCGCGAAGGAGGCGGCCGAGAGGGAGAGGGAGCGTGCCCTCCCCGCCGAGTTCCGTAGTCAGCGGCGAGGCCGCCGCAGACTCATCTACGCCCAAGACCATCGACCTCCATGATCGGGGCCTGAGGACGGCGGGATCGCCACCTGTCGTCCTTACAGAAGCAGGCTAGAAGGGTTGCGTGCTGCGGGGCCTTTGCCCCATAGCACGCAACCAGATTCACTCACTGACGCGGGATAAAACCCTACCCCCAACGACGCGGGATTCTCATCCCGACCCAACCCCCGCAGAGACCACAGAGGTGGTCAAAGTCCGCCGGGCGCCACTGGAAATACGTTCTGCTTGTAACCAGAGACGCCCGGCAACGGACGTTAGAGCGGCCGCGGCCTTGGTCGCGGAACTAAAAAAAAAAAAAGCAGAGCTATATATACAGATTACAATCGATCTCTGAAATTCGAATCAACTGTCTAACATCCTATTAGGTACGTTCTTAAACACAGTGCTGTATGAATTATGTAAAGAGGTCACAGTTCTTTTAGTGTATAACCAAAAAAAAAATTTGATTTGTGCGGTTTTCAGTTTGAGGTATACGACGACCGCGTTGGTCTATGGTTTGAGGTTGAACCATTATCCTGTGTTGCGTGATAACAAACTCATTGCATGGTTTTTGTTAGGTTATGATTTATATTGCTAGCGTAGTATAATGGTAGCCGATTATTCATAAAGTGCTTATGAATTATTACAGCATCTTATAAATATTTTGTAACAAATATTACTTAGGAATATATTGATTTATATGTGTTTATACTGAAACAGCAATTTTCTACCGTGCACCGATTTTCGACACGCAAACATCGCATCTGTAAATCGAGAATTAATACACTAATTGACACTTCTGTCAATATTTCAGAGCGTGCACGCCTACTAGCTGTTGGAAAATGGGAGTCAGGGTTATGGATCCAGGCGCTCCCATCGCCCAACATCGGTACAATGTTGGACGACACAACCTTCCGCATTGCCACTTTCCTTCGGCTGGGTACACCTTGTGTATCCCCGCATCATTGCACCTGTGGAGTAGCTGTCGATAATCTGGGACACCATGGCCTTTCTGGTAGCAGAAGCGCAGGTCGTATACCTCGGCACGCTATTCTAAACGACATAATTCGTAGGGCTCTTTCCACCGCAGGTCTTCCGGCCGTACGTGAACCAAATGGTTTAGCACGAAGCGATGAAAAGAGACCGGACGGTATGTCGTTGCTACCGTGGAAGATGGGAAGGCCTTTGGTGTGGGACGCTACATGCGTTGACACCTTAGCACCTTCACACCTTCCAAGCACATCCGGATGTGCAGGCGCTGCTGCTGCATCGGCTGAAGGCCTTAAACGGCGTAAATATGCTAACCTAGCAGGTGATTACATATTTGAACCGTTTGGGGTTGAGACACTGGGGTCATGGGGTCCGAGTGCTCGCCGCCTAATCGATGCTTCTCAGGACCAGAAGGCTGGCTATTTTCTGGCCCAAAGCATAAGTATCGCCATCCAACGTGGCAACACAGCCAGCATTCTGGGAACCTTCCCAGTCGGCAATGACGCGGAGGATTTTTTAAACGATATTTTGTAATGTAAATATTTTTAGTCTATAATTATGTTTATTTTGTATATTGTAATTCTTATTGTAAATAAATTCATCTGATAATTAAGTATCTATATATTATATCAAATATAAATATTAATAAACTAATATTACCTTCAACGCGGAAAGACTTGATTGATTGTTTGTTTTAAATAGGTCCGAGACTACTGAACCCATTTAGTAAATTCGAAATAAACGTAGCTACATTGTCCCTGAGTGCTTTTTATCCCAGTAATGTGTTCACGTGGGAACCGGGAACGAGTAAACTGCTCGGACCGTGGAGATTCTGTAAGTGGTATGTAACATTTATCCTGGCCGGTGGCATTTTGGTAAGAATTACAGAGTGATTTGAGAGTAGCTACATTGTCCCTGAGTGCTGTAGGGTACTTTTTATCTCGGTTATGTGTTCCCGTGGGAACCGGGAACGGTATCAGCTAGTAAGGAAGCAAGACATCAATCGTCTCTAATTTCTACGTCAACATCAAACGGTAATATAGAAATAAGTATAACAAAGACGTCTGTAAAACAATGGGGTAAGATGTTGATTGTTGTTTATATAATTGCACTAATTTCGCTAAATAGAAGACATTATAAACGTCGCCATATGTTTCACCTACTCACGAGACATTCTCAAGACTGTTTCAAAGAGAACAGCTCTTTGAGACAGTTTGCAATTATATAAAAAATTCAACATCTTACCCCATTGTTTTATCATGGACTTTCGCCAGGTAACGCCTGAATCCATTAAATATTAAAGACGTCTGTATTTAGAAATTTAAAAGAAAACACTCAATATTGATGGACCAGAGAAAAGCCTCTAAATATTATTTTATAATTTGATGTTGTTGTTTCAGCTGCCTTCTTAACATTTCTTACGTAATACGGTCAAACCCAGGTTGAACTAATCAACTTTTGTTCTTTAATGGATTTATTAACGTTGGTTGTTATTCCATTTTTTTCCTTTAAAGGTCAAATTGATGAAAATAAGCTTACAACGAGTTTTATATTTGTAAGTATGAGGATGTATTTCAAGCAAAAAGTTGCTTTTAAATTTATAGGCTTACACAAAATTCCATTGAGAGTGATGAAAAGGAAAAACCCTTTCATCACGTTTTCATAAATATTTTTGTACTCGTATTTAGATTTAACGTAACCATCAGATTATATAGTATACTAGCGGACGCCCACGGGTTAGCTCGTGACAAATTATACACTAAAACCTTGAGAACCCCTCCATCCATTATACAAAGCAGCATGAAAATTAGTGCATTAAGTTTTGAATGTGTCGTCAACAAACAGACGCTGCGAAGGACTTTGTTTTATAACTAGCGGACGCCCGCGGCTCCACGCGCTTAAAAATTATATATCTTTGTATCTATATATTTAATACGACAATTTGTCTGTCTGTCCGTCCGTCGCGTTTTTCAATTATAATTAATAATACATACATTTGCATGAAATATTAAAATCTTTTTTTTATATATATATATATCTGAGGCGATACAAAGTTCGCCGTGATAACTAGTTATATTAAAATACATAGTACTTTCGAATCCTACTATAATATTATTATAAATGTGAAAATCTATATTTAAACGACCAGTTAAGACATGTAGCTCACTAAATCTAAGAGCAAGATAATAGGCGGCCTTAAATCAATTTCTACCAGGATATTCTACCATTACCATTTGGATGAAATTTAGCACATAGATAGACCATAGTAAGTAAAATAGAAAAAGGGATGCTTAGATGGTTAGGGGACGTAGAAAGGATGGATGAAAGAAGATTGACGATACAGATCCTATGAGAGGAGATAATATAATAAGGCGTGAATGGACAGGCAGATAAGGGTCGACCTAGGCGAACGTACTTCGACCAAATCGGAGATATTAAGAAAGAAATTAAAAATAGATCACAAAAACTGATGTCATCGGCGGGACTCGAACCCACGGCCTTTCCCTAACAGGGGGACTGCTGTGACCAACTGAGCTGCGATGACCACTGCTGTTAGGGAAAGGCAGTGGGTTCGAGTCCCGCCGATGACATCAGTTTTTGTGATCTATTTATAATTTCTTTCTTAATATTTTAAGAATAGTTTAAGCAAACTCATTGCTTTGAAATACAAAAATATACAAATCGGAGATGTTTTGACCAAAGGCCAGGTCAAGAGTACCCATGACCGGAGAGCGTGCATGAAAATAGTTATGAAAGTGGAAGAAGCAAAAGAAGTATGCCAGGATCGTAGCAAGTGGAATTACATAATCTCTGCCTACCCCCATGGGAAAGAGGCGTGTCTCGTTACAACACTCCCCCTATCTCCATGCAGTCGTCCCGACAAATAGGAGATGTAAGGTTACTATTAGTTCTTGATGCGCGGTCTTCCGCAAGCTTATAAGTTAAAATTTGGAGACGGTTCCGTCTTCCGACATCGCGTCAAAGCTGACGCGTGATACACTTCGAAGAGAATCAGCGTGATGGGAAAAGTGTGTCATCCACTCCATCCAACTTACATTCTTCCTCGAAATTCTTTACTAGCTCTTCCACATCGTTTGGAGTCCTTAGTTTACGTCCAAAAGTAGACTTTTCTATAAGGATCCGCTTCTTGACTCTTAGTGAGTCTTCCCTTGTAGTAATACTCGTAGCAGCAGATGACGTCACGGACTTCGTAGTCGCCGATGACGATGACGTCACGAACTTCGTAGCTACCGATGACGTCACGAATTCCGCAGCGTTGTTCATGTTATCATCAATAGAGGCCCACCCGTTGGGCTGCCAGTTTTGCACGGGATAGTGGTGTACACAAAGAAGTACTCGTAGGATGGGATTCAGGAAATATAATAACCAAAAAAAACATAGCCTCTGACATCCAGCTTTCCTACGAGCGGACTCGAGTAGGTATAAGGCATCCAGCAAGGGTGGGTCGCCGTCTACCGTCCTCGAGTCAGTCCTAAGAAGACAACATGGATACTCAAGCAGTGGTTGAGGTATCCAACACACGCTCCTAATCCCTAATCGTAGCAAGTAATTCACAACAATATCAATAATATGCAGGATAGGTCATTAACCCTTGGAGAATCTTGACACCGACTTCTAAATTTACCAGTAGCGCCATCTAGTTACGTCTTGGGTACTAATGTAGTAGTAAGAACTAGTACGATGTGATGCAATATAATCCGTTGATCTTCGGTGATACGTAGGTCACACTATAAGTTTTGCGTAACTTAAAAAAACAACATGTTAAAACCAAAATGTTATGTTTATTGCTTTTCAAAATACTCTCCTTTACATTTTAAACATTTTTTCATGCGATCGAACTTTTTTTTAAAACATTAGGACCACAGATCTGAAGGCATGTTTTCTGTGCTGATTGAACGCGATCACTACCTCATCGGAGTTGGTAAAAGTGAAACCTCTCATCAAATCTTTGATTTTGGGGAAAATAGTTCCGATTAGCTAGAAGTGCAAAACTTTTAGTGTGCCCCATGTAGTCTCGTTACATACTCAAATACTTTGAGATATTAGGTGGTCATTCAATTCAGATTATTAAATCCTTTAAAGGATTAGCCTTTAATAAAACGTAACTCGCAATTAAAGGTAATTCACAAAAACGTAAATTGAAAGCGATTCATTTGAAACGTCCAAATTTTAAATTAATACCATTTCTTCCTATCCCTTGTTTAGCAAATTTACGGTGTAGTTAAACCACAAGCGCTCGCATTTGCAGCTCTTTACTACTGACGATATTAAAACGTTAAGTCTTCTAATATTTTAATGTAGGATTTAAAATATTTTACAATATGAATCGCAAAACTTCCAGTTTTTCCAGGAGGAGCGTCAACCTGACCAAGACACCACTATCCCAAGAACTCGATACTTGCGTTCATTAGGTATTATTATATCAGTGTGTGACTTACCCCAGCGCAGAGGCCACACAGGTCAAGGACCGCCGGGCGCCACTGGAAATACGAGTACATTCTGGTGCGTACCAGAGACGCGGCAATGGACATATAAGCGGCCGCTGTCTTGCGGAATGTAAAAAAAAAGTGTGTGACTTACTACGTCATCTGATTGTTACTTTCACTTATCTATCTTCTTCTTAAATAAAAATGAATCGCCGTTCGTTTGACTCACTAAAACTCGGGAATGGCTGAACCGATTTGAATAATTTTGGTCTTGAAATATTCGTATCATTTCAAGAAAGGTTTAAAACGATTATTTAAGGTGGTATGACGTTCACCGGGACCACTAGTATTATATAAGTGGAAGTATTGTGATCGTGTAAGAAATCGATTTTGAGATGTTTGTCGAAAATAGTTACTTCTTGGAAATCTATCTATGTATGTATGGGGAGCTACAGCCTTAGCCATTCCACTGATTTCGCTCAAATTGACGCCACAGCTGTCGGGGAAGCTCATTGACATAAATGAATGAAAAAACCGCCAAAAAAGCGGTTAATTTTTTCTCACTCTTTTCTCAAAAAGGACTCGATTGACTATGAAAATTTTTGAGATGTTTGGCATGCAATTTTCCAAGTCAACGTACCACTGTCCAATGACGGTCAATTAATGGCAATTCATACCTATTGAAAAAAATCTCAGAAAAGTCAGCAAGGCTAGAAAAATGCATAGGTATCCATTAGAATGTTTGTTATCAATTAACGTGGAACTATCGAACTGCCTTGAGTTAGTACCTATTTGAATCCCTAGAGAAGATCTCCAGTTAATCGAACATAAATGTCGTAGACCGCTCACAGGGGTAACATAGTTTCCTCAAAGCATTATTAGTGCATTTCACTTCCCTGGAACTTCTAGTTTCAAATTCTGAACTTTAGTTAATAAAATAACTAAAATCGCGATCATGCAGGAACTGGTCAGCCCATCCCTGAAACTCTAAAACCATTCCGCGATGTAGACAGTTCCTCCCTGATCATGGCGCTTGTAACAGTGCCGAAATGTCGGGAACATTATAAAATACTAGGTATGCAATGCATGCTGCTAATTGCAAATGTTGAGCGGAGCAAATGTTTAAAAAAAAAACCGAAGGGCTTCGCCGTAATGAATGAAAAACAAAACTATTTTCATTGTTGACGCACGTGTTTCCATGGCAACCATCTATCTGGGTTATCGGTGATTATTACTCCGTGGTCAGCTCTATTTTCATGATTTCAGATATATGCACTCCCGGGTATGATGTCGACCAGCATGTCAAATTTAGTCAAAATCGGTCGAGCCGTTTCGGAGGAGTAGACGCACAAACGATTTACACTTGTCGCCTAAGATTGAGCTCCGCTTCGCTCTGGTCAATTAACAATTTTAAATTTATTTTTTTCTTTCAAATGAAATGAAATCATAACTTTAAAAGTCATGGCTATAGCCACAAGGAGTTCTTCCGAGTGTGAACTACAGTTTTATAGATTTATAATAATCCCGTTTGTTTGTTCTATATTCCAACGTTTTACCAGATACTTTATTGATTGTTTGTATGGTGATGCCCCTAACCTAGAACTTTTCACATCAATATCAATTCACAGCCTCATCTGATCTAGTTTCACTTCTCGTAAATGTTTGCTTGTTATTTAAAGCAACACCGATCAGTAGCTATAATAGTTCCGGTTTATTCATCCAAATAATGTACGAGTAAACATCCAACTTTAGGCATAAAATAACATCTATTTCTTGCTAATGGAAATCACGTTTCATCACAGAATAACATAATTATTATTCAAAATTTAAGCAAAATAAATAACTTACTTTATAAATTTTAGAAGACAGAGGCGTCAATGTTATGATACTTAATGCTACCCGCGCCAATTCCCACGAGTAGGTACGTACATAGGTATTAGCGGGATATTTTTGAACTATTAGATAAGTTCCAGTAAAGTCCGATCAATAGTTTTGACATGAGAGTTATTTTACTGGACTTCAATCCATTGGTACTTTTCCAATTCGAGTAACCTCTTAAACACACAGCAGGAGAAACTACAAATTTCCCTCGTTAATACAAGGTTGCAGTGGAAACCTACAAAATTTGTTCTATTTCTGATAATTCAAGGTATTACTTAATATCAAGCAACGAAACCGACGCGACAGTCTTTAAAATAGATATAAGACGGCACGTGTATATCGATAAATTTTATTAAGAACCGCTGGTCATGTGTACACTATTGCTGATGTTTTATTCAATAGATACCTATATCCTGTCAAAGTCGTGACGCGGAGCTGGGAATTGTAAGCGTTGTCGGCAATAATTTGGGTGTCGGTGTCGATCTAGTTGGTCGTCAAAAGTACTATTGGATTCCAATAGTATTTTGCTGACTGGTGGTATTGGCATTGAGACTCGAATGATTGTTGCCAACGCTTACAATTTCTAGCTAAACGTCACGACTTTTTAGACTGGGTATCCTACTCCATATGAAAATTTCAACACATAGGTAATGCCGGTAAAATAAGCGCAACTTGCATGATCATTAACCATGAATCGGTGGCAGAATATAATCAAGAATATTTAACTAACCTAGAACCTCACATCGGAGCTGCGAGCAGCAACTTATGAAATATGAAACCACTAGCATTTATTCAAGTTTAACCTAACTGTTTTAGCTGTATTGCTTACTTTATAGCGAAAACGGCGATGTTATAAAACCTTTGTAACTCACTAACAGTATAGCTTTATAAATAGAAACTTTTCAAATTGGTCTAGCAGTCACGGAGCTTTTCACTGGAAACCTTCGGGTGCCACCAGAGACCCCACAGCAATGGACATGGGAGCGGCCGCGATAACACGGAATTAAAAAAAAAAAAGCAGTCACGGAGCTTATTCAATAAAAACTAATTTAAAGCTTACAATTTAAATTATAAAACCAAATTCATTCTTAGTTTGAAAAGGTGTTTCAGTGTTTGATGTTGCCAGCTATTAAACGATGTTTAGACCGTTTGTGGTCTCTGTTGACGTGTTTATTATTGGCTAACACAGTGGTGTTGTATTATACTCATACATGTTCATAGCATGCTTGTTATCACCCTCATATTAATTTTATGGTTATAAGTCTGTATATCATACTAGCTATTTCAGTTTTTAAGTCCCAAAATGTAGGACTGATATTTAAATACTGTGGCGTGTTTTCGCTACTCTTCATAAAAAAATATCGATCTCAGCTTCCCAATGAAGAGGTTCGACGATGTAGGATATTATTCTGAAAAAATCATGTAGATTGCTTTCGAAGTTCACGTATGAGCAAACAGGAAAGCTACATCTTTCCTCTTGGTATGAATCTGATATGTGTCTTTATTTATGTACAGACACCTATGTTTAATAACCTAAAACTAGAACGGCAGGGATGTAGGTATGTATGCATCAATCCTAGCTGTTGTAATTAATAAAAGTACAACAAGTAACTTTGCCATATAATTTTATTGTGCCTACTTACTGTACATTTATTAGAACACTACCAAAGAGGCACTAATTCGTTACTACGACCATTATAGCCCATATTCAGGTTATGGTGTTCCATAAAACTTGGTGAACTCCGAATAATGTAGTCGCAAAGTCTACGTCATGAAGCAGTACTCACGTCATTAATATCGCACTAAGAAATGTGAATAGTTCAGGAAATTTTAATGACTTTCGTCACTTATCTAAATATCCTTGTAACACGGTTTTGACATTAAATTCCGTAGATAAGTTTCTACATAACCTGTAGCAGGTGAAGTCAACCTTACCCACCGGCGGTTCAGCGGAGGCTCACGAGACAATTGGATGGTATCCCAGGGCGCCAGTTCACATATGAACGGTGTGTGTGATGATTGGAGAATTCAATAAGGCACAACAGTTAGAGGGTTCACAGAGAATATAATTTTATAAGCTTACAATATTGAACAATATATATTGAATTTGGTTGTAAAGTTAACACAAAAAGGGTAGGTATGTAGCTGCTAGCTTACTTCTTAAATCATAAATTACAGGTACAGTAATTATTTTAAACTTGACCTTATCTTATGACGCTAGTTCTTGAAACTGGAGTAGACAGAATTATGGATGAAGAACACAGGATTAGATGGTGAGCAAAATACTTAGCTTAATTGTTATGGCTCACGCGGTCAGCTGGGATTGTCAGGGGGCGCACGTGCTGTGGTCCTGTGAGCCCAAGACGACCTCGCGTATCCTTGCCGTAGAATGATTAGGCTATTTCGGTACTGCTCCAGAAACGTCGACTACCCTTGCAATTCTGCACCAAAACACCGGACATCAGTAACACTATCAAGAAACGCCCTTTGGAATGCCTAAAACAGAAAAATGCTTCCACGTTGTCCAAGTCGAATGGGAGGGAACACTCCCAGCCTCTTGAGATCACGTTCGATAGGACGCTTGAAAAGTATCGACAATTGCTTCGACTCAATTTATATTATTCCCAGTAAAATAACTTCTTCCAGACTTGTAGGTTAAGTATCAGACAGATGTAGTGATCTAGAGATATTTTCACTAAAGTATCCAGCAGTGGAAAGAGACCCACGACAGCTCGCGCCGGCTTTTTATCAACTCCGAGGTGTTTCTAGATTCTTCCTTTACTGCAAAAACTAGTTCTAACCACTTTTCTACAAGCAAAACTTATCGTCAGCCGGAAACACCTCTATAGATAAAAAGCAATATCATTGACACATCTTTTTAAGGAAATATTATGACATGGCTAGATATTACTCTGCCCAGTTCCCACTTAATCCTCTAGAGTGCGCTATACAATTTGTATAACACTGTATGGTAAATGAATAATAGTCAAGACTTGACGTTTGTCGAGTTGACATCTATACATCAACTGACACTAATGACGTTCATAATATCATTACAAATGTTTGTTTACGTTTTGTGAGTGCAATGAAATTACGATGTTACACCACCCCTCCCCTTAAGAGGATTTCCTGTGGGGAAGTATAACCATCACAAGGAAATTCAGAACGAAACACAGTGAGTGACTAAAGTCAAAGAGCTTAATCCTATCCAAACGTTAGCCTAAATAAACGATTTGTATCATGTCCATGATATCAAGGTATTCATGGACATGAGATCAAACCTAACAAGAAAACAAATGCCAATACCTACACTACATCAACAGGAGCAGAATTGTAGTACGACATTGTCCTACTATGAAATAAAGATGTAACCACAAAAACTACATTTTCCTATCTACCTAGAGAAATTTTTAAAACACGCACGGCTTTGAGGAAGGAACGCTCGATACGGCGGCCTACCTACATCCCTAAGAAGAGAAATACAATTGATGAACTTTCACCAAAATATAGGTGAAGTTCCAAGAGAAAAGTATATCTATAACCTAATATTCCTTACACTTTACCTGCCTACGTGCCTCTTACCTAACGCAAAAACATACTGGTAAGGACCTCTTATTTTAAGTAGGAAGAAAAATAAAAATAAAAGACTCCCTCGTAGATAACCTCTCGTAACCCAAAATGTCTCATACGTCGGGTGACGGCGATATGCCCGGTTGAACGTCTTCGCTATATTTTAAAATATCTTTAATATGGTAGTCTCCCAATGCTTTACCACTCAGGTCCGACAAGCTATACACGAGCGAAGAACGTTTAGCTGACACCACGCATTTCATAAATTTTGGTGCCAGCTTAGAAGTGAAATTTTTAGCTTTATTTGATAAGTAATGCGTGCGTTTATACACAATCTGTCCCACCTTCAATTCCACATGTCTTTTTCTAAAGTTGTAATATTTTACATTCCGCCGGTGAGCAGTGTCTAGATGCCTTCTCACCTTAGCATAAATGATCTCTAATTCTTGAAGCTTTTTTCCATACGATAGAGGGTTATTAACAGCCACTGAATTAGGATGACATGGGATTTCAGATTGCCTATAAATAACACCATCCCCTACAAACTCCCTACCATGAACCAGGAAATAAGGTGAAAACCCGGTAGCTTCACTAACAGCTGTGTTAAGCGCACATTGCAAATCCACCAAATTCTCATCCCATCTCCTGTGTTCAGATCTCACATAACATGAGATAGATTGAACTACGTTCCTTATCGCACGTTCAGCTTGATTCGTCTGGGGATGATACCTAGGATTATAATAAATATTAGGTACGTTATATTTAGTTAAAAGATCTTTAAACTGTTTACTAACATACTGAGGCCCATTATCCATATAAATAGTTTTACACACTCCATGAACCAGAAACACATTCCTTTCTATGAACCTGGCTACTGTTGCACCTGTTGCTAGCCTTATAGGACACAACATAACATACTTGCTAAAGTAGTCAGACACAACAATTAAATGTACGTTTCTGTTTCTGGAGACTGGAAATGGTCCCAGCAAATCACAAGAGATGGCTTCAAACGGCTTGGAGACAAGTTTAGGATTACCCATAAGACCTGGCCGAGATGTATTAACAGGTTTATATAGTTTGCACACTTCACAACTCCCTACATATTTTTTCACGCTCTCATACATCTGAGGCCAATAGTAACTAAGTGACAAACGTTTATGGGTTTTCCACACACCTAGATGAGCACTTACAGTCTCATCGTGGTGTTTTTTTAATAACTCCAGCCTATCTTCTTGTGGAACTACCAGTTTCCATTCGAAATCTGTCTTAAGATCATATTTATTTTTAGTGAACCTATATAAGAGATTATCCCTAATGCTAAAATTAGGGTAGTGCTTAGGATTATTAGTGACCCTATTTTTAATATGTAAGTACCAAGGATCTTTAGTCATAGTACAGTCCACCAAATCAATCTTAATGCGAGATAAAGCATCTGGGACAATATGGTCCTTGCCTTTACGGTGCTCTATATCAAAATTGAATTGGCTCAGTCTCATGCTCCAACGAGCCAAACGACCTGTGGGGTTCTTAAGTTTATTAAACCATAAAAGGGAGGCATGATCAGTCACTACAGTACATGTTTGACCTTCCACGTACTGCCGAAACTGTTCTAAGGCGAAAATCACAGCTAACAGTTCCCGCTCAGTAGTACTATAGTTTATTTCATTCCGGTTCAGTGTGCGACTGCAATACGCAACAGGGTGTTCCACACCATCATGGCTTTGTGTTAACACCGCAGCTACAGAGTACGCAGAGGCATCACTGAGTATTCGGAAAGGAAGGGTGTACACAGGCATTTTGAGTATAGGAGCAGAAACTAACGCCGACTTAAGGAGGTTAAAAGCTTCCTCAGCCTCAGACGTCCACAAGAACTCTACCTTCTTCGATGTCAGTTTGCAAAGTGGCTTGCTAGTTTTAGAAAAGTTATTTATGAATCTCCTGTACCAACCTGCCATACCCAGGAATCGCTTCACCTCTTTGGGGTTAGTCGGGGTAGGATAGTTGAGGATCACATCAACCTTACCGGGGTCTGTTCTCAGGCCATGCTTATCGACATAGTAGCCAAGATACTTCAGCTCGCTTCGACAGAAATGAGATTTTTTCATGTTGATTGTCAAACCAGCGTCCTTTAAGCGCTGATAGACTCTGTCTAAGAGTTCTACATGCTCTTCAAAGGCACTAGATATACAAACTATGTCATCCTGGAAGCAAAATACCTTATTGTCGAATTCTGGGCCAAATAGCTTGTCCATCAGCCGTTGCATGGTTGCGCTTGCCCCTACAAGACCAAAACTCATGGAGTTAAAATGAAATAGCCCCCTTCGCGGTACCGTGAAGGCAGTCTTCTCAGCAGAGAGAGGAGAGTCATAAGGTATCTGCCAATACGCAGCACTTAAGTCTATGGAAGTTAAATATTTGGCATTATTAAGATGATCTAAAATCTGATTTATGTAAGGCAGAGGGTACGCATCTGCCTTAGAAATAGAGTTAAGTTTCCTACAATCTAAACACAGCCTTAGTTCACCGTTGGCCTTCTCTACCATCACAACTGGAGAGTTCCAAGGGGATTGAGATGGGGATACTACACCTAAATCTAGCATCCTATCCAACTCCTTCTCTAGAGCCTGTTGTTTGATGGGAGACAACGGATAATATCTTTGTTTAATTGGTTTATGATCGCCGGTATCTATGGTATGATTTACTAAGGTCGTTCTGCCTAACCCTACTCTATCGGTGTTAATAGAATCAAATTTCTCGACAATGCGGTCTATTACCACTTTTTGGGCTTTATTCAAGTTGTCATACTCCTCGAGTCCATTGTTAAGTGACAATGTCTCTATGGGGTTACTCGAATTAAACCTCTCAGAGGGAAAAGTGTGTGCAAACAGCTTATTAGCCAACTCAAAATGATGCCAAAAGTCTATCCCAAATACCATTGAAGTAGTAATATCTGGGACGACATAAAATTTAATTACTTTAATAGTGGAATTATATAAGACAGGTAAAGAGACATAGCCTAAGCACTTAAGTTTAGTGCTGTCAGCCGTCTTTATAATGCAGCAGCGATCCGGGCTAAAGCTTTCTACTTTAAAGCCAAGATCCAAAAATATGCGGTGTGAGTCATTCCCTAATATAGAGCATGACGCACCAGAATCTAAGAGACCTAATACATTTAAGTTGAGTATTCTCACCTCGAGATAGGGTCGAATATCGTCTTCCTTTTGTTCAAAAAGAGCCTCGCAGTGAGAAGAACCGGTTAGGGTCCCGATTTCTACCACGATAGGTGCAAGACTCTTGCAAGCTAGTTTTTTGGCTCCAGAGGCGTATTGCACTTAGGGCAATCAGGCCTTTTTACACCTTTCATACCACACCTAAAGCACAATATTTCCCTAGAGCGCTCGCAGGAGTATGCACTGTGGTTAGAGTCTCCACACCGTAGGCACCTTCTACTAGTCGTTGAGGGTCTATTCTCAACAACTGAAACAGATTCATTAGATGAAGGACTACTTTCTACTAGAGAAACCTGTTTTCCAGGTTTAACTATGTTTTTATTCTGAAGTTTGTTTAAATCTGATGAGATGGTGAACGTGTTGAGCTCGGGCTCCCTAAAACTTTCGGCTCTGACACGTGCCAACTCCAAGCGTTTTCCTAACGATTTTAATTGTTCGACACTGTCGACTTCATGTAAGGCAAGTTCCTTCATGTAGTCTGGTCTTATGTTATGCATCAAAATATCTAATTGTTCCTTATTAGTCATAGAGAAAGAAAGTCTTGAGAACATGGCGGACATGGTCGAAATGTAATTTGCCAATGTCTCGGTTCGGGCTTGTGTACGACGCCTAATTTCATCACGCAACCTGTAATCGTAATCAGGCGTGTCAAAGTTTAGCTTCAAATCAGTGATAAGCTGTTGATATGAACTGATGGTGTCCCTATTAGTCCGGTACCACGCTAGGGCAGCACCGTCCAGCAAATCAGAGAAGGCAGCCAATATCTTCGACTCCTTGACTTCACGTGCCTGTCTAAGCTCTTCTAATCTTTCTAGAAATACGCGTACACAGGTCGAACCATCATATTTTAAATTAAAAGTATTTAAATTGATCGGACGATCCTTGTAAACTACGGTCTCCCGAGCAGTAGGGATTTCTGGCAAGCTACTACGTATCGAGCGGTCACTCCTCAAACGCACGGTAGGGATCCTATCATCGAATTGTTGTTCTGTGTCGCTATCTGAATTTTCTGATTCGCCCCCTGGCTCAACAGTAGCGAGAATCTTGATGAGCCTACCTCTGATATCATTTAGTGACTCACAATCTATACCACAGCGAGCTAAGCGATCTATCAAATAATTAGCCCTAAGAGCGGACCTCGAACGAACATTCCTATCTCTACCGACCTCACCCGATGCGATAAGTGCCTCCAATTCTTCTACCTTGGGCTCACAAGACTGCAGCTCGATGTCAGGACTCGGTGTCCCGATGGGCATAGCCTTCAAACTGCCACGTCGAGATAATCTGAAGACCGTCCTCAGCTGACTTCGCAGTGAAGTGACCGTTGAAGAAGAGTCAACTGAAACCCCAAGAATTTCGAGTTCATAAAACAGTTCATCCTTTCTCAGGCAAGATATATATTTGTGGATGTATGACATCTTAAAAGGATCTAAGTATAACAGGCAAAAATTAAATTTAAGTTCTCCGAAGTGGAGGTACAAAGAGAATTCAAAAATATTAATAGTTAGAATTAGGTGGTATTAATACAACTGCCTACCTTCTCTACTAGTTTAAATCACTAGATTTAACACTATATTAGTGATAAAGAGCAGAAAGTATTGTTTTACATTAAAGTTAATGAGTAGTTGATAAAGTATTTCTTTATCACTTTGCTCGGTTGCAATAGTTAAAGAAAGTTAAGTTACAATAAAAAACTTTGAGGTTTTATCCTCATCTTAGAAATCAAAAAATATTATGGGTCACGCCCTTGGAGAGAAAAATTCTACCCACTATTGAGTAGATAAAATTTATTTATTAGAAAAATATGTTTTTTCTTTTTTTTTTTTTTTTGATTTCACCCTCAAAAGAAAAAGAAAAAAAAGAAAAAAGGTTTGCCTACTAAGATAGTTAGCAGGCAAACAGACTTACAACTAATCCGAAAAAAAAAAGGGGCCGAATGAATTTAATAAATTTAGCAGCAATTTTAATTTTGAAAATAAATTTTGATTTGGTTGTACCACGAAGTGGAAATGGGAGACAACCTTGCTTACGTACCTGCCGCTTGGTACAGCCAATTAAGGTCCTGGAGAGTTTCAGACCGTGTACCCTATTGAAACCCTGACCATCACACACACAAAATGGAGAAAAGCCTCTAAGTTGGGCGACACTTGTAGCAGGTGAAGTCAACCTTACCCACCGGCGGTTCAGCGGAGGCTCACGAGACAATTGGATGGTATCCCAGGGCGCCAGTTCACATATGAACGGTGTGTGTGATGATTGGAGAATTCAATAAGGCACAACAGTTAGAGGGTTCACAGAGAATATAATTTTATAAGCTTACAATATTGAACAATATATATTGAATTTGGTTGTAAAGTTAACACAAAAAGGGTAGGTATGTAGCTGCTAGCTTACTTCTTAAATCATAAATTACAGGTACAGTAATTATTTTAAACTTGACCTTATCTTATGACGCTAGTTCTTGAAACTGGAGTAGACAGAATTATGGATGAAGAACACAGGATTAGATGGTGAGCAAAATACTTAGCTTAATTGTTATGGCTCACGCGGTCAGCTGGGATTGTCAGGGGGCGCACGTGCTGTGGTCCTGTGAGCCCAAGACGACCTCGCGTATCCTTGCCGTAGAATGATTAGGCTATTTCGGTACTGCTCCAGAAACGTCGACTACCCTTGCAATTCTGCACCAAAACACCGGACATCAGTAACACTATCAAGAAACGCCCTTTGGAATGCCTAAAACAGAAAAATGCTTCCACGTTGTCCAAGTCGAATGGGAGGGAACACTCCCAGCCTCTTGAGATCACGTTCGATAGGACGCTTGAAAAGTATCGACAATTGCTTCGACTCAATTTATATTATTCCCAGTAAAATAACTTCTTCCAGACTTGTAGGTTAAGTATCAGACAGATGTAGTGATCTAGAGATATTTTCACTAAAGTATCCAGCAGTGGAAAGAGACCCACGACAGCTCGCGCCGGCTTTTTATCAACTCCGAGGTGTTTCTAGATTCTTCCTTTACTGCAAAAACTAGTTCTAACCACTTTTCTACAAGCAAAACTTATCGTCAGCCGGAAACACCTCTATAGATAAAAAGCAATATCATTGACACATCTTTTTAAGGAAATATTATGACATGGCTAGATATTACTCTGCCCAGTTCCCACTTAATCCTCTAGAGTGCGCTATACAATTTGTATAACACTGTATGGTAAATGAATAATAGTCAAGACTTGACGTTTGTCGAGTTGACATCTATACATCAACTGACACTAATGACGTTCATAATATCATTACAAATGTTTGTTTACGTTTTGTGAGTGCAATGAAATTACGATGTTACAAACCTTAATGACTTGAAGAGTGTACGGAGTTAAATGGTTCACTATTAACCTTTGTCTGTTACACGGTGCCAGCTCGGAAAACTCGATTAGCAGATAATATCATTATTTTCTCTTAAAAGCGCTTTAAGCACATAATATCGTGTTCCTCTTATAAACACTTTAAACTAGGTGTGAAAATTAGCCTCTTAAATGTGTCAAGATGAAGTCCACCAAGAAGTTAGCTTCAGTGACTGTAATAGTGGCTCTTGCCCAAGCTTACCAACAAACCGGTAAAGTTACTCAGGCAAGCTACGTATAAAGCTAATATCAAAGGTAGCTAAATTTGTGAGGGATTCAACATCTGGTCTAGTACCTATGGATTGCCATAGAACATTCTTAACAAAGATGTGGATCTTGAAATGTGTTCTAATTATATTGTAAACTTATCCGAAGTCCACACATTCCTAACACAAGTACTTTTAGCTTCCATGGAAGGGCTTCCTTAACGGGAATGCTAGTAGCACATAAACAAAATCATACCTGAAGGTCAAAAGGGGTATGCAGAGACGCGATAGGTTCTCATAACAGATCTTCTATATTATTATCTATATAAATAAAAATCAATCACCGTTTGTTTGTCTCGCTAAAAGCGAGAAAGGATAGCCATTCTGCAGGCTACCATGGCAATAGTGTGACACGTCAGTTCCGCGATTGATGATAAAAACCTTTGTAACAGCTTAAATATAACTAGTTATCCCGGCGAACTTTGTATCGCCTCAAATATATAAAACAAAAAAAAGAATATTTTAATATTTCATGCAAATGTATGTATTATTAATTATAATTGAAAAACGCGACGGACGGAGACAGACAAATTGTCGTATTAAATATATAGATAGCTACAACGAAAATAAAAATACTGAAAAATAACTGGGCGTGTATAGATGAAACTTATCTATTTCAAAACTCGATAACAGTATCTATAAAACTTTCTGGTCAGGTAGAAGTGAAATCCTTTTTTCTCCTAGTTCTCCTAATTTCTCCTAGGGTTCGGTATTTGTTTTTGGGACGCTTTTATCCCATGGACGGTTGAGTGGCTAGACCGATATTCCTAATTTTGGTCTTAAATGAATTGTAGAAGTTAGAATTCGGAAGGTTTTTATCAGGCGGTACAAAGTTTGCCAGGACAGTTAATATTTTATAAATATTAATTGGTCTTTGCTTTGCCATGTTTTATCCACAAAGCAGGCTTTAAGGCGATTGAGAGATAGATAGCTGATAACCTGTAACGAGGGTTAGTATATCATCAAGGAAACAAAATCTGGAAGCCTACTAAGCTAAAAGGATAAGAAAACTATGATAGCTGTCAACTGCGTTAGCACGAATAAGAATCACACGAATAATATGCTTTATTGACAATTTGAACGAAGTAAGCTGTAATTAAAATAAACTCCGAAACCAAAGTACCTATAATTAATAACCTAACCTTATATTTAAAGTAAACAATGTAACGATTTCAATAAACATTACATAAAATAATTACCATTTAAATCGATACGTAAATATTCGTATCATGTCTTAAAATACAAACACTGTTGGTACGTGTCACCCCTCAGTGGCAGTGCAAAATTGGAGCATGTAATTTTCGCAATACAGTGGAGTTGGATCAAAGGGAACTGTTTCCTCAACAAATTTGGTATTTTTAGAAACAAATCCACGTCAGCGGTCTAGACACGATCTCATTCTAAAAGCTATAATCTTCGCAATCACGTCACCCCGAGTTAATGACAAGTTGCTATCATAGGACCACATTGCCTTTCGTTGTAGACTTTTAAATAATAATTATGTACACAAGAAAAGTATGAAGATTTAAAGTAAATATTTTCGTTCTAAATAAATTAATTTATCTACATTCAATCCAGTCGACTTTATACGATTTTTGGCAAGAACGATTTAAAATTTTAAGCAGAATGCCCGTTACCACTTCAGCAGAGGTATACATTGAAATTTTCTCATTACAAATGCTCTCAAATTCCAACGTGAATGTATAAAAATCTGTTCTAATCAAATTCAGGCAACACAAATCCCTATAAGATAGACTTTACAAAAGAATGTTGAAAATAAGTATTCAGATAATTTACTATGATAATTCATATTACGGTTTGATACTATTTACGCTGGATTCAACCTAAGCAATAGGAATAGAAGCTTGTTAATAACATATTGATTTATTCATTTTAATGATGAATCCTCCCAAATTTATTATGATAAGCTAAATAAATTATTTATTACCCAAAAATACAATACAGTTGTATAATTTTACAATATGAATCACAAAAATTAGATGTCTTGGGCTAGTGGTGTCTTGGTCAGTTGGTAGAAGGTTCCTCCTGCAAAGGGGTCAGTCTCTGGTTCGAGTCCAGCCCAAGACTATAGTTTTTGTGATTCACATTGTAAAATTAGCATACTTCACTGCGGTAACCTCTTGAAATCTCGAATTTCTGTTACCCGAATCTTAAAACCCCGAAAACGGTTGATAGAACTTTTAAAAGACAGATGTAATGAATGACAACTTTTTAAAATTCCCTTTTTAATTTCTCAGATGAATCAAATTCCAGGTGCACTAAAACCAAATTTTCAAAAAGTTTTTTTTGTTTCCCATATTCTTATAATCCAGATATAGTTATACCAGATTCTCAGAATACCTTTTTTTGCTTCCCATCGTACCATTTTCCAAATAAACTATTGCCAGATTTTCATAATCTTTTTATTTGGTTCCCATACAATCGTGTTCCAGCTAAACTATTGCAATAAATAATATTATTTTTTGTTTCCCATGCTATCAATTTCCAGAATTATACTGCAGCTTTGTCCTCGAGATTAGTATACTTGTAGTAGTCGTATTGACTCGCCATTATCCACTGTAGTCTATAGCCATAGCAAAAAAAAAAAATTAAAAGAAGTTTATTCTTTGACATGTGCATTTGACAACTACCTACAACTGTCAACTTCATTATACGTTCTAGTGCCCGCCGTTCTCCACGATTTTTGTGCATTATTAAGTAGTGGTATAAGTATCGATCTGTGTCTGAACACAAATATTTGTAGGTACTTAAATACATACATTTTTGTCAGAAGTCATGATTGTTTTTCCCATAATATTCCACTAGGGTGCAAAGGGGCTCTACCAACATCTATAGGGCCCCAGCGACCTCACCTGCTAGTGGCGCACCTGCTGATAAACGGACGAGGCTCGTTAATTTACGGTACCTATGGAGTGGCTTCGGCCCCTACGTGGGTACCAGGTGGTACAACAGTGTTGGTCCGGGGGGGTACCACCGTGCAGCTGTGCTAAAGCCCCCCAAGTAACCCAGCCCAGGCTGGGTTGCGTTAGGGGTTCAGCAGCTGCACCGCCGGGCCCGGGGCGATGTATGGTGCAGCAGGCATGGGACCAGTGGGGGCGAAACGGAGTCTAGTGTGGGTGGTGTGGGTCGATTCGCCGGCCAGGGAGACCCTTAGCAACGGCGTTGCCGCGGCCGCCCGCAACACAGTCATGGGGCCCGCCTGGGGCCAACCACCCCAGGAGGCTGCCCCACATGTTGCGCATAATCCTGATGTGGGATCGCCGCTCCGGGTGGTAACCGGTGTGGGGTAGCGGCGGCCTTGCATAAGGGGGGTTTGGGAGCCCTTCCGTCCGGCGAGTCGGCTCCGACCTAACCACACGGTTCTAGACAAAGCTAGCCCCTGCGCTTTGTCACTTACTGCTGCACCAAATGTCGCCCTGTCTTCACGCTTCTTCTTCAAAATCTACAATGGCAGTGCAACAAAAAAGAAATAAACGTTACACAGCGGCCCTAGGAAACCCCACAACTTCACATTTCGAGGTGGAGTTCACTAACGTCCGTGGACTCCATGCGAACCTCGATACCGTCTACCACCACCTTGAGACGGCACGGCCCGCTGTGATGTTCCTCACGGAGACACAAATACGCCGCCCTGACGACACGTCTTACCTGTGTTACCCCGGCTATGTCATCGAGGAACAATTTCGAGACAAAGCCGGGGTGTGCGTGTTCGTTAGGGCGGATGTTTGCTGCCGCCGGTTGCGCTGCCTAGAGAACCCCTCCAATTCCGTCCTTTGGCTGCACGTAGACCATGGCTCTATGAGCCAGATCTACGTGTGCGTCTACCGATCCCACACAGGGGATTCTGAGACAACAAAGCTCTTCCAGTACCTCAGCGAGACGGCTGATGAAGCTCAGGTGCGGTTCCCGAACACTGACCTAGTATTTCTGGGGGACTTCAATGGCCATCACATTGAATGGCTGGGGTCCCTCAAGACTGATCATGCGGGTAGAGCCGCCCATGCGTTCGCTCTCTCCCACGGTCTGACCCAGATAGTATGCGGGATCACCCGGATACCAGACAGGTCAGATCACGCGCCCGCTCTGCTGGATCTACTGCTGACGAGTCGCCCAGCCCAGTACAGTGTTTCAGTAGGAGCCCCACTGGGTAGTTCCGACCACTGTGTTGTTCACGCTGGCATGAAGGTGTCACCTCCTGCACGTCCTGTACAAACGTCACGACGACTATGGCACTACTCGTCAGCGGATTGGGACGGTCTACGCGATTATTATGCGTCCGTCCCCTGGAGCCAGCGCTGCTTTGTAGGAAAGGCTCCTTCGGATAGTGCTTCTGCTATTGCTGGCGAGACCAGTTTAGGGATGGATTATTACATCCCTTTCACTGATGTCGCCAGTATCCGCAGAGCCCGTCCCTGGTTCGGGCGAGATTGTGCCAAAGCTGTTCGACAAAAACAGTCGGCATATCGCGCCTGGATCAGGGCCCGGGCTGTGCGCGACCCAAACGTGGGCCACCTCAAAGCAGCGTACAACCGGGCCACAAAGTCGAGTAAGAGGGCCTTTAAGAGAGCGGATGCCCAGCGCGTCGCGCGGCTTGGTCAGGAGCTCACTTCCCATCCCACGGGCAGCCGTGGATTCTGGCAACTGGCCAAAGCCGTGCAATCTAACTTTTGTCAGCCCTCGCTGCCACCACTGCGTTACCCAGATGGAACACTGGCTCACAAAGCCCAAGAGAAAGCGGATATGCTCGCAGACCTCTTTGCGGCTAATTCCCGGGTCGACGACCGTGGCCTGCAGCCCCCCGCCATCGCCAACTGTGGCCACACAATGCCTGATATTGTTATCAGGCAATGTGATGTACGGGCAGTGCTGCGGTCACTCGACACGCGGAAAGCCAGTGGCCCTGACGGCATTCCGGCGGTGGTGCTACGAAAATGTGCAGCTGAGTTGTCTCCAGTATTAACGCGTCTGTACCGCCTGTCATACTCTTCAGGGCTCGTGCCGGAGGTCTGGAAGGAGGCGAACGTACAACCGATCCCCAAGAAAGGGGATCGGTCCGATCCAGGCAACTATCGACCCATAGCTGTCACCTCAGTCATTTGCAAGGTGCTTGAGCTCCTTATAAATAAGCAGCTCATGCAATTCCTAGAGGATCACTCGCTAATCAATGATCGACAATACGGCTTCAGGCCAAAGCGATCAACGGGTGATCTTCTGGCATTCGTAACGCATGTCTGGGGTGGGGCTATGGAAAGGCACGGCGAGTCCTTGGCTATTAGCCTGGACATCGCCAAAGCCTGCGATAGGGTTTGGCATGCTTCGCTCCTTTCCAAGCTTCCGGCATATGGTCTACCTCCTCAACTGTGCAGCTGGATTGCCAGTTTTTTAAACGAGCGCCGAGTGCGGGTCCTCTGCGATGGCCAGGCTTCTCGCTTCTTGCAAGTGAATGCCGGGGTACCGCAGGGGTCCGTACTATCACCAACTCTCTTTCTTCTGCATATCAATGATATGCTATCCCTCGGGAACATTCATTGCTATGCAGATGACAGCACACTGCACGGGAGTTACTCGGTTCGTCCGACGGCGGGGCGATCTGAGATTGAGGAGGAGAGACGACGACTCGTGGCTGATCTCGACCGTAACCTCGACAGTATCTCTCAATGGGGTACCGAGAACCTGGTCGAGTTCAATGCCCGCAAAACACAGGCGTGTGCATTTACTGCGAAGAAATCCCCTTTCCTTCCCCTACCCTCCCTTCAGAATGCATTATTACCAATGAAGGACAACCTTGATATCCTTGGCATAGACGTTCGTCGAGAGCTCAATAATAAAAACTACATCGAAAGATGTATAGGGCTAGCTTCGCGGAAACTAGGAATACTGAATAAGGTAAAGAGATTCTTTACACCGGACCAGAGGTGTCTGCTGTACAAGACGCAGATTAGACCCTGCGTCGAATACTGCTCTCACCTCTGGGACGGCTCCGCGAAGTATCTGCTGGACGCTCTCGACGCTATGCAGCGACGGGCTATCCGTATTATAGATTGTCCGGAGGTAACGGGAAGCCTTGAGCCGCTAGTTCAGCGCCGAACAATAGCTTCCTTGGCCGCATTCTACCGTATTTACCACGGCGAGTGTTCTGAAGAGCTCTTCAATCTGATCCCACCCTCTTCCTTCCGATCCCGAACGACTCGTGCCGGGCAGAGATGCCACCCCCACACAGTAGATAGCATGTTCGCGAGAACCGAACGTTTTAAACGTTCGTTTCTCTGCCGAACGATAGTGGCCTGGAACGCCCTGCCTGTGCACGTGTTTCCTCCCACATATAATCCTGGGTTCTTTAAGCGGAGCGTGAAGAGGCACATCAGTAGGTCGTCAAGTTGAGGGCCACTCTCAATAGTAATGTGTGCTGTGAGAGTGGCCCACAATCGCTAGACGTCGTCACGACTTACCACCAGGCGGGCGGCGTCAATTTGGCGAACCAAATATAAAAAAAAAAAAAAAAAAAAAAAAAAAAAAACTAGACTCTCAAAATCTACAAGTATACTAATCTCGAGGACAAAGCTGCAGTATAATTGATGATTAAACGAACTTACCTTAAGTGATGTTCTATCATAACTATACGAAGGCTTTGTCCGAAGAGATTAGCTCCCTCCCACCCATATAACTCCCATGTGGTGGAATATTATTTAATATTGCCGCTTTGAACTAAATGAAGTTGACAGTTGTAGGTAGTTGTCAAATGCCATGTGCATTTGACAACTACCTACAACTGTCAACTCACTCAGAGAATAAACATCTTTTAATTTTCTTTTTTTGGCTATGGCTATAGACTACAGTGGATAATGGCGAGTCAATACGACTACTACAAGTATACTAATCTCTTCGGACAAAGCCTTCGTATAATTATGATAGAACATCACTTAAGGTAAGTTCGTTTAATCATCAATTATTACTAAACTACCCTAGACTATTAACAAAATTTAATAAGTTTCAATTATTTTGTAGGTCTAAATGATATTCGTCGAACCAGTTTGCTAGGTATATCTTAACTATCCAGTAGCCAGAAACGACTTGCATTAATAGAAAAAAAGAGATAAATTTTAGTAGTTACCCGGAACTGAACTATTTAGATTAGGGTAATTTCTTCTGGGGCGGGGCCCCAAGTGATTAGATACTACGTCCTCGCCGTCCGCCCTGGACCCCAACTTGACCACGGTAACGCAGTGGCAAGTTGGGTGACCGAACGTATTTAGTCTGAACTTGTGATTGGCCAAATTTTTTGCGATTTTCCTGCTATGGATAACATCGAAGATACCTCCGGTCCCGACACTGCCCTTTCACGGGCAGTGTCAACCGACGACATTGCGCACTCAAACTTGATACTGATGCCTATGGATTTGGGGGCTCGCACCGCGCCGCCTAGTTGCAGCGCGATGTCGACGCCCCAAGGAACTGATGCTGCTGGGACTGACGATGGGTCAGCTCCCAGCAGTGTGAAGAAGAAGGGCCGCTCTTCTGGGACGAAGAAGAGGACCCTCGAGGAGAAGGGGGGGCCGCCGCGCGACCGTAGCACCAGCTGCTCCGGGTGGGGGTCCCTCCTCTCCAGTGATTCGGAGGAGGAGGTGCCGGTGAAGACGGTGCGTACGCGTCTAGACGCGTACAGAAGGCGGCCGCCAACTCCTCCTCCGTCCTCGGTCCAACTGTCCCAGCGAAGTCGCCGGGAAATCGGTGGGCCACCCGCGCGGGAGCTTATGAGCGTTTTTGCCCGCATGAACGCGGCCATGCGGGGCAACAGGAACGTGGCGGGGAGGAAGAAGATTGTGGCTTCACTGGTGGATGAAGCCCAATCTTCCCTCAACAAGCTCCTCGCGCGGAGCGTCACCAAGGAGGAGGCGAGGCTCCGGAAGCAGGTGACGAGCCTGGAGGCGGAGCTCGCTGCTTCCAGGAAGCAGATGGATGACCTGTGGCGGGAGGTCGCTGACTTGACCAAGGTGGTCAAGGCGCCTCCCGGTCCCATGCTGCCGCCTCCTCCTCCGACGGCTGGACCAGCGCCGAAGACGGCGCCACCCACGGCGCCCACCACGGCGCCCACCAAGGCGCCCGCCACGGCGCCAACCACGGCGTCCACCAAGGCGCCCACCAAGGCGCCCACTAAGGCGCCCATCATGGCGCCCACCACGGCGCCCAACACGGTGCCCGGATCGCCGCCACAGCCTGTGCCGACTATGGTACAGGTCCTGACGGCGATCGAGAGGCGCCTCGCCGTCCTGGAGGACCGGGCGTACCGCCCTCCGCTAGCACGTCCCGCGTTCTCATACGCGGCGGCTGTTGGCGGTTCTCCCGCTCCAGGACCAAGCGGCACACCCGCTGTCCACCGCCCCGCTCCGCCCCAGTCCGCTCCAGCGTACCGGTTGCCGGCCGAGACCGCGGCCCAGGCGCGGAAGGCGAAGGGGCGCGGCAAGAAGAGCGGCACCCCTGCCGCCTCCTCTTCCTCTAACGCTCCCGCTGCTCCTTTACATCCCTCCGGACGGGAGGGATGGGAGGTAGTGGGGGCCAAGAAGAGGAAGACGAAGGCCGCCAAGAAAGCGGCCAAGAAAGTGGCCAAAGCCGCCGCGGCGAAGGCGCCGAAGAGGCCCCGCGCTCCACGCTCCACAGCCGTCGTCCTTACGGTGACGACGGAGGGTGTGGAGAGGGGTGTGGGGTACGCTGATGTCCTGAGGACCGTGAAGTCCTCAGTCAACCTCTCAGCCCTCGATATCCAGGGGGGTCTCCGGTGCAAGACGACACGCACCGGGGCTCGCCTCCTCGAGGTCTCCGGCGCCTCCAGCGGCCCTAAAGCTGACGCCCTAGCAGCGCAGCTTAGGGACGCGCTGGACGCAGAAGCCGTCCGCGTCACCAGGCCCACCAAATGCGCTGCATTGCGCATCACGGGTCTGGATGACGCGGCCACGACGGAGGAAGTAATCTCCGCCGTCGTGGAGGCGGGCGGCTGCCCCCGTGACCAGGTGAAGGCTGGAGACATCTCCTTCGGCACCACTGGTCATGGGATGACAGTCGTCCAGTGCCCCGTCGCGGCGGCACTGAAAGTGACGGACGGACGAAGCCTCCTCGTAGGGGGCTTCCTAAAGGCGCAGGTTCACCTCCTTCGTGCCCGGGAAACTAGATGTTTCCGGTGCATGGTGGTGGGGCACGTCGGAGTGCAGTGCACAGCGGAAGTCACCGTGGGCGATCGATGCTTCCGCTGCAGCCGGCCCGGTCACAAGGCAAGTGCCTGTGATGCCCCGCCTCGCTGCTTTAGATGCGAGGCGGAGGGCAAAACTGCGGACCACCGGGTCGGCAGCACAACCTGCGCCGCCTCGAGGCCAAAGCCTCGTCCGTCCGCTGAGAGCGGTGGGGGTGCCGCTACTGCACGGCCAGATGTTTCTCGGCGGGATGCTGATATGGACGTCCATTAATGTCTGACGCCCATATCCGCATCCTGCAAGTGAATTTGAACCGCTGCCGCGCTGCTCAGGATCTTCTGTACCAGAGCATCCGGCAGTGGTCCATAAACTTGGTCGTGGTCGCCGAGCCGTACTACGTCCACCCGGGAAGCCCGGTGGACGAGGACGGCTCGGCCTGTTTTATCTTCGGGGGGTCCGCCGCAGACAACTCGCGCCTTGCTATCATTGCAAGGGGCCGCGGGTGTGTTGCGGCGGAATATGATGGGTTGGCAGTCGTGGCCACCTACATCTCGCCGACACTGGACGAGACTCAGTTTGAGCTATGGCTCACTGAGCTCGACGTCGTCTTCGCTGCGTGCCGTCCTCGCCCTGTCCTGCTCCTGGGAGACTTCAACGCCTGGAGTGAGGCGTGGGGCTCCCGGGAAACCAGGGACAAGGGGAGGCTTCTTGAGGACTGGACCAGAACACGTGGTCTGGAGGTCCTCAACCGGGGGAATGTCGCCACCTTCTGGCGGCGGGGGACCAGCTCGGTCGTGGACGTATCGTTCGCGACCTCTGCCCTCGCCGCCCGTATTACTGGCTGGCACGTGGAGGAGGGTGAGGAGACGCACTCGGACCATCGGTACATCCGATTCGATGTCGTCCCCCCACCTGACCTCCCACAGCCGGTAGAAAATCCCCCGGATCCGCGTTGGGCACTTCACCATCTGGATCGGGAGGCTCTCCTGGAGGCATCCATCGTGCAGGCCTGGATTCCGGCACCGGACCGGCCTGCCGATGTGGATGCCGAGGCGGAGTGGTTCAGGAGAGCCATGTCGCAAATCTGTGATGCGGCGATGCCTAGGGTTACACCCAGACCGGCAAGGAAGCAGGTGTACTGGTGGTCGCCGGAGATTGCACAGCTGCGCGCAGCATGCATCTCCGCCCGCCGCCAGTACACCAGGTTTCGCCGGAGGCATCGCCGCCCAGACGACGCGGCAACCCGAGAGGCGGAGCTTTATCAGGCTTACAGGGAGGCTAAAGGTAATCTCCAGGAGACAATAAAGCGGGCCAAGACGGCGGCCCGCGAGGAGCTCCTGGAGACCCTGCAGCAGAACCCATGGGGGCGCCCGTACCTACAGGTCAGGGAGAAACTCCGACCTAGGGCGCCCCCACTGACCCAGAGTCTCCAGCCGCAGCAGCTGGAGCGGGTCATGGGCTCCCTGTTTCCGACGAGCGCGGAGGAGCACGTCCCTCCGCGCATGGCTCCGTCTCTGCCCGACGCGGATAGCATCAGTGGAGACGACGTACCCGAAGTCAGGGTGGGGGAGCTAGGTGCGGCAGTGCTCCGGCTTAAACGCCGGAAAATCACTGCCCCCGGACCCGACGGCATTCCTGGCCGTGCATGGGTCCTGGCCCTCGAAGAACTCGGGCCTCGACTGATGGGGCTCTTTAGCGCATGCCTCGAAAGGGGCCAGTTTCCCAAGGTGTGGAGGACGGGGAAACTGGTCCTGATTCGTAAGGCGGGGCGGCCGGTGGACTCACCGTCCGGATACCGGCCGATCGTGTTGCTCGACGAGGTGTGTAAGCTCTTTGAGCGAATTATCGCGGAACGCCTCGTCGAGCATCTCTCGACGGTGGGGCCAGACCTGGCGGACAACCAGTACGGTTTCCGTCGGGGACGCTCCACCGTGAGCGCGATCATGCGCGTCAAGAGCCTGACGGAGGAAGCAGTCTCACAGGGCAAGGTGGTGGTGGCGGTGTCTCTAGACATCGCCAACGCGTTCAACACCTTGCCATGGAGCTGCGTTAGGGAGGCGCTCGTGTATCACGAAACGCCTCTCTACCTCCGTCGTATTGTCGGGGCCTATCTCTCGGAGAGGGCCATAGCTTTCCCCAGCTGGCTCGGGCCAGCTCGGCGAGATGTGTCGTGCGGTGTTCCGCAGGGGTCGGTCCTGGGGCCGCTTCTGTGGAACATCGGCTACGACTGGGTGCTGCGGGGTGCGTTGCCTGAGGGCGTCGGCGTAACGTGCTACGCCGACGATACCCTCGTCACGGCGCGGGGTGCAACGTACCAGGAGGCAGCACTCAAGGTCACGACGGGTGTTGCTCAAGTCGTGGGTCGGATACGGCGGCTGGGACTGGAGGTGGCCTTGCACAAGTCCGAGGTTCTGTGTTTTCACAGACCTCGGAACGGTCCACCTGAAGGTTCCAGCATAAATGTGGGAGGCGTTAGCATCGGCATCAAGCCCTCGATGAAGTATCTAGGGATCGTACTTGATAGCCGATGGAACTTCGGACCACATTTCCGAAGTTTGGTCCCCAAGGTGACACAGGCATCGGTCGCGCTTTCGCGACTGATGCCCAACCTAAAGGGACCCAACGCTTCCTGCAGGAGACTGTACCTGGGGATCGTGCGGAGTATAGCCCTATACGGGGCTCCCGTATGGGCGGCGCGGTTGACGGCCAACAACTCAACGCTCCTTAACAGACCGTTGAGGACCTTGGCCGTCAAAACAATAAGGGGCTACCGCACGATCTCCGGAGAGGCTGCATGTCTCCTAGCCGGGACCCCTCCATGGGACCTGGAAGCGAGAGCCCTTGCGTCATTGTTCCAATGGCGCAAGGAGGCGCTGGAGCGGGACCACAGGCCTGCGTCTCGAGAAATCGATGACCGGCGGTCCCAACTCCGCCAGGATCTCATGGAGTCATGGAGGGTGCGACTTGAGCAACCCAAGTGGGGTGCCACCATCATCGCGGCGGTGAGACCGATCATGGACGATTGGCTGCAGAGGCAGCATGGTGACCTCACGTATCGTGCGACGCAGATCGTTACCGGGCATGGATGCTTCGGTAGCTATCTGTTTCGCATTCATCGTGAGGTCACACCCCGGTGTCAACATTGCGAGGTTTCCGACGACGACACCGCACTCCACACGTTGGTGGAGTGCTCAGCGTGGGCGAGTCAGCGCCGGGACCTCGTAGTGGGTCTGGGCGTGGATACCCTCTCGCTGGAGACCATGCTTCAAGCCATGGTCTCCAGCGGGAGTAGGTGGAACGCGGCCGTGTCCTTCTGCGAGCAAGTCGTGCTCGCGAAGGAGGCGGCCGAGAGGGAGAGGGAGCGTGCCCTCCCCGCCGAGTTCCGTAGTCAGCGGCGAGGCCGCCGCAGACTCATCTACGCCCAAGACCATCGACCTCCATGATCGGGGCCTGAGGACGGCGGGATCGCCACCCGTCGTCCTTACAGAAGCAGGCTAGAAGGGTTGCGTGCTGCGGGGCCTTTGCCCCATAGCACGCAACCAGATTCACTCATTGACGCGGGATAAAACCCTACCCCAACGACGCGGGATTCTCATCCCGACCCAACCCCCCGCAGAGACCACAGAGGTGGTCAAAGTCCGCCGGGCGCCACTGGAAATACGTTCTGCTTGTAACCAGAGACGCCCGGCAACGGACGTTAAAGCGGCCGCGGCCTTGGTCGCGGAACTAAAAAAAAAAAAAAAAAAAAAAAGGGTAATTTCTTCTTTAAACAAAATGGGTAGGTTAGGTTAGGTTAAAACTGTGACCAACTACGCCAGAAACGACTTGCATTAATAGAAAAAAGAGATTTGTCCAAGGTGAAAGTGACAACTGTGTAATATGACATTTTCATATAAAAAATCTTGATTTTAAAAATCTGGGTATTAATTAAGTGTATTTAAAAAAATTGTGTTTTAAAAATTGGGCTTTCGTGCATATGGATTACGGTCATCTGGATTTTGTGCATTTAGATTTCGTGTGTCTGGAACTCATTCGTCTGGATTCTAAAACGTCGTACATATGAATAAATGGGCAAATGAAATTCGGAGTTGTGATTATATGGCAAACCAAACTTCGGAATTTTTAAAAACGGGATTATGAAAAAATGTCCAAACGTTTTCGGGGTTATGATATTCGGAATATTAAAATTAGGGATTAAGATAGGTAACCCTTCACTGCTTATAAAATATATTAAACAATCAGTTATGTACATACAATACAGGTATAATATTATAGGAACTTAAATGACTAACAACATGATAATATAAATTAAACTTTTCTCATTATGTATTCTTGGGACTGGTGCCTAAACTAGATATAATTTAGTGTCTGTATTTATAGGTATGTTTTGCAAGATTACTTGTCCTCGAACTGTTCACCTTCCATTAAAATATGATAGAAATATGTATATAGGTAGCAGACCCAGCACAGGTGCCTTTAGCGGGCAGTATTTCTAGTGATTAATGGGACTTGTTAAGTAGAGAACGAACTCTATTGACATACAAAATTACTGGTTTTATTATTAAGCCTAAAATTTTCCTTTTATTTATTACTGCCTTCTATCACGTGTGATCATAGAGTAACGAATTTGGTCACTTCGACCCGTGTAGCTATAATAAGTATGCGTGGGATAAATAAAATTACTTCCAAAGTGTGGGTCAGTAATACGCCTCTGCCTTTTCCTTCGGGGATATGTGATGCGTGTCTGTCTATTTATCAATTTAAATGTTGAGTAGACTATTTAGCCAAATACCTACATTTACGAATCAAAATGATAGTGACATCAAGCCATTAAAACATGAAACTATTGAGCACACAACCTACATGGGGCACACTAAAAGTTTTGCACTTCTAGCTAATCGGAACTATTTGAATTTCGAATGTTATATTTTTTTTAAACGTTGCAACCTTCTTAGTAATAAAAAAAAAATTGGCGGGAAATCATTTGTCAATTGTTTTTTATCACACATCAAAGTTCTACGTATGCAACGAAAATGGAATTAAGTCGAAAAGATTTTAGAGCGATGATTTTTTATGATTTTAAAAGTTCTCTCTCTCCGCAAGACTGTGCCGCTCGTCTTCAAAATGCTTTTGGGAGAGAAGCACCTTGTTTGAGCACTGTGAAGCGATGGTTTGCTGAATTTGAGAGAGGTCGAGTTTCTTTACATGACGAATTTCGTGAAGGGCGGCCTTCAACTGCCGTCAACGAAAATAATGTGGCTACTGTTAAGTGGTTAATTGAAGAAAACCCGCAGATTACCTATGAGACAATTCCAGGACTATTGGGGATTGGTATGAGTCAAATCCAGAAAATTTTACACGAAGAATTGAAAGTTGGATCCCTCATGAACTGACAGCGGAGCAGAGACTCGCGTGGAATGGTGCTCACAGATGCTACTGAAGTACGACCACGGATATTCTAATACTGTTTATGACATTGTCACAGGAGACGAAACGTGGATTTATTGTTTTGAACCCGAAATAAACAGCAATCTTGTGAATGGGTGTTTGAAAATGAGAACAAGCCAACAAAAGTGAGGCAGGCGAGAAACGTTGGTAAAAAAATGATCGTGTTTTTTTTCTCAGCTACGGGTCCCATCTGTACAATTCCACTTGAAGATCAAAAGAGTGTTAATGCCGAGTGGTATTCTACCATTTGTTTACCCAGGGTGTTAGAAAAAGTTCGCGATAGACGACCCAAAAACCGCGTTCTCCTACATCATGACAACGCTTCTTCACACACGGTCAACAAAACAAAGTCATTTTTAGCTTCCGAAAAAGTACAACTCGTCACCCATCCTTCGCATAGCCCCGACCTAGCACCCTGTGTTTTCTGTATTTTCCCCAAAATCAAAGATTTGATGAGAGGTTTCACTTTTACCAACTCCGAAGAGGCAGTGATAGCGTTCAATCAGCACGTAGAAAATATGCCTTCAGATCTGTGGTCCTCCTGTTTAAAAAAATGGTTCGATCGCATGAAAAAAAATTTTAAATGTAAAGGAGAGTATTTTGAAAAGCAATAAACATAATATTTTGGTTTTAACATGTTGTTTTTTTAAGTTACGCAAAACTTATAGTGTGACCTACGTAAAACAACGTATTCTTGGAGGGTTTTTGACGTTGTGTCACAATTTAATAACGAAAACGACACTGTGAAAGGGGGAAGGAAATTTTTGTTTTTTTGCGGCCCGAGGCCGCTGCCGCTCTGACGTCCGTTGCCGGGCGTCTCTGGTACCCCACTTGGGTTGCTCAAGTCGCACCCTCCATGACTCCATGAGATCCTGACGGAGTTGGGACCGCTGGTCATCGATTTCTCGAGACGCAGGCCTGTGGTCCCGCTCCAGCGCCTCCTTGCGCCAATGGAACAATGACGCAAGGGCTCTCGCTTCCAGGTCCCATGGAGGGGTCCCGACTAGGAGACATGCAGCCTCTCCGGAGATCGTGCGGTAGCCCCTTATTGTTTTGGAGGCCAAGGTCCTCAACGGTCTGTTAAGGAGCGTTGAGTTGTTGGCCGTCAACCGCGCCGCCCACACGGGAGCCCCGTATAGGGCCATACTCCGCACGATCCCCAGGTACCAGGTTTCAGTCGCGAAAGCGCGACCGATGAGCCAGGGTGACTAAGTAAGTATGTACCTGAGGCAACTAGCAATGGACAATGACGTGGCCCAGGCCACGGAATTAAAATAAGAGGTCCTGAGTCGGAATTAAAATGTGTTGTGTCTTCAAGCTGAACCAATTTTGAAGAAGTTGGATTCGCAGTTGTTTACCACCCCAAGCTGGTATTAGGTTAATTTTCTGCCAAATAATTTGGTTCCGTGGGGAAAGGAATGGAAAAACTAAACCACGCGAGCGCAGCTGTGGACGTCTGCTAGTATTTCGTTAATATCGTAAACAAATAGACTTAAGCTACGTCAATCGTATTCAAAAATACTATTTTGAGAATATAACGAATACAGCGTATTCGTTATACAAATCTCTTGCCATAAAAATCTTAAATTACACCATTTTCAGAAAATGAATGGTGTGTATCAAAGTATATTTCCTAGTACCTGACTAGACTTTGTTTCGTGTTTAATTTGGGATTACGTACTTTGGTGTTTGTATACATTTTCAATCCGGTTTGTTGTTGTTGCTCTTTGAAGATTAATAGATTTTTACGGGTCATAGCGTCTCGAGAGTGGTGTGAATAAGAAGAAAGATAAAGACTACTTTATCTTTCTTCTTATTCACATCACTTGAGGCTTCAACTAACTATAGTTGAAGCCTCAAATGTTATAAGATTAAGTAGAAGTTGTAGTACAAGCCCAGGTTTAGGCATACGACTTTATTATTGATGAAAAACTGTTCTCTGTCATGGAAGAGCCAAACCATTCTATGGTCTAGTGTATAGGTGCGGTGTCTGAATACCCTGTTTCTTTTTCGGAAAAATGTACCTACTTGTCAAAACATTTTTTTGAATATAAATATCTGAAAAAACAAGACCATGCTATCTGTTAAATATATGCAACTTGTCAATTTACAGGGAGTAGTAGTTTTGGATTAAGGTATTGTAATATCGAATAGGTGAGACGTTGAGACGTTACATGCCTGTGTGTAATCTGTACATCTAATCTCTCCACTTTAGATATTATATAGTAAGTGTTGAAATAAGTGAGTTCCAAATAAAAGATTGTGTCCCTTCATTTTGATGAACACGAAAAGTCCGATATCTACGCTTACATCATTGAGAGCTTGTATACTTGGTTGGGCAAACTATCCATACTAACATATTCGCATCCATATGGATGAACGACCGTAGTTAGCCGTATTCTGCGCAGTCATGGGTGTGAACCAAATATCTAAGAACATTCCAGACTGACACCAGCTTTGTTTACCAGTTGGGAAACTCGAATAATGGATATGTAATTATAATTATTATTAAACTCGTACACTACACAATACTATACCTACTTAATATGGGAATTATGAACAATTTACTTCTTTAGAAGTAGATTGTTCATCTTTTTTGTTCATTGATCTTAGAGAGTTAAAACCCTCTAAGATCTTAGGGTTTCAGGCCCTTGACAAAGTCGAGGTAATATTTCTTGAGACTGATCTAAAGCGTGATAAGTGATAATATTGAAGAAACCTTCGAAACCTTGACATCTTCTTGCTCCCTGACGTTTCGGTTGAATGTACCAACTGTGGTCACAGATTGTAATAGTATTAACTGTCACGATTATGTGAAAGTTTAAAAACCGTCCAAGTGTCGCGTTCCGTAATAAAACGGTAAATCAAGTTTGTTGTATGGGAGCCCCCCTACATATTGATTTTATTCTGTTTTTTTAGTATTTGTTGTTATAGCGGCAACAGAAATATATCATCTGTGACAATTTCAACATTCTAACTATAACGGTTAACGGACAAAGCGACGGACGGACGGACAACGAAGTGTTAGTAATAAGGTTCCTGGTTTACCCCTTGGGTACAAAACCTTAAAAATTTACATATTACCTGTATATAAAGTTTCAAAGAGAATAAAACATTCTAAATTGTTAAGTACTTCGTAGAATTTATTTGATGTTATTACGAGTATTGCTTTAGCGTAACAAAATACATTGGTTGTTATTTTACGATATATACAGAGAGAGTGATCGAACACTCTAACACGTAGGTAAAAGAGGGCATGCCAGTAGAAATATTTGGATGGTAATATTTTCCACGTTTTATTGCCATTAGATAAAGTGGGATACATAATTTATAGTAAAGTAATGAGTTCATCTGAAAACTGACGATTTAAAAATTTTGGTGTTATTTTTAACGTAGGTACCTTCCTTTTTAGATCCAAAATCTTCATCGATTTCACATCGACGCAGGATATCGACATGTGAACTTGTCAGGCTCATATTCATCTCTTTTCTAGCCGAAGAAGGTGTTCCGAGAACTTCGAAAGCATTGTCACGGGCAGCCAGCAATCTCAACTCTACTTCCGAACGTATTTCCTTGCCAAGAAGACAGTTCAGTGTCAGTTTGTCTCTGAAATTAAGTCATTCCAAATTCCCTACCACCTCCTCTGAAAGCAAGCCGCAACAGTAGATACTGGGAGAAATACTTTCACTTTTTCATTTAATAATTCATAAATACTTCAAACATAAGTTCAAAAATTAATTTAAAAAAAGTAGGTACTCCAGGACTTAACTGACTAATATAAAACGAAATTGTTTGTGTTTTATGCTGGGGATGCTGAGCCGTGCTCCAGATGAAACAATTTATGTTAATATCTACCTACTCGCTAATTGCACGATCGTTAAATTTTTGTCCTGAATGGGACTACAAATGCTTTTTTTGCAAAAACTCGCAACGGCTTCTCCAATTTACTTATAATTATTTCTAACGACAAAAAGTTTTAAGAGTTTTTCACCAATTGTTACATAAATAGGAAACGTCTTCGTGACTTTTTGTCGTTTAATTTTTGTCAGAATGCATTTAATTAAACGGATTTCGGGAGTTTGATTTTTGCTGAACGAGTGGCTGGTGGCTTTTTAGGTTACCTCTGGAGCTCTGCAAAACCGGGTTACCAGACGCTCAATTGGAATACCGAACAACTACTACTTAAGTAATTAGTCCTTCTGTGTGGGAAATATCAAGCATTATCTTGACATTGGCGAAATCATCGATGAACATCGATGGAGCCACGTTTTCAAAGAAAGAAGAAGAAGAAACGAATTTTGATCCATTTATTTGATATTACCTTTGTGTTTTAAAAAAATATAATCCTAATATACCTACATCCACACACTAAATAGACCTTTTAAGACAGTACTAAAATGCCCCATTAACTATATTGTAATTCATATAAAAATATTTATTTTTATTTGTTCTAAACTATGTTTAACAATACCAGCAAGCTACTTAATGTTTTTAATTGGTATTTTTGAGTTAGTTTAGGTAACAAGAATTTAGCCTTAGGCTCTGTTAATTAAATTACTTCTCTAATACTAAGTGTATTGCCATTATATTAGTGCAAATTTTCAATTTGAATATTCAGTTTAATAAACCCCATTAAATCTATAATATGTCCCATAATTGTGTGTCCCCAATATTTTATTTCATGATATGTATATCAAAGTTCTCACAGCCAGTAAGAGCAATCATATTGAAACCAAACAGTATCAATCCAATAACAATATTTGGTGAAACATTATCCATTTCAGTAGTCAAACAGATTTATATTTTGACGAATATTTTAATACATTGGGTAGGAATTACCGTTCTGGTATGTTATTGACGGAGGTTGTTTTCAACCGAAATGCTATCGTATAAGTCATTGAAATAAAGTCAATTAATTGATTCTATGCGGACATCCCATGATAATATTGACATTTAATCACTTGCTGTTAATTTATTTCGTTTGTTTTTTTTATTCATGATGTTACAGAAAATAAATGTAGTTGTATGTAAGTTTCATATGGGCATGTACCCGAAATAAAGATTGATTTATAAATAGACTTTATTTTATCAAAATTGGATGGCAGGCAATAAAGTTTTCATCATGCAAGCTTTTTCACGCCTCAAAACAGCAGCAGACAATTGACTGATAAAACCTTCTCGAAGACTGCGTTACTATATTATCACGTTGTAATATTAACCATAAAATTCCAGAATTTTAGACATCGCCGGCCATATAAAATCAGTAAACTGTCAGATTTATAGTACCTACACATAAAATTTGTGGAGAATGCGGTGTTTCCATTCCTGCAATTTGTCACCTGGCTGCCGTTTATTGGATGAAGATCTTGGCCTTCGTTTAACCTCTCTTCAAAAATACAAATCTTTTTTATTATTATTAATGTGAGTAACATATTTATTATACATCAATGTAATGGCGAGTATTTTCACACATGATACACTGTCTCCTCAACTAAATATAAGCATGTAGTTTTTTTTACGAATCCTATAGTGGCTGAGGCAGTATACGGAAATGAAACTTTGTTAAAAATTTAAGCTTACTGGAAATGTGCAAGGTATTTTTAGATGAAAATGAACGAACAGGACAAAATTGCTTATTATGAGACAGTCACCTTATCTGATAGGGTTGGCGTTCCTGGAAAACATGCTTCATAGGTACATTCACTTAGCTGATATATTAATCCATGTATTCGGAATGTTGGATAAAAAAATTAATACTGGAGGTTAAAATATACGTTACTATAAATAAATCCACTCGAAATACCTCCTGGTGCGTACCAGAGACTTCCGGCAACGGAAGTAGGAGAGACCGCGCGCGCACGGACTTAATCAAAAAACTATACAGGGAATTTTTGAAAAGGGCTTGGATGGCCAAATCCGAAACTATAAGGAATAGCGAAAAATGCTCAAAGGAGTCACGAGCCCGATTTTGATGAAACTTAAAACCTCATCATTAGATTTTTGGTAAACTAATAATCCTAGCTGGGAATCCTTTGATTTTGTAAAAAAAACCCTTTGATTTTGTAAAAAAAACACATCCTTTATTATTAGACCATACGATAGTGTCGCTGTTAAGGATCAAATTCTGCGAAGTAATGAAATACGGAAAATTTAAGGAAAATTTGGAATTTTAATAAAATTCATATTTCATGTACCTAAATTTTGTATCATAATTTGTTTCGTTCGAAATCCCAGAAAAGATCGTAACAATTCCGTGTTTTAAATTATGTTCTGAATGATTCTGGCAGGCTGGTAAAATTTTAAAGTAGAACATAATCTTGCTTTTAATTTATTCTAATTTAATTTTTTTTCTTAAAGTTTAATAGAAAAAAAATTATATTAGAACAATATGCATATTGGCGCCAATAATTTAGATTCTGTTCGATTCTGTTCGTACTTTGTTTAGTATTTATTAAAAGAAATAATTTGTAATATAAATTCTGTGATTTGAAAATTGATTTAACAAATGATTATCGATTTGATTTAATAGAAGCATATTTTATCAATGGAATAAGTGCCACACGCGCGTTGGTATGGTACAGAAACAAATATCGTCATCGTAATTTCCCCACTCTTAAGTGCTTCCAAATAATGGTTAATACCTTAAACACGGAGGTAGCTATCGCAAAACTAAACTTTTACAGCCACATATTTGTAACGAAGATTTAGAAATAGCTATTTTGACCTATTTTGAGTCAATCCCCGCTAATTCCACCCGAAACGCAGCTGAAACCATTCACGTTACGATATACGTACGGCTACGATGTAAAGATGTAAAGTTTAAAAAAAATACAAGTATAAATGTTACCGCTCCGGACGCATTGTGCAAAAGTTACATCCAGGAGATAATTTAAGACGGCTTGATTTTTGCAATTGGTTAGATCGGAAACTCTACAACGATAGACATTTCTTATCCAATATTTTATTTTGTGACGAAACAAATTTTTCTAATAATGGAATGTATAATCGAAATAATAAACATTACTGGTCACAAACTAATCCTTTGCAGGCAACCGAAGCGCATCGCCAGGTGCGATTTTCATTTAATTGTTGGTGCAGTATTTTGAAGGACAAAGTATTTTATTTTAAAATTTATGACGGAACGTTGACGACCTTTAAATATGTTGAAATTTCGAATGATCTGTTTGAAGAGCTGGAAAATTTGCCATTGGCCCAGATCTACCAGTTATTTTTTCAACTCCAGGCTTCAGGCTTTTTAAGCTCCAGGCCATAATAGCCGTATAGTAAAAGAGATTTTGATTCAGCAGTTTGGCGACAATTTTATTGCATCGCATGGTCCTGTGCCTTGGCTTCCCCGGATCTTACCCCCTTAGATTACTTTCTCTAGGGGTATGTTAAAAACGAAATTTACAAAGACACGTATGATACAGTTGATGACTTGAAACGTTCTTTGGAGAATATTCTAAACGGAATCAATAACATTGTAATATTGAATGCAGTACGATCCTTGAGGTCTCGAATCCAGCTATGTATTGAAAACACACGTCTACATTTTGAACAATTAATCAGTTATAGTAAGAAAAATAAAATGTATTTTGTTAAAGATGAGGTCTTTTCTCTAGTTTGCCGTATGTCATTACCTCCCAGAATAAGATCCTTAATAGCAATGTGTAATAATATAGGGTGTGTAGGATTATTGGTTTTTCAAAAATCTAATGATGAGGTTTTAAGTTTCATCAAAATCGGGCTCGTGACTCCTTTGAGCATTTTTCGCTATTCCTTTTAGTTTCGGATTTGGCCACCCAAGCCCTTTTCAAAAATTCCCTGTATAGTTTTTTTATTAAGTCCGTGCGCGCGCGGTCTCTCCTACTTCCGTTGCCGGAAGTCTCTGGTACGCACCAGGAGGTATTTCCAGTGGATTTATTTATAGTAACGTATATTTTAACCTCCAGTATATTTTTTTTTATCCAACATTCCGAATACATGGATTAATATATCAGCTAAGTGCTGCCAAGGAAATTGACGCTGGTATTGAAAATTGACTGAATTTTTGATCAATATCAACACTCTGAAATATTGGGTCATTAACTCTTACACTTCTTATGATACATCTATATTTAATGTACAATCCCGTAGAAACCAGAGGTCCTTTTTGAACGTTTTAATTTTGAAATACATAACAACATACCTACATCAAAATTTAATCGCGTCTTTATCCCCGTAGGGAAAATTTCGCCAGTCAATGTAAGTCCCATCCAATAGGAGGCGGGATAAAACCCGACCCCAACGATGCGGGATAAAACCCGACCCAACCCCAGACAGAGGCCCCACAGGTAGCCAAAGTTATGGCTTTATGGTTATATGGCTGGTTTTGTGTGTGTTTTCTGTGTGTGTTTGACTTCGAAATTTATAGTAAGTAAAAGTATATTATTAAAGTAATAATACTTATTTTAAATATTTCGAAGTCAGTGTGGCTTTCAAAGCCCTACCGTGTGTTATTGAATGGTTAATTAAGTCAGTGAGCCTCCATTTGGGGCGTTCAGTCTTTTCATGTAGTAATATTGCTTCACGACATCAACATTCTCTAAATGAATATACGTATCTACGTAGTATACTCGTATTATATAATAAATCCTACCTATATCTCCGAGAGAGTAGCGCAGGGAGGTAGAGGTGCCTGTGGGATATATAGGGCCAGTAACTTTAAATATACTACCTTATGAGAACAATAATTATAGCTTGTTGATTTTCTTGTGATATGTACCATCTGTCCTGGCTGTTCTAGTATTAAATATGAAATATATATAATAAAATATATATAGTAATAATCTAGAAATTAAATATGAATTTGTTATTAATTCTGCAAACGTTGTACAATCATCACTATGAAAATACGACATGTGTTTCATATCTTTGACAATATTACGAGTCTAATAAATTCAATTGAGCCCACTCGGCCTTAGGCATTGATATGTTGACGTACGTTCAATGAATATTCTCTGTGTTACAGAAGAAATATTGTTGTATCAACTCGTAGAACGAAGGTCTTTGTACCTCGTATTATCGAATCAACTCTGACGATCATAATAACGTTGAGTATCCATTGGGAATAAGTTTAGTAAGTAATTGAATATCACTTCATATGATAAACAATGTTTTAGGGCAACATACATAATCAAGTGTACTCTAGCAAATTAAATTTGATTGAATGAGAAAAACGCTTGATTAACTTTGTTTGAGAAGTTTTGTTATTTTGTTTGTATTTTTAAGAAAAAATTGTTATGTTGTTGTGTTGTTATTATTTTTAGAATTCCCTAGATTATAAATTCTAACATTTTAGTATAAAGCAACAGTTACTTAATAACATAAATGTTAATACTAATATTTCTGTCTGCCTATCACGTTTTCATGTTTATAAAACCACCAAACCAATTTTATAAAATTTCATAGAATAAATTACTTTTTTTTTTTTTTTTAGTTCCGCGACCAAGGCCGCGGCCGCTCTAACATCCGTTGCCGGGCGTCTCTGGTTACAAGCAGAACGTATTTCCAGTGGCGCCCGGCGGACTTTGACCACCTCTGTGGTCTCTGCGGGGGTTTGGTCGGGATGAGAATCCCGCGTCGTTGGGGTTGGGTTTTATCCCTCGTCGGTGAGTGAATCTGGTTGCAAAGGCCCCGCAGCACGCAACCTGTCTAGCCTGCTTGCCCGATCATGGTGCTCGATGGTCGCTGACTGCGGAACTCAGCGGGGAGGGTACGCTCCCTCTCCCTCTCGGCCGCCTCCTACGCGAACATAGCTTGCTCGCAGAAGGACACACCGCGTTCCACATATTCGTGCCACGGCTTGAAGCATGGTTTCCAGCGAGTATCCACGCCCAGACCCACTACGAGGTACTGGCGCTGACTCGCCCACGCTGAGCACTCCACTAACGTGTGGAGTGCGGTGTCGTCGTCGGAAACCTCGCAGTGTTGACACCGGGGTCCTCACGATGGACCACGATAGATCCACCTCACGATGGATACGAAGCAGATAGCTACCGAAGCATCCATGCCCGGTAACGATCTGCGTCCCTCGATACGTGAGGTCATCATGCCGCCTGTGCAGCCACTCATCCATGATCGGTCTCACCGCCGCGATGACGGTGGTTCCCTACTTTGGTTGCTCAAGTCGCAATCTCCATGTCTCCATGAGATCCTGGCGGAGTTGGGACCGCAGGGCCTCGATTTCCCGAGATGCGGGCCTGTGATCCAGCTCCAGCGCCTCCTTGAGCCATTCAAACAATCTCTCCGGAGATCGTGCTCCCTTATGGTTTTGACGGCCAAGGTCCTCAACGGTCTATTCAAATTCAAATTAAAACCAAAATATCTTTATTCGGTTTGCACGAATAATGTCCAAAAAGAAAAATGTACACGGCCAATGTCCAATAATAAAAATGTCCTACAATTAAAATATCCAATAATAAAAATGTCCTACAATAAAAATGTCCAATAATAAAAATGTCCATTAATACAAATGTCCAATTAAATAAAAGTCAAATAATAATTATGTACAATTAAAAATATCAAATGCCTAAACGGAGAAACCGTGTAGTTTCCTTTAAAGCCATGCGTTTGCTTCTTCGAATCTTAAATATTATATTTAGATAGAAATTTTAACCACAAAAACATATTGCATACGCCTTGTTAGGGAGGCCGTGGGTTCAAGTCCTGCCTATGAAATTTCAGATTTTGTGATTTATAATTTATTTTTACCGCCGCAATTGCCGTAAAAGGTTCGCACTCATTGGGGGTGAATGCCACGAGGCCGCGGACGCAACGCGGCTTCTCGCCACACTTTGTGGCAGCCAGAACTATACCAACTATATCTAGGTTAAAAATAATAAGACCAGTTTATAATAATTAGGGATTGTATTACCTAATTAAATAATGAAAATATAAATGTACTTTATATTTTATCATTATGCTATAAATAGCAAAGATAATGTAATCACAACGTTTATACATAAATAGGCATCTGAACACAAGTGGCCAGTATCTAAAAAGATAAATACACACCTATGATACTTGCTATATTGGACATTAACTTAGTTTGTCATTTTTCTGGTTGGACATTTTTATATCTGGCCGAATTTCTAGTTAGACTTTTCTATATTTGGTAGTTTTTACAGTTTGACGTATTTATATTTGGACATATTTCAGATTTGGCGTTTCTCTAGTTGGGTATTATTATGTCATTGTACATTTTGCATTTTGGACATCATTCGTGCAAACCCTTTATTCATGTAGGTCACAAAGTAACACTTATGAACGTCAAAAAAAGAAAATGCTTCTACATTTAAATTTACCGCCAGATTCGCAAGGCAATAGGTAGAGCCTGTGAGGAAAGAACCTAGCAAGAAAAACTCACGGCCACTCTTTTTATTCGCCAGTAAATACAATGATTCTGTTACAACAATAAAAAGAGGGCAAGAGCAGTACGTGACAAATTTGACTAATTTGGACTATATATGTAATGCGAGAAAATTTAAATTTTATATTGACTGTTTTATTTGACTATGTACCTACTTATTATAGACTAATTAAATACCTAAATGTACCAAATTCAAAATTTGACATTATATAATGACCACTTTGACTATGTATGTATATTGATTTAATGATAATGTTATTTAATTTTTGTATGTTCAATTTATGGGTTCGAAACCTGAAATAAATGAATTTTATTTTATTTTTAAAAATGATGGATCTCTGTTATTCACAAAAAAGTCAAATACTAGTTAAAGGTGCCACATAATCTCAAAGTACCCATACCTAACAATATCATAATAATAATAACGTCATGCGGGCATATTATGCGGCTACAGAGGGAGGAATTAATCTCACTGCATATCGTGTACGGATGCTGTCTCTGTTTCAGGAGCTTGGACCAACTGTTAACGTATCAACGCAACGTCTATCGGATCAAGTGCGGGTTATACAACGTGGTCATATGTTGGATGATGCCGTGCTTGAGAGGCTTCGCTCAGATTTGCAAGGTAAATCTGGTATCACAATACCTACATCATCAGGTACACATGTTCCTACTGTTTCCACACAACATCCCACTGATGATGATTTATTGGATACCGGGGTTACAGATGTAAGTACCCAGTGCAATGTACAATTAGGGAGCGCTTTGGAATGTGCACTGAGGGAATATCGAAACGTAACACCCACAGAAAGACCTCGTCTACCGCGTTTGCCTACGCATAAGAAAAATGTAGCCCTAATGTGTGCTCTGGATTCACTACTGTCAGACCATTTTAACAGTAGTGAAAATCTCGGTGATACACATTCGATTCTGTACTGTGGGGTTGTTGCGGCATGTCGAGTAGCAAATATTAAGCTTTTATCAAATGATAAAGCTACTCGACCGAAATTTGTTACACCAGCCTGGCAGTATAGGATTGAACGTCGTATTGCCGAGACCAGGGCACTCATTGGGAAACTTATTTGCTTCAGGTCAGGCAATACTCGCCCTAGAGTGATGCGCTTTGTGAACCGGGCATTCTTGGGGACTAATATTAGATCCCAAGAATTTGCTTTTCAGGTCACAGAGCGCATTGACTACCTTAAGCAGAAAGTATATGCGTGGGCAAATCGTATAAAAAGATATAAATAAAGAGTGGACCGGTATTCCCAAAACTGCATGTTCCAAAGAGATGAGAGATGGGTCTACAGAGATTGGGAGCGATCTAATTCAAGTGTGATTGACGGGCGCCGGCCAGATGATGATGCCACCATTGCATTCTGGAGTGGCATCTGGTCGGCTCCTGTCAGCCACACAGAGGATGGTTGGATGCGGGATGTTAATCGTCTGTGTGAACCGATACAAACTATGGAACCATTAAATTTTATAGGTAGTGATGTCACCGACGCAGTCCGTCTGTTACCGAACTGGAAATCAGCAGGCCCAGACGGACTGCACAATTTTTGGATAAAATGGTTCCGAAGTTCACACGGGCGGTTGGCAATCATGTTTGGAATCAGGATCGCTTCCCGATTTTCTAACTACTGGTATGACCCATCTCTTATACAAATCTGGTAGTGCCATAGAGCCTAAAAATTATAGACCAATTACATGCCTACCAACGGTCTATAAGCTTCTCACATCTATTTTGAGACAAAAAATAACGCGCCACATAACTGACAACAACATCATGTCAATCTCTCAAAATGGATGTAGAAGTGGGGTTCGTGGCACTAAAGAGCTCCTAATTATGGATATGGTTATTAGCCAACAGGTACGCCGTAATCGCAAGGATCTGGCGACATGCTGGATAGATTACAAGAAGGCCTATGACTCTGTGCCTCATTCATGGCTTAGGAGGGTGCTGGAGTTGTATAAGATTGATGCAACTCTATGTACCTTCTTAGGGGCATGCATGGGGCAATGGAAGACCTTCTTGTGCTATTCAGGATGCCGACAGAAGTGTGGTAATGGTGGACCGATAAAGGTCGAGCGTGGTATATTTCAGGGCGATAGTCTGAGTCCGTTATGGTTTTGTCTGGCCCTGAATCCTCTCAGTGCTTTGCTGGAGAATTCAGGTCTAGGGTACCGGTTGCGGAAAGATGGCCAGGTTTTGTCTCACCTTCTTTACATGGATGATTTAAAATTACTTGCCCCAAACAGTCACCAACTGATGGAATTACTAAAGGTAACGGAAACCTTTAGTAATTCTATCAGAATGGAATTTGGCGTAGACAACTGTGCGAGCATGCATGTGAAGAAGGGTGGGATAGTGGATTCCGAAAGAATACAACTTTCGGATTCCACCCAACTTAGGTCCCTTTCGGCATTTCAGAGACTGACAAGAAACAATTATTGAGGGAACGCTTCTTTGGCCGCCTGAAAAAAGTACTTAAAAGTCTTTTATCGGGCGGTAACAAGGTGCGAGCCTACAATGGTTGGGTCATGCCAGTTTTAGTGTACTCGTTTGGCATACTCAGATGGACTCAGACAGAACTTGACGCCCTGGATCGAAAAGTCCGTACGCTACTCACTACATACCGAATGCATCATCCGCGTTCATCTGTAATGAGGTTGTACATACCACGGAAGTGTGGGGGCCGAGGCTTTCTTAATGCTAAGACCCTTCACAACCGTGAGGTGTGCAATCTCAGGGAATACTTACTGCGGGTGGACGAGGATTTGCATCGTGATGTTGTCGCAGTAGACAACGGATTGACCCCGCTCGGTTTGGCTAAAGAGAACTGGCGCAAACCTGTTATACTAAGTACCAATGACCGCATGGATGTATGGAAGAGTAAAGAGTTACATGGGCGTTTCTGTCAGGCCCTACATGGACCTGATATTGATTTTAAATCATCCGTATCCTGGCTACGATTCGGTAATCTATTTGAAGAAACCGAAGGGTTTGTCTTTGCAATTATGGACGAAGTTATCATGACTAAGAATTACCGGAGATATATTCTGAAGGATGGTACGGTTGACATATGTCGGGCGTGCCACCGTCCTGGAGAGTCCCTTAGACATATTGTCTCTGGTTGTTCTAGTTTGGCTAACGGCGAGTATTTGCATAGGCATAACCAAGTAGCTAGGATTGTCCATCAACAACTTGCTCTGAAGTACAAACTTGTGGATTCAGAAGTACCGTATTACAAGTATGTGCCTGACCCAGTTCTCGAAAATGATCATATCACATTGTACTGGGACCGATCTATTATCACTGACAGGACTATTGTTGCAAATAGGCCTGATATAGTGTTAGTAGATCGGTTAGAGCGCCGTGCAATAATAGTTGATATTACTATTCCGCATGACGGCAATCTCGTGAAAGCCGAAAAAGACAAACAAGTAAAGTACTTGGATTTGGCCCACGAGATTGTCGACATGTGGCATGTAAGCTCAGCTGTTATTGTACCGATAGTCGTTTCCGTGCATGGACTGATCGCCAAGAGCCTCGACCAACACCTACAGAGGCTCTCGTTAGACAGTTGGGTCAAGGGCCTGATGCAGAAAGCAGTGTTACTCGATACGGCACGCATCGTGAGAAAAATTCCTCTCTCTGGAGCCCTAACCACCGGTAGCTTGGTCCTTGTACCCGATGCCGGTGGGTCACTATTTTTGTATTTTTAAATATATTTGTATTTTTTATAGATTTATTTAAAAATGTATTAAATATGTATTTAAGTTAAATAAAGGAAATAATAATTTAACAATAATGTTTAAATGTATTTGTGTTTTTTATAAATCTATTTAAAAATGTATTAAATAAGAATATAAGCGAATAAACGAAATAATTTAACAATAATAAGTGAGTTTCAGCAATAAAACAACATTTCAAACAGAAGTAGCCCCTATGTAGGTCGAGTGATGAGCAAGAAACTCATTGCCATTTCTCTGTATCGTTTAGATAATCCTTAATATAGCCACTTTGAATTTATTCAAAGGAAGGTTCATAATGTTTAGAGGAATTTTGTAGTAAAAATCGCACACCAAATCCTGCAAAGGAGTCATGAACCTTCTGTAACAAGTACGTCCCAACCAATTTATGCTTATTTCTAGTATTTATTGCATGTATGTCACTGTCCATACTGTATAAATGTATATTCTGTTTAACGAACATAATATTCGCATATATTATATTGTGATGCCACTGTTAAAATGCCTATTTCTTTACATCTTTCTCTAAGACAAACTCGTGCATTCAGTTTATAAATCGCACTTATAGCTCGCTTTTGGAGTATAAAAATTATCTCTATATCAGCTGCCTTGCCCCACAGTAAAATTCCATACGACATGATACTGTGAAAATAGCTAAAATAAACCAGCCTGGCAGTTTCTACATCCGTGAGCTGTCTGACTTTACTAATAGCAAAAGCCGCAGAGCTAAGTTTCCCTGCAAGACCCGATATTTGGGCGTTCCACTGTAATTTACTGTCTAGAGTAATACCCAAAAATACGGTAGATTCTACAAGATTAAGGGTATCACCGTTCAAAATAATATTAGTACCGTAATTCTGAATATTAGGCATACTAAATCTAACACACTTCGTCTTTTTTGCGTTCAGAAGTAAATTGTTGGTTGTAAACCAATCCAGAACTAGTGCAAGTGAACTATTTACTTCGTCAAAATTCCTTTTTGACGAAATTGGCGAATAGAACAATGTCGCACATAGCGGATACATAGCGCGTACATACATATTAAGGAGCGTTGAGTTGTTGACCATCAACTTCGCCGCCCATACGGGAGCCCCGTATAGGGCCATACTCCTCACGATGCCCAGGTACAGTCTCCTGCAGGAGGCGTTGGGTCCCTTTAGGATTACCGATACATTCGAAAATACTCGCAAGTTCTTAAAAAGCAGCAATATTTCCTCGTTCCTATATTATATGGAACCAAATAAATGTACCTTCATGGGACGATAATACTTTGACTTGGAAAATTGTAAGTACTAACATCCAAAATTGGTGAAAATTTTGAAAATGTCTTAAAAACTATTTTTGAAATAAAAAACTGTTTTTTGGCGAATCAATGAGCTTCTCCGTCAGCTGTGCAATTATTAACAATCTATTCAAAATCGGTTGAATGCTTTAGGCTGTAGTTCTCCGTACATTAAGTAGATTCATACATAAGTTACATTTTCCAGAAATCACTCTTTTCGACACAGGATCATAGGAAACTCAAAATCTCGAAATCAGTTTTTACACGGTCATATCAGCGGTCTACTTCCACTTATAAAATATAGCCGAAAGTAAAAAATAACTGCTGAAATGTGGGTAGGTACCTATATAGCCTCGATATACCTCTTCCGGGAGAAAGAAATGACTTTGGGTGTGTGTGTCGTCTGTAAAAGGTTGGTTGATAGCTGTTTATTTACTGTGCATGCTCAATCAGGTCTAATCCGCCTCGACTCTTGAAGGCGGATCACGTAACTAATCTCGTCTTATAGAGTTTGTGTTATACTAATCTGGGTTTGAGTATCTTGCGACAGATTGTAGCTTATAAGGATTAGACCATAAGCAAACACCTGTAATATTTTAGCTTACGTAGTTTTTTAATAATGGATTAAACTTTTATCTCGGTTATTTGTTATCACAAACTTTTTAACAAATTTATTACCTACTATCTGATGCCCGCAGAAACCACCCATGTGGAATAGCTTAAATAAGGATAACACTTTTTTCTGCCATCCGAAGATCGATTTTGAAGAAATACTTAATTTCCTCAAAACTATTTTTTTCTTAAAAATCACCGATTTTTTTAATATATCTGTGAAAACCGCAAGGAAATCCGTAACTTCGGAGATTATCGGGTATTTACAGACAAAAATGAGAACAGTAAAAAGCAAAGCTTTTGGGTCACTTACATTTTATACAAATTTAATTTTGAGCCGGATGTCAATCCTGAATTCCAGAGGAGAATAAATTGCACGTAACAAAGTTTAAAGTGTAGGAATAGAAACACAGCAAATTTTTTTCACAAAGAGTGGCATTTTTTATGATGTTTAGAGCAATGCAATAGCAAGGGTGGTGTTAAAAATAAAGTGACATTGTGCAAGAGGGCTGAGACAAAGCCAGACAAAGCAATTTGCGACTCCAACGTATGGACAACTACTCAGAGTTTTATGCCGAAATAAATTTGACCACCAAAGAGACGCAGTATTGCGAGGTTATGAGAACCCTTCAAAATCGGTAAACCTTTGTTGCAACTACACTTTTGATGTGAAAATTGATCTAATGGTGCAACCAGACTTGATCGTTTACACGAAGTCGATTGTCAATGAACTGCCGTAAACTGTCGAACAGATATGAATAAAAATTGGTACATAAATGGACTATTTCCTAAATTAATACATATGATGGTGTTGGTCCCAGTAATCTGTTCCTGTGGAATTTTGAGACCGAAATCTATTACACAGGGAATAAACCACGCTGTGCTTTGACAGGTATAATTGATGCACTTTATTGGTTCAACTAAAACAATAATGGTAACCATCTTGGCTTTATACATTGTTATGAGGAAACGGTTTGACCTATTGGAAAATATTTAGGTACGCTTGGACTGCAAAAATTGTTGGTTTTTAGTTATTTTAAGGGTTCATTTCGGCTAAATTCTAGAACTCGCGAGATCTAATACTAAGCACTCTGTGATAAAGTATGGAATACATCGCAGGCGACTGAGGTTTGCGACTCAGTTGTATGTTTAGGATGCCACCTTATGACTCGTCAGTCCTCACCATTAACCAAACAACGTTATTCCCCCTTTACATAGTAAAATTTGGCAAGATCCTGCAACAGGTTATAGGTATTATGTAAACTTATCTTTATTTGATAACGATTCTCCTGGTTAATGAACACTATTTATCCAAGTAAACACAATCAAACCATTATCTAATTTATTTAACTAAATCACACTGAATGATATTTTCCTTTACATATTTTTCTAGACAGTTGTCAATTTATGTAACCCTAGCATAAAGGTTTTATGTACCTTACAGTATGTACATAACACATAACACAGATCCTAGCGGTTATAGGCAAGCGGCAAACCCCCGAAAAAGTGCGTAGAAATGAAAATGACTGACCAATCACTAAAAATGTGAATACGCCTATACAAGTTTGTACTTTTTGTAAACCTTGGACCAAAAGGAGTCAATTGGTAAGAAAACAAAATTTGTGCGGGTGGGCTATTAATGGTTATGAACAAATTAATTTGTTAACTGATAAAAAGTTGGTTTTTATATTGGCAAATGATTTCTAAGGGTAAAACGGGCAAACTAAGACACTAAGGATTATAGGGTTTAAAAAATCTAATGATGAGGTTTTAAGTTTCATCAAAATCGGGCTCGTGACTCCTTTGAACATTTTTCGCTATTCCTTATAGTTCCGGATTTGGCCATCCAAACCCACTTGAAAAATTCGCCCTGTATATGACAGACAGACAGTCACATATCCCGCCTATATCCCCTCAGGGGTAGGCAGCGGTGCACTACACACCCACAATTTGCCAGTATTTTGAGTCCCACGTAATAGGGGGCAAGCCTATTGCCGTCACCGGGCATACATTATAATGAGTTAAGTATATCATAAATAGTCCAAGTAACAGCTATATTATAATTTTGAAAAAAAAATTGAAACCTTGTTGCCTTGGGATGAACTGTTGATGAAAGGCAACAAAATCTTACGTGTCAGCCGCTATGGCACAGCGAATTAAAGTCTGAGGCGTCTCAGACTTATAATATTTGTGTGTGAAATATATTTATCAGTTGTATGAAATATATTTATAAGCGTAATTTGAGGTAGATGACGTTGTGTGAGAATGTCCTTAAATATTTATTTATTATTTCACTACGTACTTGCACCTATCGAATAACGGACGAGGATCTTGCAAAAACGGAGGATTTCTACTTGCGGGAATAGACCACACCCTATTACGTGAGACCAGAAAAATATGGTGAAGTGTGAACATACGGTGGTATGGTCACACTTCGGGGGAATATGTGTGATTTTATGTTATATGTTTGTGTAGACGTGTGCAAAAAAATGCATGCTTACATTACGCCTTTGTTTACGCTTTACATACATATATCTAAATCACCGTTTCCTGAAGTGGGTGATAACACCCCCTTGTAGGCGCTGCAGGCCTAAAGGGGGGCGGTAAGAGACCCAGAAAAAATGGGGGCGTTGTGTAGAAATTACAAATCACCCCCCAAGCGGGGGGTGAGTTGTAATTTATTTAGGAGCTATTTTGCTAGGAGGCCTCTTAGACACCGACTTTGACAGTGGCCACTGTAGGCAATAATCCTAAGTTTAGTTACTTCTTCGGTAATAAAATACACAACATACATATCAAAAAATTTGCAATTTCCTGTCTCTAGTATTCATAAAGAGATTTTTTCAAAAATGTCTTGTATTCACCAAGATTAATAAAAATCATCGGTGTCGCTAGTGGACGCCAGCGCTTACCAGGTCGCACTCTTAATTTGAAGTTATAGTGGATAGAAACAGGCGTTACTTGGCGAAAATCCATGACAAAACAATGGTAAGTAAAAATTTTTTAAGAAAAATTTTTTTAGCATTAATTAATAGCATTAATTTTTCGCAGAATCAAAAGGACAACAAAACGTCGACAATTGTTTCGCCTCTAAACGAGGCATTATCAAGCCTGTCTCAGAGAGAACAGCCTGTTCTCTCTGAGACAGTCTTGATAATGCCTCGTTTACTTACCATTGTTTTGAAGTTATAGTGGTTTTCAAGAAGTTGAAAAAATGGGGGCGCTAAAAAATAATTTACTCTCAAAGTGTAGACAAAATAAGTTCGGGAACCCCTGAGCTAGATGAAAGACAATAGCTCAACATAAGATAGACCCACTTTTATACTCCAACTGACAATAAAAGCCTTACGCTACACATAAACTTAATAACATAATGTCAATATAGTGCCGCCTTTCTTCTTCCAGTTAGTTGAAGTTACTTTAATAAGACTTGTTTCGTGATATTAAGAATTCTGTCTTGTGAAAAATTCTTGGCACTAAGTAAAAAATCTACGTAACTTTAGAATAGAGAAAAGATATTTTTTTACGTAATCAGGTAACTATAACCGTTCACATACACAAAGGTTTTATGTACTACGATTTTTTGTACAATTTGGTAATATTTTCATCCGACTTACATAAAAGGATGAGGTTCTCAATTAGACTGTATGTTTTTCTTTATTTTTTTTTGTTTGAAAATCTGGTCACCCAGTCCAGAGATATGAGTTACCTCATATCTCTGGACTGGGTGACCAGATTTTGATTTTTTTTTAAATTAAAGCTACTACTTCCCAAGTTGTCCCATTTCGGTAATATGAAGTCTTGTTGTGTTAATTTTTGACGTATTTTTTCTTTTTTACTATTATTGGTAGAGTGCGAAGAGGTGTGATGTTATATCCTACTAATATTATAAACGCGAAAGTTTGTGAGTATGTATGTATGGATGGATGGATGTTTGTTACTCTTTCACGTAAAAACTACTAAACGGATTTTGATGAAACTTTACAATAATATAGCTTATACATCAGAATAACATATAGGCTACAAATTATAAAGATATGGCGACGGGAACAATAATTACAAGCGACGCGGCGACGGGAACGGGAAAATATCCAAATAATCACGCGGACGAAGTCGCGGGCGACCACTACTAGCCTAAAAGTCTGCCCCGAAAATGGGCTATCTAATACTATAAGAACCTTTCAATTCAAACTATTTGCTCCTGTGATTACGACTTTCGCGGTTTTCATTAATTCATAACTGATATATAAACTGAACTTATTGTGATAATACCTATGATTTTTTATAACTAAATATCATTGGATAATGTGATAATACCAAACGCACAACGCCATAATAACTAGGTATGCAATGCATGCTGCTAATTGCAAATGTTGAGCGGAGCAAATGTTTTTGTTACATATCAGAATCAGAATCGCTAACTTAAATTAATTAATCGAATGAAAAATATCTATTTTCATTGTTGACGCACGTGTTTCAATGGCAACCATTTAATCATCTGGTTTTTCGGTGATGTCCTGGACATTTTCGGTGATTATTCCTCCGTGGTCAGCTCTATTTTCATGATTTCAGAGATATGCACTCCCGGGTATGATGTCGACCTGCATGCCCAATTTGGTCAAAATCGGTCGAGCCGTTTCGGAGGAGTTGGTACACAAACGATTTACACTTGTCGCCTAAGATTGAGCTCCGCTTCGCTCCGCTCAATAATACCCCCGAAGTTTCCGTTGGTATGCACCAGCCGTAATTAACTACTATCAAATACCAGCAGCCAGTATTGCAGATGAAAATAGGTACCTTACTAGCCAAAAAATATACCAAAACCTTCCTCGAGAATCACTCTATAAATTGGTGAAAACAGCATTAAAATCGATGCAGTAGTTTTTAAATTTATCACGAACCGCCAAACAAACAGACGCTGCGGAGGACTTTGTTTTGTAATATGTAGAGATTTTCAATCGTATTGTTTCACGACTACCTATGTAACTCGTACGTAAACACATACTATACCGACCTTTTAGTAAAGTTCACCTTATTGATTAACCGTCTATTTTCAGTATTATTATCTAAAAATACTCTGACCTACCTTGCGGTAATCCAGCTTTATCTGTTCGACATTCGTTGGCATTCTGAATTTTTTAACATAATACATACTCAATATTAAGTACAAACACACACACACAACACAAAATTAAAATGCCGTTATACATATAATGCCACGTGTGAATTTTTTAACGTTACATGAAACTGTAGCCGCTGATAACTTCGCAGAAAAACTAGTTTCTAGGTAACTGATAGCCAATCAATAGCCAATCTAAGAGACAGGGCAGGTGGGGTTCTGCGAGGGTAAATGGTTCTCAAACTACGAAACGCCTCAGGTCAGGCAATAAAGATGCGTTATTGACGGCGTCTCCGAACTAGGCTGCTTTGTAGGGTTCCGTAGTTCAAGTCTCCAAACGGTTAGTATTAGAAAAATGAAACTTTGCATAGGTATATGTATTTACGCCGACACTTTTTTTTGGGGTAATTTTCTCACACTTTGGGGGAGGCCCCAAAGTGTATCATAAGTATCATTAAATAGGTCTTTCAAAAACATATTGGGATTGCTACGACAATTTTTTGGATTTATGTATCCGTTTGTGAGATATTTAACTTTAAAACTTATTTTTTTGTTAAAACAGACCGCCGTCCCTCCCCCCCCCCCTCTCCCTGAAAAAAAATTTGTAATGGTAGCTCATGTAATGAAGAAAAACTATAACGGATTAAATTTTTCTACTTCAGGAGTTATAAAGGCTATAATGGGTGACTACGGAACCCTATTCTGTGCATGGCCCGACACGCACTTCGCGGGTTATTATTGCTAACAGAAGGTAAAATGAGAAAAAAATTACGTAAGATATTTCACGCTGATTCCCTCAAAAAGGAAGCCGAAAAGACCTCAAGGTAAAATGGTATCGGTGTCAAAACTTTTGATGGATAACGACCGACAAAGTTTAGGTGGGTAGACGGAATCAATAACTTCAAAGCTTACGGGTTTGAATTTTTTCTTGGTGAAATGAATTTTAACGCAGGTTTCATTACTATTAGCAGGAAAGTTGTGTTTTATTTAATATTTATAAAATATTTTTTTTTTTTTAAGTTATGTTCTTATTTTTTTTATATTCAATGTGATTCTAAATGTAACAAGTACTTACTATAATTACCAGGTAGTGTGTACAGGTGTTATGCATCTTTAGGGGCAACGGAATTTAATCTTGATCATATTGAAATCAGGATTCTTCATTACTCCCGGATATGTAGGTAAGTATGTGTTTTATAACACCTTACCTGTAAATTATACACTTTAATATTTTACTGTTAAGGTAAGGGCTGGGCTCCCGCTAAAGTGACATCATACCAAGCGTCACGTACCTTTACATGTGCATAAAATGAGAGTAAACTTTTATCGTTACCTCTCGTATGTAACTGTATTTTTCAACAGTATAGGCCATGTTCGCTAAATTATGATATATTATACCTTAGGGACACTCCGAGCAGCCACTCAGCTCATGTTATTGATTTAACGTTTCACGAACATTGCTTGAAGTTCTTCTTTAATGTTCTAGGTCATTGTGTAAGGTCTTGTAGAGATGACCTATTTTATATTGTAACAATACTGGATACAAAGAACAAAGATGGCATTTATGGATGATCGGGCATAGGTTGACATTATAAAACACAACCTACATTGTTATGTTATCGAATACCATCCTGCTGGAAGAACTCATAACAGAAATAATATAGAAAAATAAACAGTACCTACTGTTTAGTGTTTTAGCGAAATAATCGTTTCGAAATGGTTTATTTACTTAATTTAATATTTTTATAATAAGTATTGCTTGACATAAAATTGTAAAATTTTGACATCCATAAATGTGCTCTTTAAGTATCTACTGGAATAAACGAAATTGATACTTGTTTTATTTTATTGTAGGTACTTCAAAAATTCACACAGGACTATACAATTAAAATAATCTTATGGACTTGTAAATAATCTGCCTCGCATCAAAACGTTCAAATGATCAAAAACCGAAACATAAAAAAACGTACGAGTTTCAGAGATCTCAGCTTTTCAGATGTTAAAACAATGGGGTAAGATGTTGAATTTTTATATAATTGAACTAATTTCAAAGGGAACAGGTTTTTCTGTTTGAGACAGTCTTGAAAATGCCTCGTGAGTAGGTGAAACATATGTCGACGTTTATAATGTCTTCTATTTAGCGAAATTAGTGCAATTATATAAAAATTCAACATCTTACCCCATTGTTTTATCATGGATTTTCGACAGGTAACGCCTGATTCCATTCAATATTTTCAGATGTTGTTGAAGCAAATAATATTAGCATCGACATCAATAATATTGCTTTCAAAACCCCTATTATATAGAAAGAGCCTGAATATTATGAAAGACCGGGCAGTCTTTCATCTACCTGTCAGACGTAGAGAACAATATCATGTTTTATGGACCCTCCACACCTTTATAGATAAACGATCTATGTTTATGAACTCGTTAGGAGAATATCGTATTTTATTAAAATACCTTTCGTAACTCATAACCTGACTAAAAGTATTGTAGAGGTGGGAATAAAATTTTAATAGCTATTGCTTGCATAATGAGAATATAATTTACGTTAGAACTTTTAAAGTAAGTATAATAACAATAAATAATAATGTGTTAGGACAATTCACACAACGCCATCTAGTCTCAAACTAAGCAGAGTTTGTAGATATGAGTACTAACTATGTTTTTTGTAAATACATAGTTATTATACATAGGAAACTGAAAATACATACATATTATACACTAACAACTCCGATAGTCTAAACTATTTCATAGATTTTGATGTGTCTCATTGGACTCAGTCTCAGACTTCCAAATTATTTGCAGTTCCTAATTTATTGTGGTTTAGATAATAATATATAGATAGAGTATAAATAACATAATTACTTACTACCATAATTACGTAATTACATGTATACTTACCGTCAGTAAGTATACATGAAATTATGTAATAATTATACATAACTACCTACATTAAATACATACTGCCACGTCTTTTTCCGTTAGGGTAGCCAGTAATATGAATTTCCACCTGAATATCTTATGATAATCTTAGCTTACTTCTTCCGCCTCTACAACATTGATAAGTATTTTATTGCGTGGTCTCAGGTAACTTGTACGTGTAACCTAGCAAAAAAATATATATATAATATATATATTATGTACAATTAAGTAGGTACTTACCTATGGTTCGCTCATGACAATAAACTGCTTTCTTCTTCCAGATATTATGTTATTGAGTTAAATTGGCCTTGACCTTCCCAAGTGTGTCAGTGTAACCACCTGTTGCTTATATTTGCAGATTAACTGCCACACGTTCCTAATAATTTATGTATTGCTTTTAATACCATACCTTTTCCGCTGTTATACTTTTTAATATTTCATGAAGCTGTATAGTGTTGAATGTAAATCGTAATGAGTTTGTCAATAAAAGGAATGAGAATTGAAGAAATGTGGAATTCTTTGAGAATTATAACTACGCCCAAGTTACCTTCACTAGCACGCGGTGCACTTCCAGACAGACGGACGGACGGACGGACGCTACGCTAAAACCCAAAGTACCTAAAAATGGCAAAGCCTCTTTGATAGACAGTAGGAAAATTCATCATCTTTTTTTGGGTTTCTTGTTACCACCAGTTGACCACAACTATGTACGAGTATAGATTGCTATTAGAGCCATTTTTTTTGCTTTAATCTAGATACAATGTGCTAATTTAGCTGTAACTGATAGAGAACAGGCCAGTATAGATACTCATCATCCACCGAGCGTTTTCCCAACTAAGTTGGGGTCGGCTTTCCCGTGTAACTGCGATGCGGGTGAATTTCGATATTTTCCGTGAAGAGACTGCCATCTGACCTTCACAACCCATGCGCGATATCGAAGCTCTGTTGCTTTTTTTTAGGGCTCCATATAGCCGAAACGACTGACATAGATGTTCGTATGACAACCGGACCGATTGGTTTACATGCTCTCCGAGGCACGGAGGGGTCTCAAAATGTCTTAAGAATTGTTCAGTCATCCTAACACCGGCCTGGTTAGATGTTGCTTAACCTTTGCAATGTGTTAACTTACGCGGTTACCACTCAGCCACGAGCCCCTCTGAGATGACCCCCAGGATATAAACTATTGAATTTATTAAAACCCGTCTATATAGCTATGCTACGCGTCTACGCCGCCTGCGCCTTTTACGCTCGTAGAATACATACCTTTTTTTGTATTTTCCATTGCCGAGCGCCTCTGGTGAGCACACAGAGAATTCCCAGGGCCGCCCGACGTAGAATACATACAAATATAATATAATTCAATAATAAAATAATTGTGACTTCATTAGTTTTAAGCCTTCTGAAAAACCCCATTACAATATGTCACTATAACTTTTCATAGTGAACGTACCACTGTTAAAAATTATTACTTACCGTAAATTTTTGCCGAAAATCTTCTGGGTCTTAAGACATTATGTGAAACATTAACACCGCTTCAACTTTCTTCACGTACTTACAAATTTAAAGTAGAATTGTTCTAATACCCGTCTCTTTGTGTAAAATCTTCGTGAAAAGGACAAAAGTGTACAAATTTCGAAGAGCACTCTACACTGATTAGGAATAATTTATGAGTGTGGGAAAACTTTCTGTACTGTTCAAGTTTCTCCGATACCTTACATAATATGATCGATCTTACGACATAAATAAAAACGTGTTTAAATATCGTTGTAACACGATACACTGATACCGTCAGTTCGGTAGAACTGCGGTAGGTGGATCCAACGCTAACCTTAATAGCGCGATGTAGAAATTATGAATATGATATGAAGCAAAAATTCGATGTCGTCGGTAGTGGTCATCGTAGCTCACTTGGTCAGAGCAGTCCCCCTGTTAGGGAAAGGCCGTGGGTTTGAGTCCCGCCGATGACATCAGTTTTTGTGATCTATTTATAATTTATTTCTTAATATTTTAAGAATAGTGTAAGCAAACTCATTGCTTTGAAGTACATAAATATATGGATTTGGTTAGGATTCATCAAAAATTCAGTGTTTAAATATCGTTGTAACACGATACACTGATACCGTCAGTTCGGTAGAACTGCGGTAGGTGGATCCAACGCTAACCTTAATAGCGCGATGTAGAAATTATGAATATGATATGAAGCAAAAATTCGATGTCGTCGGTAGTGGTCATCGTAGCTCAGTTGGTCAGAGCAGTCCCCCTGTTAGGGAAAGGCCGTGGGTTCGAGTCCCGCCGATGACATCAGTTTTTGTGATCTATTTATAATTTATTTCTTAATATTTTAAGAATAGTGTAAGCAAACTCATTGCTTTGAAGTACATAAATATATGGATTTGGTTAGGATTCATCAAAAAATCAGTGTTTAAATATCGTTGTAACACGATACACTGATACCGTCAGTTCGGTAGAACTGCGGTAGGTGGATCCAACGCTAACCTTAATAGCGCGATGTAGAAATTATAAATATGATATGAAGCAAAAATTCGATGTCGTCGGTAGTGGTCATCGTAGCTCAGTTGGTCAGAGCAGTCCCCCTGTTAGGGAAAGGCCGTGGGTTCGAGTCCCGCCGATGACATCAGTTTTTGTGATCTATTTATAATTTATTTCTTAATATTTTAAGAATAGTGTAAGCAAACTCATTGCTTTGAAGTACATAAATATATGGATTTGGTTAGGATTCATCAAAAATTCAGTGTTTAAATATCGTTGTAACACGATACACTGATACCGTCAGTTCGGTAGAACTGCGGTAGGTGGATCCAACGCTAACCTTAATAGCGCGATGTAGAAATTATAAATATGATATGAAGCAAAAATTCGATGTCGTCGGTAGTGGTCATCGTAGCTCAGTTGGTCAGAGCAGTCCCCCTGTTAGGGAAAGGCCGTGGGTTCGAGTCCCGCCGATGACATCAGTTTTTGTGATCTATTTATAATTTATTTCTTAATATTTTATAAATAAAAACGGCGAAGTATAGGAAGAAAACAAGACAAGTAAGAGAAACTGATAGACAATCACAAATTACGTCTTTATCCCCAAAGATATGACAGATGTGCTTATTACGCTCATACTTTGCCAATTCTTTAACCTCCACATAAGTGGCAAGTATTTTGCGGTTTCCGGGGAGCTTATTTGTCAGAGCTTACTCCGTTTGTCAGCAGTAGGATGACTGGGGCACTAGAGATGCACCCGAAAGACACTGAACGTCATAAAATGCTTTCGTTCCGGTTGTGCCAGCTATTAACTATTTAGGCAGAAATCTCCAATGCCGTTCAGATAGTGTTACCAATAATATAAAACAATTTAATAAAATAATATTCCTTTGTTATAAATCAATTTAATGTTTTGTTTTATTTTTTCTTGTTGTTGTGTTGTGTTTAATTAGTCTAACCAACGAGACTATTACTTTTTGTTTTCTTAAATACATGGGGCACACTAAAAGTTTTGCACTTCTAGCTAATCGGAACTATTTGAATTTCGAATGTTATATTTTTTTAAACGTTGCAACCTTCTTAGTAATAAAAAAAAGCAATTGGCGGGAAATCATTTGTCAATTGTTTTTTATCACACATCAAAATTCTACGTATGCAACGAAAATGGTATTAAGTCGAAAAGATTTTAGAGCGATGATTTTTTATGATTTTAAAAGTTCTCTCTCTCCGCAAGACTGTGCCGCTCGTCTTCAAAATGCTTTTGGGAGAGAAGCACCTTGTTTGAGCACCATGAGGCGATGGTTTCTTTACATGACAAATTTCGTGAAGGGCGGCCTTCAACTGCCGTCAATGAAAATAATGTGGCTACTGTTAAGCGGTTAAATGAAGAAAATCCGCGGATTACCTATGAGACAATTCGAGGACTATTGGGGATTGGTATGAGTCAAATCCAGAAAGTTTTACACGAAGAATTGAAAGTTCGGAAACTTTGTTGTCGTTGGATCCCTCATGAACTGACAGCGGAGCAGAAGCGGGCTCGCGTGGAATGGTGCTCACAGATGCTACTGAAGTACGACCACGGACATTCTATTGCTGTTTATAATACTATCTTTATTGCCAGAATGTAGTAGTACAGCGTAGATGGTAATAATACAGCGTAGATGGTAATATAGGTTGTAGTTAGTTCAATACATTCTACCATAACTATGGTGTGCAAAATTGAGTCAAGTGCAATTTATGTAACAGATAAATAATAATAATAGTTAAAAATGTCAATCAATCAAAATAATACAATCATAGCAATGTAATGTTAATTTAGGTATAAACAATTATGTAATAATGTCAATTTAAGTATAAATATGAATGTCACAATAGCTGAATGTCGGTAAATAATCAATAAATACAATGTCAATTTTAATTACAGATAAATTAGTGAACATTACATTTGTATTGACATTTCATGCGTCATTTTATTAACTTGAAACATCATACTCGCAATAATTGCTCATTATAAGTCATATACTCATTCAAATTATAGAAACAGTGTTCTAAAAGCCATTTTGATAAATTGGTCTTAAACAATCTGTTTGGTAAATCTTTAAATCTATTTGGCAATTTTTTGTAAACTTTAATTGAGTTAATAAATGAATTTTTCTTAAGAGCCATTTCACGTTTTCGCACGATTTTCTAATATTTTGAGCTCCTAAATTACTATAGTCTGTAATAACTAGAAGTTATTGAATATGCGCAAAAAATGGGCCAAGCTTTCGTGTTGACGTTTAATGTAACACATTTACTAAAAATAACCTTTTTTGATCTATAGTAATCAATTTCCCACAAGCATTTTATTGAAAAACGGCGCAGAGTTGATTTCAGAGTCGTATTTCTATCAAAAATACTTATAAATTGAGTTTAAAAAAATACATAAAGCATTGGATATATATTTGAATCGTCATTTAATGTAACAGATTATTGAATTGTATTATAATTATTTAGTGAAAAAATAAACCATTGGGCCAATTTTTGAGTTTAGCATCGCAATTTGATCGTGATTTTTGGTTTAAATACACAGTAATTACAAAAATAAAATTATTCCAAAATAAACTAAGTTCATTAGAGAACCGATTTCTGCAGTAATATAGGAAATTCTTGCATATACTTTGTCAAAATATTGATATAACTTCAATCGAAATTACAATAAAATACGATACACAAGTGGGCACAGTACTAAGACGGCGCATTTTGTGAAATGGCTCTTAAATAGTTCTAATTTACATGGAGGTTGATATATCTTATGCATTTTTCGTTTTATTACCTCTGATTGAAGGTCAAAGTACTCAGGATGCTCTTTAACAAATACACAAACTTCCCTTATGTACATGCAAGCCAGTGGAAGAATACGAAACCGTTTAAATATGGGTTTACAGCTATCCATAAACCATGCCCCACAAATTGCTCTCACACACCTTTTTTGGGCTCTAAAAATAGTTTCAAATTCGACTGAATTCCAGACAGATGATACATATCCGTGATAGGCGCTAAGTGCTGCTTCAGTGGAAACCGTAGTTCGAAGTCTTTTTATGGCGTACACAAATTTGTGAAGTTTATCACACACATTCTCCACGTGAGCTTTCCAGTTACAATGTCTATCCACAGTTATTCCTAGAAATTTAGTAGAGCTAACCTTTTCCAGTTTTTGATGATTATGGTATACATGTAGATCTATTTCCTTACGTTTATGGGTTTGAAATTGGATGAGTTTTGTCTTATTTACGTTAATATTAAGATTATTTGTATCAAGCCAATTAATAATTTTATTTAAAGCGCAGTTGATCTCATGCTCGTAGGTAATTTTATTCTTGCATTTGACGACGAGTGTTGTATCGTCCGCAAACAGTATAGTTTTGTGGTCAGTAACGTTGGGGAGGTCATTGATGTACAACAAGAACAGAAAAGGGCCCAGTACACTACCTTGAGGAACGCCGAACATGTTTTTCTGATAGTTGGACCTGTAATTCAATTTCAGTTTTTTACTTTGATCGATTTTTGTTATTTCCACGCATTGACTTCTATCAGAAAGGTAACTTTTGATCCAGTCGTTAGCTTTACATCGAATTCCATACTTAGTCAACTTGTGTAGTAGAATTTCGTGATGAACAAAATCAAAGGCTTTGCTCATAGCAAGGAAAATAGCAGTCACTGGCATGTTAGCATTAATTGCTTCAGTAACCTCTTTAATAAGCTCAAAGCAAGCCAACGATGTTGTACTGTTCTTCCTAAAGCCGAATTGTTCCCTTTTTAGAATTCCCATGTCAGAGACATACGAATAAAGTCTGTTTAGCATGACTTTCTCAAATATTTTTGACAATACTGGAATTAGAGTTATAGGACGATAATTACCCAATTCCTTTTCATCCCCTTTTTTATACAAAGGTCTTACGATTGACTGTTTTAGAGCACTTGGGAACATGCCCTCTTCGAGAGAAATATTTATAACTGCACTCAAGGGTGCGCTAATATACTTTGCACAGGCTTTAAGTATCTTTGTACTAATACCATCAACACCCACTGATGGTGTGTTATTAAGACTATTAATGATTTTAAATATTTCCATAGCATGTGTTGGCTTTAGAAAAATTGTATTGGAGTTGTCAAATTTAATATTCTTATCTATGTCATGAATCTTAAAATTAAATTTATTAGAATGCGTCAAGTTTATATAGTAATTATTAAACAATTCGCTCATTTTTATTGGATCATTATGTATAACATTTTCACTTATGATTTTATTTATTTCTGTTGTAGTAGAATTCTGTCCTACGTTTTCATTTATGATATCCCATACCGCCTTACATTTATTTTTCTTCTTATCTATGAACTTTTTACTCTGTATTTGTTGTGACTTGTGAATGCATGTTTTTAATATTGTACTATATCTTTTGTATTTCTTTTTATTTTGTTTTTTATTTGATTGAGAATGTTTATATTTTAAATAGAGAAACCTCTTTTTTACACTGGATTTCTTAATTCCTTGCGATATCCACGAATCTGATTTTAGTTTGTCACGCCTTTTTATTTTAATTATTGGGAAATGTAAGTTATAAAATAGAGACAATAAATCGTGAAACTCTTTAAACGAATCATTCAGATTCGGTTTATCACATATAGCTGTAAGGTTAAGAGAGGAAATATTCTTACAGAATTTAACTATGTTATCTTGACTATAATCTCTTACCTGCTCATACCAGTATTCTAATTTCCTATTGGTACATGACTTTACAGTAAAAGTTAAGGTTTGACCTGTCTCATGATCTGATAGCGCGAGATAATGGACCTTGCCGTGGATATTATTCTTGATGTTACTAGCAAATTGGTCAATGCAGGTTAATTGCCGTGTCGGAGACTTTATATGCATACCCATGTTAAAGTTTTTTAGGAGATCAATAAGATGTAAACAGTTTTTTGAAGGAATAATGACATCAAGATTCCAATCTCCGCATATGATAACTTTTTTATATCTGTATGTTATTCTCAATAGTAACTTTTCTAGATTTTCGAGAAACACATGCGGGTTACTGTTTGGGGTCCTATAAATACAAATTATTACAAGTTTTTGTGAAACCTACACCTGTACACTCAAAGTGAGTGTCACAAGCCAGATCAATAATGTTTGATAGCGGTTTATATTCTATACATTTTTCCACCATAATACATACGCCTCCTCTATTATATCGACGACTATATGATGAAGCCAACGTATATCCCGGTAGTTTAAATAGATGTTCAGTGCCCTTCTCTATAAATGATTCAGTCAAACAAATAATATTGATTTTTTTGTAGTTACGAGATAATTCTTTTAATGCTAGTACCATTTTTTCTGTTTTGTTAATGGCGCCTGCAATGTTTTGATGGAATAAGGTTAATTCAGTTGTTGGCGGGGGAACGAAAAAATGTGTTATCTGCGTCAGTTACCGTTTGTGTAGGTGTAGAACTATTATTCAACGATGTATGATATTTTGATTGTAACGGAAGAAGCGGTTCGGTATTGTGTGACGAAGAATCTGACTTGGAGCAGAACAAATCGTAATCTATCATTATGTTATTAAATATTGCGTAGTAAATACTCTTCCACCCATGCTTATTAACTATACCAGTGTTGTATGAGAACATTTCATGTTGTAGAAACTGGTTCGTGTCAAAATTATATGCATGTTTATACTTATTTATATCCCAGTACAGAAAATTATTGAATAATTCGACCTTGTAGTTATAAATCAATGCACCCATTATATATGTAGGGGTACAGACAAAGACCTTATAATACAACGGACATAGGATCTAGAACAAATCGCAAGAAAATAATGTCCCGAGTCGACCTATACATTATACATAGGCATACATAGATATAAACAAATTTCATATTAAAATTTAAACCTTGATTCAACGGAATAGTGTTCACTTTTGTTTGCACTAATTTATCGCATTACGTAGCTTCTATCTGTCCGCCTGACTAATTCACCTTATGCAGCTTATACTTGAACTACGTGAACATAGAAACAATGGAGTAGGTTTATTTTGTTAAAGTCTTTTAAGGATTCCATGATATGTACCTACGTAGGCGTAATAATTAATGTAAGACTACAATAAATTCCATAATCTTATAAATTGTAATTACTTGTTTATGTTAGACGAAATAAGCTGAAAAACTAATTAACGACTGACAAAGATTTTTTTTTTCGAGTCAGTTTCATAATAAGTAACTGTAGTGTATGAATAACAAAAAGGGAATTAATGAATTTAACTAATTATAATATTATAAATGCCAAACTTCTTGCGGGTGTCAAAGTTCTTCCGCTTTCATTACTATTTTCATAACGCTATGTCGCTACGTCTACTACAAGATAGCCGTGTTTCAAGTGACTGAATTAGTTGCTAAAACTGCGCATCATTAATTTATTTTTATCTTATGGTTAATTTTTGGGATACGAAATTATTGGCTACTAGCTGATCACCGTGACTCCGCCCGCGAGATATAGTTATCTCGGCCCCGATTCCCGTGGGAATACATTACCGAGAATCCAAATAAAAAGAAAATAACAGTACATACACGAAATAAAATGACATGTGTAATTATATTTATGACAAAACAATGATACCCTGTGAAAATTAAAAACATTTTTGGGCTTATCTCCTCCATTCAATCAAGGGATTCTTGTACAAGTTTCATAAAGATCGGACCTCTTTTTGTTATGTCCATAAAATGAGCCGAACAAACAAGATTGTTATTTTTTGGATCAAAATATTCTTCTCGCCGTGCTAGGGCAATAATATTTTTCCATTGTGCACAGTGTACTGGATCCCGAGGAAAACTGAAATAGATGTTGGTTCATATAACGAAAAAAAAATCATAAAGAGCCAAGGCGTCTCCACTATAATCTTTGTTCCAAATAGTTTTATCGCTATCGGTAATCCGAATAAATCTGAATGGTCATTTTGTTAGTACATTATTCAGTGAAAATGAAATGGTCTCTTTCTTTTTACTGAGCTTGGGATGAGTTCGAAAGAGACAGATAGGTACTTCGGTATTGGACTGGATTGCAATATTTACTTTTGTCTTTTAATTTATTATCGACGAAATACTGTATTTTAAGTGAAATAATAAATTGCAAATAATAAAACAAAAGCTTATTTACTGAAAATATGATACACCGTCTTCAATTTGCTTTTTTTTCGTAGTTTTTACACGTTTTTACAATACAGTACGGCATTGTGCAACGTGTTGTCGTTCAGTTGTCAAAATCAAGACTGGCGCGCGATTGTTTCTCTTTTAGCGTTTTGTTTCTCTTTTAGTTCGGACACTTTTGAGCGATGATCCGAAATCCATTGTATTTAAAATCATTGGGTACAGATCACTATATTTGTGTTAGTATACATTTTTAGCCACCCCCTAAGGTTTTCAAGTGTGTTAATACAATCACTCGACTGAAGACCATTTTTCCCAATAAATATTAAACAATAGTCCAACATATTGAAATCACATAGCTTCGTCTTAATTATGCTTGGGAAGTCTCCTGTAAGTAGATTAGGTACCACGTAATGGCAGTAGTTAAAGTGGCTCGAGTAAATCTCATCAATTAACGGCAGAGTTCCCCTGGTACAGCCGCTACTTAGTACACATAGTTTGTTCTTTTGTTTTAGTACAGTAGCGCCTGTCGTAATGGTGTTAGTTATCCTCTGTGGGTCAGCAAAAAACGTCGAACTCGTTGGGTGGTTTGGGTCAATATTGCAATTCTGAGTTTGCTTGTGGTTTATATTAACTTGAACTTTGTTGTTACTCATACACACAGATTGTCCACCACTAGTTGCAGATCTCCTACGTATTGATTTAGGTGTTACAGTTGTGCCTTTTTGGTTAGGTGTTAGGCAAATGGTTTTATAATTCTCGGCGGTCCCATATGACTTTTCTAAATCAGATTTTAATTTCGAATTTTCGGTATGTAAGTCCTCAATTTCTTGATGAGCGCTCATTAGCTGGGAAATCAGCAGTTCAATTTGTTGATTTAATGCGTAAATGGCTTCATCTTCATCATTGAGGCTGTTTGGTAAACTTAATATTGTGCTGTCAAATAATGTGTCTTCATTATCTGTTCTCCCAAGCGACAAATTTGATAAGAAACCCATTTTATGTCGCTTTCTTTGTGTTATGTTATCATCCATTATCTATTTCTCTATTCCAATAACTTTCTTTTACTATTTATATTACTATAATAGTCGATTATTAATGCTTAGTTCGAATATTAAAATGAACTGGCGAAATAATGTTCAACAATTCACAAAAAGAACATCTTGTCTATGTGGGATTAGAACCACTGTCAACTCAAACATTGGTCATTTCGAGCAGCCGTCTTATCCACTTGGCTAAATTACTGTTGATACATCATGTTGAAATTGTCGATCCTATTGTACAAATGCGCGTTCTAGTTTTAGATTTCTAGTTATAGTTGTCCAGTTGTTGAAGTAGTTTAATTTTTAGTTTAGTAAGATATACCCTGTTTTTTCACTTTTGTACTGTAACTTTGATACACTGATACCGATTTTAACAACCACTTGTTAAATTGTAACACTGTTTATTTAATCGTCGATGCTTGTAACTGTTCGTATTAGCATAATTTTTTTTTTATTTTGACACTGTTTTATTATTGTACTTTTGTTTATAATTTGGAGAAAGATATTTTTACGCACTGGTCCATACTGGTCTACACTGTTATTTTGGGGTTCACTGTATTTAACTTGTAGAAAATTAAATTAACATCAGCACATTATATGTTTAGAAGATATTTTTCTTTATACACGTCAATAAATTCATTTCTTTATATTTTTAAATTCAAATTAAACACGGAGCGAAATCTATGTGATGTTTACTAGACAGCGCCATCTAGGGATATACGATATTATGACATTGTCACAGGAGACGAAACGTGGATTTATTGTTTTGAACCCGAAAAAAACAGCAATCTTGTGAATGGGTTTGAAAATGAGAACAAGCCAACAAAAGTGAGGCAGGCGAGAAACGTTGGTAAAAAATGATCGCGTTTTTTTCTGAGCTACGGGTCCCATCTGTACAATTCCACTTGAAGATCAAAAGAGTGTTAATGACTAGTAGTATTCTACCATTTGTTTACCCAGGGTGTTAGAAAAAGTTCGCGAAAGACGACCCAAAAGCCGCGTTCTCCTACATCATGACAACGCTTCTTCACACACGGCCAACAAAACAAAGTCATTTTTAGCTTCCGATAAAGTACAACTCGTCACCCATCCTGCGCATAGCCCCGACCTAGCACCCTGTGATTTCTGTATTTTCCCCAAAATCAAAGATTTGATGAGAGGTTTCACTTTTACCAACTCCGAAGAGGCAGTGATAGCGTTCAATCAGCACGTACAAAACATGCCTTCAGATCTGTGGTCCTCCTGTTTTAAAAAAAATTCGATCGCATGAAAAATGTTTAAAATGTAAAAGATAATATTTTGAAAAACAATAAACATAATATTTTGGTTTTAACATATTGTTTTTTTAAGTTACGCTAAACTTATTGTGTGACCTACGTAGTAGTATTCAAGTAAATTAATAACTGCAAATCTGAATCTAAATTATTTATGTGCATTATAATATAATGCGAATAAAAGCCTGTCACTCTTCACTGACCAGTTATACAGAGATAAACCCAAGTTAAATCAAGTAATGAGCAACAATACAATGCTTTCAGATAGATCTAGCTTCTCTCTCAAGGTATGCACTCTGGGGTGCTTTGGTCAGATCCTCCACGTGGTGCACCCTGGGCAACGGCAGTGGCTGCAACTCTGCGGCAACATACCGTAGAGCCAAGGTGGGGGTCTTGCCGCCTCGGATGAGGAACGCAGACCCACCACGACGGGGGGACACTCTGCTGAGCAGAGTGCTGTTGTGCGGAGAAACCTTCAGGGCGACGGGTCCAACACCACTGAGTTCATCAGGGGCGTCGGAGACGGTCTCGCAGAGACCACCGTTCGGCCGACCGCCGCCTGGCAGCAGGCGGGAAGGCGGTTCTTCGGAACTGTGAGGAAGAAAACCTCGTTAAAAAATCACCAACGGGGCGGGCGGAACGGTCTTGTGAAGACCCCCGTCCGGCCCAGCCGTAATCCTGAACTGACAGGACCGGTGGCCCCTCGGGGCCACGAGGATGAACACCTCTATAAAAAATTAACCCAATCCTAAGCTCTGACACTCGGTGAGGGGATGAATCGTGCAGGGGAGCTGTCACGCCTAGGGTGTCACCATCGTCGGAGGACGTAAAACCACAACATGGCTTTGGAAAGTTAAAACTACCCAACGGGGAACTGGAGGTGAGAAATCCCTCCACGAACACCCGGCTGTGACTGATGCGGGGCTCAGGCCCGGCACCAGTCACAGCGACCCCCATCAGGTATTTGGGAGGGGTCAACAAAGCCCGACAGGCCAGGGGGTGTGCCTCAAAACCACCCCCCAAACCGACGCGGAAGTCGCGTCGACCGCTGCTGGGACAGACGTCGTTCCCAACAGCATGGAGACGGAGGGTTCTTCCTTGTGGAAGACCCCAGTCAAAAGGACTCGGGAGAAGGTGGTTCCGAAGGCGGGGTCGTCGCGTGACCGGAGCACCAGTTGCTCTGGGGGGACCGCATCCAGCGAGACTGAAGAGGGGGTTCCGACAAAGCACCTGGCGATTACGACGTCCGGTAAATACCGAAAGTCGCCGGTATTCAAAGCCCCCACCCCTACAGTGCCGTTCCTGCCCAGTGGCAGGGACAAGGAGGTTCCAGCCACGCGGGAGCTCATGCTGGCTCTTACCCGAATTGCAGAGGTCATTAAGGGTATGGCACCAAAAATCTGAAGGGTAAGAGGCAGTAGGTGGTGAAGACGGCAGTGACTCACGCCCAGTCTTCGCTGGATGAGCTCCTAGCGCGGAGCGTCCCCGCAGAGGAGCAGAAGCTCCGGGGCCAGGTGGCCAGCATGGAGGCGGAACTTGCCGCGTCCCGGCTACAGATAGAGGCCCTGCGACAGGATGTCGCTAACCTGACCAAGTTGGTCAAGGGGTTCCCGGAATCCAGACGTAGCGACCCACGCAGCTTTCCCCGAAGGCTGGGCCATCAAAGACGGCACCTAGGGCCGCGTCCAACGCGGCGCCCGGATTGCCGCCACAACCTGCGACGCTTACCGACCTTATGGCGGCGATCGAGAGGCGCCTTGGCGTCTTGGAGGGCCGGGCGTACCACCCTGCGCTGAAGCAGCCCGCGGTTTCCTACGCGACGGTTGCTGGCGGTGCGCCTGCGCCCCGTCCGAGAGGCAGACCTCCTTCCCGCCCCGCCCTGCCCCCGTCCGCTGTCCCAGCGAGGCGGACGCCGGCCGAGGCCGCAGCCATTTCCCGGAAGGGCAAGGGGAAAAGCAAGCGAAGTGCCACCCCCGCTGCCTTCAGGGCCGCTCCCGCTGCCGCTCCCGCTGCTTCTTTACATACCTCCGGTGGGGAGGGATGGGAAGTAGTGGGCGCCAAAAAGCAGCGGAAGAAGAAAAATAAAAAAGCGGCTAAAGCCGCCGCGGCGAAGGCGCCGAAGAGGCCCCGCCCCCCTCGCTCCACCGCTGTCGTCTTGACGGTGACGACAGAAGGCGTGGAGAAAGGTGTGGGGTACGCTGACGTTCTGAGGCAGGTGAAAGCCTCAGTCAACCTCTCGGCCCTCGAGATCCAGGGGGGGCTCCGGTGCAAAACCACTCGCACTGGTGCTCGCCTCCTCGAGGTCTCCGGCGCCTCCAGCGGCCCCAAAGCCGATGCCCTAAGCTAAGCTAAGCTGCGGAAAACCCTGGACGCAGAAGCCGTCCGCGTCACCAGGCCTACCAAATGCGCCGCATTGCGCATCTTGGGTTTGGATGACGCGACCACAACGGAGGAGGCTATTTCCGCCGTCGTGGAGGCGGGCGGCTGTCCCCATGACCCGATCAAGGTTGGAGAGATCACCTTCAGCCCCACTGGTCATGGTACGACAGTCGTCCAGTGCCCCGTCGCGGCGGCACTGAAAGTTGCGGACGGACGAAGCCTCCTCGTAGGGGGCTTCCTAAAGGCGCAGGTGCACCTCCTGCGTCCCCGGTGTTGGGATATTGAGGAGAAAGGTGCTTAAATGTAAATATTTGTTAGGAAATAGTAAAAGAGATGTTACTGTCACGAGTGTTTATATTCAAGTAACTAGGTAAATAACAAACATTAAAATATTGAATAAAAGAATATGTCAAATAGAATATGCCTAATATAAAAGAAAAATAACTTATAAAGAGTCTGCACTACAAGAGATTAGACTATCTACAACAGCCGCCCTTAATCGATGTTGTGCCTGACATCAGCAAAAGAAAGTTAAGTTTCTAGTCCTAAACTAATAGTACACCTTTTGTGCACCATAGGCCCAAGTGGCTTAGTGAGAACATCTGCAGGCATGTCACTACTTTTTACATATTCTAAGGTAACAACATTATTGGATACCTTTTCCCTAATAAAGTGAAACCTAGTATCAATATGCTTCGTCCTGCTGTGGTGTATAGGATTTCGAACGAGATTGATGGCACTCTGGCTGTCAGACGCTAAGTTAACTGAAGTAAGTTTACCTGTTATTTCATAAATAAAGCGACGTAGATAACAAGCTTCCTTAGTGGCAGACGCTAGTGTCATATATTCGGCTTCCGTAGATGACAAAGCAGTCGTAGGCTGCTTCTTTGACTCCCAGGATACTGGTCCTCCACCTAACTTGAAGGTGTAGCCAGTATACGACTTCCTGTCTATCGGACAGTTTGCCCAATCGGCGTCGCAAAAAACCTTCTAAAGGTTCTCCTCTTCTCCTGTAAACCAAGGAATAGTTTAAAGTACCCTTCAGGTACTGTAGAACCATTTTCTCAGCAAACAAACGTTGTTTTCCTTGCCTTTTTCTACGAAACCAAGGGGTTGTGCCATGAAAACTTCTTCTTCTAAATCTCCGTTTAGGAACGCGGTTTCTACGTCCAAGTGCTTCATTCTTAGGCCCATCTCTGCAGCTAGTGCAAATAGAGTGCGCAGCGAAGAATGACGAATCACTGGTGCAAACGTCTCGTCGTAGTCCACTCCTTGGACTTGATTAAAACCTTTGACGACGAGTCTAGCTTTATATTTCGTGATATTACCATAAGCGTCCTTTTTGATTTTATAAACCCATTTACATGGTATAACCTTTTTGTTTGGTTTATCTACTAAATCCCACATATGGAGTTTATACAGGGATTTAAACTCATCTGCCATTGCATGCTGCCATTTTCCAGCATCGTCGGCATGAGTAGCTTCATAATATGTCGTCGGTTCACCAGAATCGACCGATGACACATTGTACGTTAGGTAATCCGGTCGTCTCCTATTTCTAGGGGGGTACCTCGGCTCGTGAATAGGTTGTTCCTCATTCACACTTGCTGATTCTACATCATCATCAGGAAGCATCAGTTCATGAAAATCTTGCTGCTCTTCCATAGTTGCTGCCTCTTCGATATTAATCTGATGTTCTGCGCTTATTTACCACCGTTCACCTGCTGAGACCACCTGGGTGGACCGTGGGAAGTTTTTTTTTACAACGGACCACCTGTGACCACCTGGGTGGACCATGGGAAATATAAAATTTCCACCGTCCACCTCAAATGTATCAGGAATAATAACAACATAAGAGCCTTCAAGATTTTAAATTCTTTTAAATTCAGTGAAAACCGATTGAATGTTTGAACTCATTATTCCGAAGTACCAGGCGATCATAACAGAATAGGGGGTTCTGGTTATGAATATGGATTTTTTTTCATTGTTTCATAACCAGTTATCAAACAATACATTTTTTCCATTTTCTAGACCAGAACCTCCTATTCTGTTATGATCGCCTGGTACTTTTTCAGAATAATGAGTTCAAACATTCAATCGGGTTTTCACTAAATTTAAAAGAATTTAAAATCTTGAAGGCTCTTATGTTGTTATGTATTCCTGGTACATTTGAGGTTTGTCTTTTTTTTTGTCTTTTCACTTTAAATCTGAAGAGTTTTGATAACGAGGTGGACGATGGAAATTTTATATTTCCCACGGTCCACCGAGGTGGTCTCTGCGGGTGAACGGTGGTAAATAAGCGATGTTCTGATGTAGATGATTCAGCCGCAGGACCGGTACTCTCAACGCAATCAAAAAATTGACAATCTTCTGTTTCCGGCTCCTTATCTTCAAATAATAATACGGAGTCTGACTGTACCACAGGCTCAGACTGCCGCTGCTTCAACCCTGTAAAGCTATTTTCAAAAAAGGTTGCATCTCGGGACATGGATACTTTTCGTGGGTTAGACGGATCCCTAAAAATATAAGTATTAGGGTTTTCTGAATAATGTCCGTTTAGATTGAGGAGCCACATTTCGTATCTTAATGAAATTTATATAGGTATTTAGTAGTAAGTTTAAAAATTTTGTAGCCTCAATCCTTGAATTTGTAGTATAATACTTCAAAAGTTATAAGAACATAAAGGTGGCCTCTCAATCTAAATGTTTAGATTGAGGAGCCTCGTCAGAACTAGGAAATTCATGGATGAATATTTACCAAAATTAGGTATGATTTAGTAGCATTCGCGAGTATTCAGTAGACAAAATCGGAGTTTTGTAGTATTAAAATTAAAAAAGTTATCATACATTATATGAAGCTCCTCAGAACATTACTTACGAGTCGTCATTTTTCATGGAAGCAGCAGTTTAATGCGCTATTTCTCCATCAATTAGTAGTATGTATTTTAGTTTTGTAGGATAAGATTCAGTCATTAATAATGAGAGGGTTGGGAGATATAGCACATTTTAACTGGCTCCTCAATCCAGACGTTCGACATAATGTATAATTGACTGTACCTACCTGAGATCACAACAGAATCAAAAACTAGATACTAACATTTAGTATAAATCTCTACTAAATACACATGTACACATCAACATTGTATCACTTGGTATCTAAAAACCAGATTACTTTTCGATATTCCTTAAGAATTTGCTACTAAGGGTGACCATGTTATATGAATGAAAACAGGACGACTGCGTTTAGAAATTTATGTTATCTAATCTATGGTTGAAAAGTTCGAATTATGATTTCAAAATTTGACGACATATAAAGCCTATGAGACAGTAGTATAAATACCAAAAAGTTGTTTTATGATACAGATTTTATTATAAAGTAATTAATCATTGAAGTACAGTGTATAAAATAAGTCTTTCGACCATACTGCCCTATTGCGTTAGACACTTCCAAAAAACTTTTTATTTTTATTTTTTTTTAATTCAAAGCAGCTGTTTTGCAAGGAAAGCATGCACGCTGATAGACCCTTCGCTTAGTTTCAACAGTATCATGATATTATTTCTTAAAGAAAAAGATGAAAATGGAAAGTAAGTAGTAAACAGTGAATGTGAAATTGAACAAAATTAACACTAAATTATTTTGAATGCCGCTACATGAGTTGTTTAAAATCTTCTACCAGAAAAATTTAGAAATTATACGATAAAGAATAGGTATACCTAATGATTTTTTTTCCTAGAAAAAGAAAAAGAAAGCCACTTCGAATCCAGAAAATAAACTTCTTCCATATTTCGAAGACCTGTCGAACAAATAATAGAATAGGCCAATAAAATTAACGAAAATCTCGGAATTCTTCAAATCTGGCTGGAAACTAGTAGGTACCAACTTATATTTATACATCCTAAAAGTTGTTTCAAAACCTACATAAGGTAGGGTGTCCGCGTCTTTTATAATTTGAGGTCAAAAGGTCACAAAAATCGTTTTTAGCATATGTCTCGTTGTCTATGAGTTTCTCGCTATTTGTATGTATCACCATATTGTTAGGTAGAGGATTAAATTACCTACAATTTTTTTTAGCTTTTTTTATACGTTTTAGCCGATTTCAAGATTTAGAAACCGCGATTAAACCTATTGGAAACCTATTGGATTATGTAATATCAGTGTACTTATTTAGTGAAAAAAAAAACAACCATTGTTGACGCGCGCAGTTGAATAATACATAATTACTAGCCGTCCTACCTTCCCTGAACTTCAACAAGATAAGATAAGTTATAAGATAAGATAAGTACTCTTTATTGTACATCGTACACAAGCAATAAATAGTAACTATAACATATATGCCTTAAAACTAATGTACAAAGGGCGGCCTTATCGCTAATAAGCGATCTCTTCCAGGCAACCTTTGGATGGAGAGAGATATATACGATATAATGTGGGTAGTGTACAATATATAAATAACTTAACTAATAGATAAAAGAAAGGTGGAGAGAAAAAAAAACAAAGATGAGAGAAAGAATGGTTTGCGAAAAATCCGATGAATAAAATAATTACATAGTAACTTACTTACCTATAATTCTTAAATACAATAATATGAATACAATATATAAAATAAGTACAGTTCAAGCTGCAGATCGAAAGATAATATTCTTTAGTCAAAAGTTTGAACGTTCCAAGTGTCTGTGCATGCCTCACATGTAACGGAAGAGCGACTATTTTAAAACCAAAATTAACCAAATCGGACGGTACGATTGGCGGTATGAAGTTCACTGGGATAGCTATCGCCACCTACCAGGTTCAATTGTAAATCTAAACTATTCTCAAATCTATCTATATCTAATAAATTTCTAGATTTGATTACTTGCTTTTAGGGTTCCGTACCCAAAGAGTAAAACGGTAACCCTGTTACTGAAACTTCGCTGTCCATCTGTCAGTCAGTCTTTTTTATATAAAAAATTAAGTAACAAAAATAATTCATGGACACCCTACGAAAAAAATTGTAGGGAAATTATAGGATAGCTAATAACTTCGTAGATATGTACTTTTATTATGGCAGGATTATACGTACATTTAGTATAAATTTATTCAAAATATCGATGTGTTTATTTCAAATTTCGTTACAAGTATAAGTAAATTAGAGGCTAATATACTTTCTTAAGCATCTCAATTGAGGAGCCAGTTAAAATGTGCCATATCTCCTAATCTACTCATTATTAATTACTGAATCTGGCCTTGTCCTACAAAACTAATTTACATACTACTAAATGAAGTAGAAATTGCGCATTAATTGAACTACTGCTTGTTAGAAAAATTACGACTCGTAAGTAATGGTCTGAGGAGGCTCATATAATGTATGATAACTTTTTTAATTTTAATACTACAAAACTCAGATTTTGTCTTCTAAATACTCTCGAACGCTACTAAATCATACCTAATTTTGGTAAATATTCATCCATGAATTTCCTAGTTCTGACGAGGCTCCTCAATCTAAACATTTAGATTGAGGAGCCACCTTTATGTTCTTATAACTTTTGAAGTATTATACTACAAATTCGAGGATTGAGATACACAATTTTTAAACTTACTACTAAATACCTATATAAATTTCATTAAGATACGCCAAATGGCTCCTCAATCTAAACGGACATTTCTGAATAACCGACAAAAATTGCTTCCTTTGCCTTTAAATCTAATTTCTTCCTATGACATGAAGGTATGTGAACTAGTGCTCTACATCCGAAAACTTTCAGATGACCAAGATCACTCTTACGGCCACACCACCTGTTATAAGGAATTTGCCCACCTAAGGCTCTGTGAGGTGACCTATTTTTTAGATATACGGCTACCCGGAAAGCGTCTTCCCAGTATGCTTTCGGCAGTGAGCTTTCAGCCAATAACGATCTCGCCTTTTCAGTTATTGATCTGTGAGTTCGTTCAGCTACTCCGACTTGTTGAGGGCTCTACGGTGTCGTCATTTGATGCTCGATACCTTTTGAGTCAAGGTAATCGATAAAGTCCTTGTTGACGAACTCCTTGCCTCCGTCAGTCCTAACCGCTTTAATCTTTTTATCTAATTGATTTTCTACAAAGGTTTGAAAAAGACAAAACTTGGCATTAACCTCTGTCTTTGAAGAAATAAAGTAAGCAAATACCTTTCTTGTAAAATCGTCTACTAAAGTTAACATATACTTATTCCCCTGAAAGGAGGTTGTAGACATAGGCCCACATAAATCAATATGAATCAATTCCAATGGCGAGGTAGCCCTATTAAATGCTACCTTCTCAAAAGGTTTTCTTGCTTGTTTGCCTTCTACGCAAGCGATCCAATTCGTTTTATCTACTACTTTAAACTCTACGCCTACCTCGTGATTCTTCAGTTGACTCATGCCTATACGACACAAGTGTCCTAACCTGAGGTGCCAAAGTTGGTAACTATTCTGACAACCAGAGTGCACATCCTGCGTCAAATAATTGTTCGCCACGTTATCGGAACATTTACGGTACAATCAAGTACATACAGTCCAATATTTGCTTCGAGGTAGAAAATGTAGTCGAAAAATAATTATAGTTTACACATTGAGTGATCGGTAGTTAATCCACCACAGGGCGAGGCATGAAGAACGGAATCACCTGTAAAACGAAAAGTATTATTTTTATAAAAATTACATCCACTTTTATCAAAAACACATATAAAACCCTTATCAACAGCTTTCTGTACAGATAACAGATTTGCTTTTAAATCAGGAACAAAAGCAACATCACTGATCCTGTTGACAACGTTCTCTGGTGTATTTATTGAGACATTACCAATTCCGCAGCACTGTAATTGTTCTCCGTTTGCGACTGTAACGCTACCATTATACTTTAAAGAAATATCTTGAAACCAATCATGTCTAGAAGTCATATTTTTGGAGCATCCCGAGTCTACGTACCAAAGATCTTTATTAGAGTGGCCAGAAGTATTGAGAGCAGTAAATGTGGAGTCGTTTCCTTTTACAGCTTTTAATTTCTCCGTCTTACATCTCAGTGGACAGTCCGGCCTTTTATGTCCAGGTACTTTACAGTCGTAACACACTATTTCTTTCTTCTTAGATTTAAATTTCAGTCTGGCATTGAAAACGGAATCCATTGGTGCAGCTGCATTTTTGGACATCTCATTCAGCAGTTTCGATTTCACTAAATCTGTAGTTACGTCGACATTACAGTTCTCTAGCGCCATAATAAGAGGCTCATATTTTGGGGTGAGACCTCCCAAAAGTATAACGGCAATCGACGTATCTTATATCATCTTGTCAATATCCGCCAATTCCTGTGCGGTTGACATAACTGCATTAATGTACAGTTCGATATTATCGAAGTCTGTCAGACTTAATCTGTACAGCTTACGCTCTAAAGCTAGTCTTCGTCCCATTCCTTTGTCCTCAAAAGCTTTCTGCAAACATTTCCAGGCTTCGGCTGCAGTTTTTGCACATCTGACGTGCGTAATAGCTGCACCGTCTACTGTTAAGCAAATTTTTGCTAGTGCTTTTGCGTCGTTTCGTACCTTGATCGAGGCGGTATGTAGGATACCCATCTTTATTTTTCAGGCAAAAAGATGGAATCGAAGATGAATTTGACGAAATTGACTTCTTAACAACTGAGAAATCTCCAGATTCGTGTGACATTTCGACGAAAAATTTAATTTTTATAAGTCACACAAAAATATACACTATAACTATACCAAACTTTACACAGCACGCTCTCAACCCTTCGTGCTGATAACGTGTTGGGATATTGAGGAGAAAGGTGCTTAAATGTAAGTATTTGTTAGGAAATAGTAAAAGAGATGTTACTGTCACGAGTGTTTATATTCAAGTAACTAGGTAAATAACAAACATTAAAATATTCAATAAAAGAATATGTCAAATAGAATATGCCTAATATAAAAGAAAAATAACTTATAAAGAGTCTGCACTACAAGAGATTAGACTATCTACAACACCCGGGAAACGAGATGTTTCCGATGTATGGTGGTAGAGCACGTAGGAGTGCAGTGCACAGCGGAAGACACCGTGGGCGATCGGTGCTTCCGCTGCAGCCGGCCCGGCCATAAGGCCAATGTCTGCGAGGCCCCGCGTCGCTGTTATAGATGCGAGGAGGAGGGCAAAACGGCGGACCATCGGGTCGGCAGCCGTACCTGCGCCGCCTCGAGGCCAAAGCCTCGTCCGTCCGCTGTAGGCAGCGGGGGAGCCGCTTCTGCGCGGGCAAGTTCGCGGCGGGATGCTGAAATGGATGTCCATTAATGTACGCCCATGTCCGCATCCTGCAGGTGAACCTGAACCACTGCCGCACTGCTCAGGATCTTCTGTACCAGAGCATCGCGCAGTGGGCCATTAACTTGGCCGTGGTCACCGAGCCGTACTATGTCCACCCGGGAAGCCCGGTGGACCAGGACGGCTCGGCCTGTTGTATTTTTGATGGTTCCGCCGTGGACACTTCGCGCCTTGCATTCATTGCAAGCAGCCGGGGGTGTGTTGCGGCGGAATACGAAGGGTTTGCGGTCGTGACGAGACTCAGTTTGAGATATGGCTCACTGAGCTCGACGTCGTCTTCGCTGCGTGCCGTCGTCGCCCTGCTCCTGGGAGACTTCAACGCCTGGAGTGTGGCGTGGGGCTCCCGGGAAGCTAGGGACAAGGGGAGGCTTCTTGAGGACTGGACCAGAAAGCGAATGTCGCCACCCTTTGGCGGCGGGGGAGGGAGTCGATCGTGGACGTTTCTTTCGCGACCCCTGCCCTCGCCGACCGTATTTCAGGCTGGCGCGTGGAGGAGGGTGTGGAGACGCACTCGGACCACCGGTTCATCCGGTTCGATGTCGCGCCCCCACCTGGCCTCCCACAGCCAGTCGAAAATCCCCCGGATCCGCGTTGGGCACTTCAACGTCTAGACCGGGAGGCTCTCCTGGAAGCGGCAATCGTGCAGGCCTGGATTCCGGCGCCGAGGCGGAGTGGTTCAGGAGAGCCATGTCGCAAATCTGTGATGCGTCGACTAGGTTACGCCCGGACTGGTAAGGAAGCAGGTGTACTGGTGGTCGCCGGAGATTGCACAGCTGCGCACAGCATGCGTCTCCACCCGCCGCCAGTACACAATATTTCGCCGGAGGCATCGCCGCCCAGACGACGCGGCAGCCCGAGAGGCGGAGCTGTACCAGAGCTACAGGGAGGCGAAGAGTATCCTCCAGGAGGCTATAAAGCGGGCCAAGATTGCGGCCCGCGAGGAGCTCTTGGAGATACTGCAGAGGAATCCATGGGGGCGCCCGTACCTACAGGTCAGAGGTAAACTCCGACCGAGGGCGCCTCCACTGACTCAGTGTCTCCAGCCTCAGCAGCTGGAGGTTGTCTTGGCCTCTCTGTTTTCGTCGAGTGTGGAGGAGCACGTCCCTTCGCGCATGCCTCCGTCTCAGACGCTAAGTTAGGGAGGGTGAGCTAGGTGCGGCAGTACTCCGGCTTAGACGCCGGAAAAACACTGCCCCCGGACCCGACGGCATTCCTGGCCGTGCATGGGTACTGGCCCTCGATGAACTAGGGCCTCGACTGAGGGGGCTCTTTAGTGCATGCCTCGAAAGGGGCCAGTTTCCCAAAATGTGGAAGCCGGGAAACTGGTCCTTATCCGGAAAGCGGGGCGGCCGGTGGACTCACTGTCCGGATACCGGCCGATCGTGTTGCTCGACGAGGTATGTAAGCTCTTTGAGCGAATTATCGCGGAACGCCTCGTCGAGCATCTCACGACCGTGGGGCCAGACCTGGCGGATAACCAGTTCGGTTTCCATCGGGGACGCTCCACGGTGAACGCGATCATGCGCGTGAAGAGCCTGACGGAGGAAGCAGTCTCGCAGGGCAGGGTGGTGGTGGCGGTGTCTCTTGACATCGCCAACGCTTTCAATACCTTGCCATGGAGCTGCGTTAGGGAGGCGCTCGTGTATCACGAAACGCCTCTCGTCGTCAAGGCACGGGGTGCAACGCATCAGGAGGCAGCACTCAAGGTCACGACGGGTGTTGCTCAAGTCGTGGGTCGGATACGGCGGCTGGGACTGGAGGTGGCCCTGCACAAGTCCGAAGTTCTTTGTTTTCACGGACCTCGGAATGGTTCACCTGAAGGTTCCAGCATAACTGTAGGAGGCGTCAGCATCGGCATCAAGCCCTCGATGAAGTACCTAGGGATCGTACTTGATAGCCGATGAAACTTCGGACCACATTTTCAAACGTGACTGGGGCCTCAGTCGCGCTTTCACGACTCATGCCCAACATAAAGGGACCCAACGCCTCCTGCAGGAGACTGTACCTGGGGATCGTGCGTAGTATGGCCCTATACGAGGCTCCCGTATGGGCGGATAGATTGACGGTCAAGAGGAACGTGACTCTACTGAATCGACCACTGAAGACCTTGGCCGTCAAAACAATAAGGGGGTACCGCGCGATCTCCGGAGAGGCTGCATGTCTCCTAGCCGGGACCCCTCCATGGGACCTGGAAGCGAGAGCCCTTGCGAAATTGTTTCAATGGCACAAGGAGGCGCTGGAGAGGGACCACAGGCCTGCGACTCGAGAAATCGAGGAAAGCGGTCCCAACTCCGCCAGGATCTTATGGAGACCTGGAGGGTGCCACTTGAGCAACCAAAGTGGGGAACTACCGTCATCGCGGCGGTGAGACCGATCATGGACGAGTGGCTGCAGAGGCGGCATGGTGACCTCACGTATCGTGCGACGCAGGTCGTTGCCGGGCACGGATGATTCGGTAGCTATCTGTTTCCCATCCATCGTGAGATCACCATGCTCCAAGCCATGGTCTCCAGCGCGAGTAGGTGGAACGCGGCCGTGTCCTTCTGCGAGCAAGTCATGCTCGCGAAGGAGGCGGCCGAGAGGGAGAGGGAGCGTATCCTCCCCGCCGAGTTCCGTAGTCAGCGGCGAGGGCGCCGCAGACTCATCTACGCCCAAGAACATCGACCTCCATGATCGGGGCCTGAGGACGGCGGTATCGCCACCCGCCGTCCTTACAGAAGCAGGCTAGAAGGGTTGCGTGCTGCGGGGCCTTTGCCCCATAGCACGCAACCAGATTCACTCACTGACGCGGGATAAAACCCTACCCCAACGACGCGGGATTCTCATCCCGACCAAATCCCCGCAGAGACCACAGAGGTGGTCAAAGTCCGCCGGGCGCCACTAGAAATACCTGCTTGTAACCAGAGACGCCCGGCAGCGGACGTTAGAGCGGCCGCGGCCTCGGGCCGCAGAATTAAAAAAAAAAAAGAAAAGAGAATTGCACTGTAATCGCTAATTGGTTTTACAATTTTTTTTTTTTGTTTCAGGTAAGTGTTATTGCTGAATTGTTGGCAAGAAAATGTACCTCGGGTTTTAGATTGCGTTAAAGGTAAGAGAAATAATTGAAACTATTGCTTAGCAATAACTACATCTTATAGACAGCTTAGACAATATATATTACATTTAATTTAGGCGTATCTATAACCACAGAATACGGAAAAGTATGCTATAACCTCCAATAATGCCGGGCCCTAGTTATAAGGATCAATCCTTAATGATCAATCCTCAATGATCAATCCTCAATGATCAATCCTCAGTGATCAATCCTCAAACAAATCCAAGTCAATTAATTAGTCGACTGCTCAGTGGTCAGAGCAATCCTACTGTAAATATTTAAATATTTCGGACATTTTCACACACCGTAATCTAGCCCAAACTAAGCTATAAGCTTGTGCTATGGGATCTAGACAAGTGATAATCATACTTATATATTTCTAAATACATACATAATATACATAGAAACACTCAAACTCCGAAACAAACATTTGTGGAATACACAAATATTTATATTTGATTCAACGATTCCTGTAAGGGAAAGACCGTGGATTCGAGTCATGCCGATGACATTTCAGTTTTTGTGCTTTATTCATAATTTTTATCTTAATACTAGCGGACCTGGCTTAACAGTTCAAAAGGCTTCATACGAACGATTATTTACTACTCTGTCTACTTTATCGTGGCGATATCGTGACGATATCGTGGCAATGTGAAAACGCCCATTGTCGTCATATTCTTGGGATAAAATAATATAAAAGTAACTCAGACAGTCAAATACATTTATCTATTGTGATGACTGTCGAGATTATTATGTTTTTGTCAATATAAATGTACCTACTTAGTTTTTGATTAAATATTGTGTGAAAATTCGTTTTAAGAACTTAGGTAAGTTCAATTAATGAATGTAGTAGTTAAAGCAATCCCTAAACACGATACGTTTCAAAGTTACAAAGTTTTGGGATTTTCTGAAAATTTAATGAGGCGTGGATATGATATCAATGGTTTGAACTTAGGACTGAACTTCATACTATGTATTTTAAAGCAATGAGTTTGCTTAAACTATTCTTAAAATCTAATATATAAATTTCTAGTGTCGTGGTGTTTGTAGTTAAAATCCTCCGAAACGGCTTGACCGATTCTCATGAAATTTTGTGTGCATATTGGGTAGGTCTGAGAATCGGAGCTGGGACCCCTCCATGAGACCTGGAAGCGAGAGCCCTTGTGTCATTGTTTCAATGGCACAAGGAGGCGCTGGAGAGGGACCACAGGCCTGCGACTCGAGAAATCGAGGAACAGCGGTCCCAACTCCGCCAGGATCTCATGGAGACCTGGAGGGTGCGACTTGAGCAACCAAAGTGGGGAACTACCGTCATCGCGGCGGTGAGACCGATCATGGACGAGTGGCTGCAGAGGCGGCATGGTGACCTCACGTATCGTGCGACGCAGATCGTTACCGGGCACGAATGCTTCGGTAGCTATCTGTTCCGTAGTTCTGTAGTCAGCGGCGAGGGCGCCGCAGACTCATCTACGCCCAAGACCATCGACCTCCATGATCGGGGCCTGAGGATGGCGGGATCGCCACCCACCGTCCTTATAGAATCAGGCTAGAAGGTTGGCGTACTGCGGGGCCTTTGCCCCATAGCACGCAACCAGATTCACTCACTGATGCGGGATAAAACCCTACCCCAACGACGCGGGATTATCATCCCGACCAAATCCCCGCAGGGACCACAGAGGTGGTCAAAGTCCGCCGGGCGCCACTGGAAATACCTGCTTGTAACCAGAGACGCCCGGCAGCGGACGTTAGAGCGGCCGCGGCCTTGGGCCGCGGAATTAAAAAAAAAAAAAAAGGTCTGAGAATCGGACAACATCTATTTTTCATCCTCCTAAATGTGGGTAGTCCACCCTTAATTTTTTATTTTTATTTTTAGGTAATTCTTTTATTTTTTTATGATACAGCATTAAACAATACATACCACCCTGAATTTTCAGCCCTCTACGATCAACCCCTATTTTTCCATCGCTATTTTTTATTTTTTTTATTTTTGTTCAGCCGAATCGCAGTTAGACTGGAAAGCCTGCGTTGGGAAAAGGCTCGGTGAATGATTATTTTTTATTTTTAATAATTTCCTTCAATTATGACTTTTTTCTCAATTCAATTTGATCTTCCGCCTTCGCAGGTCGATCCTGTCTTACTCACTATACAGTTTTCGGCCATTTTCTTTTGGTTTTATTTGTGTATCGATCGTAGCAGTGACTGTTATACGTATTATTTTAATTTTTCTGTGCATCTCTCCACAATATTCGGATATTGTAGTATTTTAGATTTAAAAAATGTATAATAATGTCAGTAAACATTTTTGTTTTAACAATCGTTCATTGGGATAGGCGTAGAAGTCACCATACTGTCAAGTCTTCTAGAAGAATTGACATGTCAAATATGCATGAATGTATTCGTACGCCTTCGAGTTTTACGTTCCCGTGTTTGCAGAGAAAGTTACGACGATCACAACTCCATTCTGTCAACAGAATCTTATATTTTGAAAAATCGCCTGTCTGAACCGGGAATCAAACCGGTCAAATAGTATAAAGAATTGTTATTTTACGACAGGCTCATTTTAAAATAAAAGAAAGAACATGACACTTAGATATGCTTACTCGATAAAAATATTAACAGGTAGCAAATTGTTAGGAAGAAAATTCAGAACGGGATTAAACTTAGAGCATTCAACCAACCGGAGACGCCACTAACACGCATACCCCGCTGCCAAAGGTATGAGACAGCGGGTCATACCCGTTATATAAAACTAGTTGCCGCGCCTACCGCGCCATTCGTTCGCACCGCTCACTGAGTACACTTCTCCTATTAAAATGCCGAGTTGCTGTGTATTTTGGTGTAATAAGCGATCAACGACATCAAATAAACAAAAGGATAACATTACCTTTCACCTGTAAGTATTATTTCGTTCGAATATTATCAATTAATTCATTAAATTATCAAAAATCCAAAAAAATGTTGCGAATCGACAGTGATACCATTTTATGAACTACAAGCTAATCTGGGGTAATTTTTAAGCTAAGTTTTATCGTTGTTTAAAACAATACCTAAGTCATATCTTTAATTAATTTAAAGAAATATTTATTTTTAACTTACTGCAACATAATCTAGTATTTCAAAACCCTATAAAGAGTACTAACATTCAGTTTATTGAGATAATTATGTACACATAAGACGTTAATAATATGTCAAAATCACATTTGCTTTCATTATGTTGGAGCACTAAGATAGCCTTTCAACCGATAGTAGAATGCACACAGACATAATTCAAAAAAGGAGTATTATCTTACATTCGATAATAAAATATTTCGAAAAAATAAGCGATTTATTTTGTAGGAAGTTGCCACACTTCGATAGAATTAGAGCTGGGACAGCATAATCACCAATATCGATATTAATATTTCAGTACCATATTAACAATTTTATAAATGTTAATTTTTAGATTCCCAAAAGAACTAGTACTTCGTACCGCTTGGCTTCAATTTTGTAGGAACCATGTTTCGTGGGTTCCTAAACGGACGAGTACAATTTGCTCACAGCATTTTAAAAGTTCCTGTTTTATAATACAATCAAACAATAAGCGAAAATTTATTCAGGGCGCTGTACCAACGTTGATATTATCCAAGGTACATTTTGTTATTTTACTAGTTCCTGATTTTCAGCTTAGTAGTTAACCCTACTAATATTAGGTATACATATGAAATTGGCGTTTTATGTGGAGAAAGAAAAACTTTTGTTTTTAGTTTCTTTATTTAATAAATCAAAGTTTGTACCGTTGTTATCTATGAACTTTGCCATTTTATAGGCAGTTCATTGATTCCTTTGCTGAAAAAGTTGCGGGAGCGAGAACCAACAAATATTTGAAGTCGTTTTATTTTGGACTGCCTCATCTGAATTGAATTTTTTTCCAATTACTAAATCATCCAAACTCCGAAAAAAGTGGTGATCAGTTGGAGCAAGGTCCGGGGAGTATGGTGGGTGATGGGGACATTATTCCAACATTCCTCCTCTACTTTCGCGACCGTCTGTTGGTCTGGTGTGGTCTAGCGTTGTCCTGAAGCAGCAGTGGCTAGAGCAGTTCACCAATCTCGGCTGATTAACGGCTAGCTATGCTGGATTTTGAAGATCAAAATGGCCAGTTCTAAAAAATACCTACTCTCAAATCTATTTCACACAAAAACCATTTGTAGGTAAATATTGACTATTTTTCAGGATGATTCTTCCAAAGAATCTGCTTGTGAACCAGGAACATCCAAGGAACCACAAGTTAAAAGAAGAAAAGTTGAGACAATTGAGCATATTCAATCATATCAAACTCAAGAATGTAAAGCTGGACAACTTCACCATAATCCACCTGGATATAATGAAACAAATTCACCAAGTACAATTTTAAGACCTAAGTTAGAAGACACACCACGGAAACTAAAATTAAAAAAACGTATAGAAAAGAAAAACAAAAAAATAAAAAGACTTTTAACACAAAAAAGCTATTTAAAGAAAAAGGTTGCAGGTTTAGAAGAAATACTAAAAACCCTTTTAGAAAAATCGTTAATTAATAAAGAAGATTGTCTAGTTTTGGATAAAATAGGTATAGAAGAAAGAGAACTTCTTAATAGACAACTACTGAAAAGCAAATCTGGAAAGATACCTAGAACTAAATATTCTGCTGAACTTCGATGTTTTGCTTTAACCCTACATTTCTATTCGTCAAAAGCATATAGATTTGTGCGAAATACTTTTGGAACGTGTTTGCCAGCACCAAGGACTTTAACAAAATGGTACAGTTCCATTAACGGGCAACCAGGATTTACAAAAGAAGCGTTAGTTGCATTAAAACTAAGAGCAGAATGTAACCCCGATAAAAAGATTTTTTGTACTTTAGTTTTAGATGAAATGAAAATCAAACATTGTACAGAATACTTAACAAGTACTCGAAGACATTACGGTTACGTGGACCATGGCTTTGATTTTATATCAGATAATTCTGAAAGAGCAACTGACGCTTTAGTATTTTTATTAGTAGGAATAAATACCACTTGGAAATTACCTATAGGATACTTTTTAGTTAAGGGTATGAAGGCAAAACTAAAAGCGCAACTTGTGACTGAAGCTGTTCATTTAGTAAATGACACTGGTGTAGAGATTAAAGCATTAACATGTGACGGCACTAAAGCGAATCTTGCTATGGCCGAAGAATTAGGCTGCTGTTTCGATGTTGACAATTTACAAACCACAATTCTTGATCCACGGACAGGACAACAATGCTTTTTCTTTTTGGATCCCTGCCACATGCTTAAGCTGATACGTAATGCATTCGAAAATTATAACGTTTTCATATAATCTAACACAGGAAATAAAATTCAATGGTCATATATTAAAAAAATACACGAATTGCAGGAACAGGAACTCTTTTATATGGCAAATAAATTAAAAGCCAACCACATCTTTTTTAAAACTAAAATAATAAATGTACGCCTTGCAGCTCAACTCTTCAGCACCAGTGTAGCCGATTCATTAATATTCTGTAACAATGTAATGAAGTTGGCCATGTTTGAGAACGTTGACGCGACAGCAGATTTTTTAAAATTAATTAACGATGTATTTGATATTATACTTGATAGCAAAACTTGGGGTAATGGGTTTAAACAAGCCTTGAACCTTAAAAATTATAATACTGCTTTTGCTAATCTGGACGAAGCGAAGGCAATTCTTTTAAATTTGGAGACAGAGGTTCAAAACCGTCAAAATGACACGAAAAGGCTTAATCTCTTAAAATCCCCTCGTTACACAGGCTTTCTAGGTTTTCTTGTGTGCATAGAAAGTGCAAAACTTCTATTCCAGAACATAGTTTTAAATACAGTATTAGTTAGTACAGTATTAGTATTTTCTATTATAAAAAAAATATTATGTAGTACATGTATTAAGGGGTTATGTGGTCAGCAAAATGAAAAAAGTTTTATCTTCCAAAAAAGCAGAGGTGGCCTGAAGTACGCATCAAAAGAAGTTATTGATTTATGTCGCCTTTGCGAAGTAGAGATCCGCAAACACTTAACTATTGATAAAAAAGTTGAGCACTCTTGTTCAGCACAGTGGGTTACAAATAAGGTCTTAAAAATTTTTGTTGGTAAGCCACTATTCCCTAACATCGAGGGCTATTACTTTGATAACGACTTTATTGTACACAATATAGAACTTGCAAAAACTGTGACTGAAAAGTATACCAATATTAGAATAAACTATTTGTCAAAGAAGTTTGATCCCAAGAAATGCATCAGGCATATATACACTAAGTTAATACACTTTAAAAATCAATAAAACCTTTCAAGGTAGATCATTATTTTAAGACCGTATCGCTTAAATGAAAAAAAATTATATTTTTGTTTTTTTTATTACTTTGATTTGATTTGATTACCAATTATTTTGACAGTAGATTGTGTGATTTATAAAAGTCATATTACGCTTTTCATTGTTTACACATTTTTGTTGTGTAAGTACCTACAAGGTAAACTACAAAATACTACATAATAACTACAGAAGATACCTATTTTACAATAAAAGTATTAAATAAAATAAAAAGCCTTTTATTTATCGCTTATTTCAAATTAATTCTTAGTTCCCTATTTATTGTTAGTTTGGTACCCGTATTTCATACGAGAACCCCTTATTGGGGTCTTCATCGTCGGGTCCAAAGACTGATTAAAATAACTCTAATAGAATTTATTTTAGACAACTTTTGGTCATTTTAAAGTGCTCAATTTACAAAGACTTACAAATTATTAGCAATACCCCTGTACGCCTCACTAAAGAATGCATATTCTATTTAATAAATCAAGTCATTAAAGAATGTATATTCTATTTAATAAATAAAGTCATTAAAGAATGCATGTTCTATTTAATAAATATAATGAATATTATTTTAATGACGTTATAATACGTAAACAAAGTCATCACATAATTGATAATTATCTTCCCGCATTTGAAACACCAAAACATCGATACATAATATCGACATAGTCAAGCTCTAGCTTGTTTACATTAATGAGATGTCACTGATAGAGGTCCCTGTGTGTGAATGTGAGTGTGTGCGTATAGTTTAAATTAGTGTTCAACATTTTTGTTGTGTGAGTGCATAGCGACGTGATTCAAAATGCATTAGTAGTTAACAATTAAATTAGTGTGCGTCCCCCGTCCCCCGCTGAAAGTGGCAGACTTTTGTTCGTACAAAATAGCGCGCGTCTCTTCTCCGGTTGGTTGAATGCTCTAAGGGATTAAAGAACGGGACACATATTGAGCACTTGCTAAACTAAATTTAAATTTTATTATTTTACCTAATGTAATAGAAGAATATGACGACAATGGGCGTTTTCACATTGTCACGATATCGTGACGATATCGTCCACTTTATCGTGGCGATATCGTGACGATATCGTGACTACACAAGGAGTCACTGTGATTTCACTTTGATTAACCACGTGATTAATCACAGCATATGAGCATATGATTCGTCACTGTTCGCATCTGTTATCTCGGAGTTTCATTACTTGCGATTCAAGGGGGTCCGAAAAAGAAGTCAAAATTAACCTCAGATGCTTACTTTCCGAGGTACCCCAGTACCTCGGAAAGTAAGCATCTTCAATCTTGAGTATTTTTGTGGGATGGGAATTCCCGGGATTTTTTTTGTAGGCTAATAGAATAAGTCTCGGTCGGGGTGCAGAGATCAAAAATTTGCTTCGAATTGAGCTGGGAAGCTGCGTTACCAGGATTTGGGGGCTTCAAGTTTTGTGGAAAGTGAGATGAGAATTAGGAAGAAAAATTTTGTGGGAAGATGGGGTTCAAATACTTACTGGAAGCCGGATGGAGCCGGAAAAATGAGGGTGAAATTGACCTGGGATGCTTAGTTTTCGAGATATGGGGTACTGGGAATCTTGTGTATTTTTGCGGGATGAGAATTCCCGCGATTTTTTTGCAGGCGAATGGAACTTGTGATGGTAGGGGGTTCAGGGGGAACAAAAATTTGCCCAGAATTTAGGTGGGAAAGCTCGGTTCCCGGGATATAGGGTCTGGGAAGTTGGTAATATCGGGAGTAACTAAATTCAACTTATCCGAATGATAATTGTACTCTGCAGTCATTCGGTTTGGTGCCTTTCTGGCGCCATCGCGCCATCCTGGCGCGTTGCTTGTGAGTTTAGCAGACTACCGATTTTTTGACCAATTACAGTTGCAACGTAGTACTCGTAGTATAGCAGTAGCATGGCGTTTTACGTTCATTTACGCGACCTAGGCCCCTGACCTGATGAGGTAGGTACTGCAGTACCCATCTGCATAATGACAATTTAAACATTTCATAAATTGCTTAACAACGCATATTATTTACGAGGAGAAACATATTACCTCGACGAAGACTACCTCGGTGGCACAATGGTACTATGTACGGAATGCTACGCTCGAGGTCTCGGGTTCGATTCCCGGGTCTGGTGGATAATGTATAATTCTCTTTAGAATTTTACCCAGATAATTATCCCAGAGTCTGGAACTTGTGCCCGGTAAATGGCAATAGGCTCGCCCCCTATTACATGGGACCTAACATAGCTGGCGAGATGTGGGTGTGTTTGCACACCTCTGCCTACCCCTTCGGGGAAAAAGGCGTGATGCTATGTTATGTTATGTTATGAGAAACATATTTTTGCAGAAATTAAAGGTCTACTAAGAAAAAACTGCAAATTAATTGTTTCAATTAAAATTTTGCGCTAAAACGAGACCAAATTATATAATAATGCAAATATAATATACATAATATGTATACATTTACAAAAAACAAATATACGAGTATAAGTATCACGCTAAAAGTCACGTGCGGCGAGTGTACGCAAATATTTGGCTTGGCACCAATTGCAGGTAGCATATACAAATAATACCTAGTATTTTATTAATATTCAAAAGTACTACACATTAGGTTTGCATTAAAGTGATAGTAAATTAAATCTTTATTAAGTTATGTTACTGCTGCTACTTACTATATCGTTATCGTGCAATGTGAAAACGCACAATAGGAGAATAAAATAGACAAAATAAAGACATTGTTGTTGTATGACAGGAACAGATATGAATTGAATAGTCACACAATTATCAGTCTCATTATTGTAGTCGGTATATAATTTACCAATACGAGCCCGCCTTTTGTACGCAATCAATTACAAGTAGGTATAAGACTGTTGTGGAAGAGTTTCTGAATAAACAACTAATAGTAGGTACGCAAAATACACAAACTTAATTAATGAGAAACAAGGTAAGTATGTTCTTCTAGACGAAGCAACTATTTAAACCTGAAAAGGAAAGTCAAAACCGAGTACCTAACATATTTTACTAAGAAATTCTCCACAATTTTCGGTTTATAACTTAAATATGAAGCTAAGAAAATAAATAAAATATTATGGTCAGTGTGTATTATTTTAGAACTTGTTTATCAGGCTATAAAAACGATTAAATGTTAAAAGACCATAAAAGCTTTAAAAATATTAATAAATAACTATTAGATGTATTGGGACCAGAATGAATATAGAAAAGGTTTTTTTTTTACATTATTAGAATTTTTGATTTCGTATACGAGAGAGAATGAAGTGATCGCATCGTTTGGTTTCGCGATTTTGATTGCGGTATAAATTTCCATGGCACAAACGAACTGCCCAATTTCTTTTTTATTTCCACAGTATTGGTAAAATACAGTAATTAGAAAGATGTGTTTAGTTAGGTATATCTGAAAAACTAGTTAACATCACAATTAAACACAACAAACAAACGTATAAACTAGTTTAATATTACAGAGTAGTTTTAATAACACTATAATTAAATAAATATTGTTGGACATGCTCACACAACGTCATCTAGACCACACTAAGCTATAAGCTTGTGCTATGGGATCTAGACAACTGATAAACATACTTATATATTTCTAAATACATACATATCATACATAGAAAACACCCAAAGTCCGAAACAAACATTTATGGATCACACAAATATTGGATTCGACCCGGGAATCGAACCCGAGACTCCGGAGTCGAAAGCCGATGCACTACCGATCACGCCACCGAAGCAGTCATTACTATTAACTGACAGACAGACATACATCACGACTGTATCCCCGAAGGGGTAGCAAGCAGAGGTGCATTGCACACCTACTCTGTGCCAGTAACGTTTTGGTTCCATTACATGGAGGCAAGCCTTTTACCGTCACCGAGCTCTATAGAAAGTTATAACCACACTGTAATTCAAACCAAATTTCCAACAACCAGGACAGGACGTGGTAGTGGCCATGCAGTCTGAGCGATTTGCAGACCGAGCGAGCTATTGACTGAGAAAGATAATTCTCTTTTACACAGAGAACGTGACGGTGACGTGTACTCGATGGACCTCCAAGTTTTGACCTCATCTCAAAAGTGGGTGATGGACCTCATTTTTAGGTGTCAATCGACCTCCTTTAAAATATAATAATCTAGTGCGCCATGGACATCTAAGTATTTCATGATCGCTTGGACCTCCAAATTTAAATATATACATATAGTGCGCGTACGACCTCTTTTTCATTCTTGCTTCGACCTCCAGATAAATATGAGATCACTTTTTATCATTTCCTTGTTTTTTTTATTAAGATACGTGTGTGACCAGTGCTCAGCATGGGAGAGTCAGCGCTGGGACCTCGTTGTGGGACTGTGCGAAAATACGCTCTCGCTGGAGACCATGCTACGAGCCATGGTCTCTAACGGGAGCCACTGGAACGCAGCCGTTTCCTTCTTCGAGCATGTATGCTCGTGAAGGAGGCGGCCGGTAGGGTGAGGGAGCGTACCCTCCCCGCTGAGTTTCGAAGTGTTCGGCGAGGACGCCGTAGACGTGACTACACCCAGGACCATCGACCTCCATGATCGGGGCCTGAGGACGATGGATTAGCAACCCACCGTCCTTACAGAAACAGGCACTCCTTCACTCACCGACGCGGGATAAAACCCGACCCCAAAGATGCGGGGTAACACCCGACCACCACGCAGGTGGCCAAGGTCCGCCGGGCGCCAATGGGAATTCTCTCAGTGTCTACCGGAGGCGCCCGGCAATGGACGTAGGTGCGGCCGCGGCCCAGGGCAGCGGATTTAATATTAGCTTTAAAACTCTCTCAAATTATCCTACATGTCAAAAGACCAAAATTCGTGTAACATCAAGAACACCAAAATTAGATTAACAGGCAACAACATTGAAAATATGATTTGTTAATCTACTTATGATGTTAATGATGTTCAGGTACTTTTGGAATACTAGTGTTCAGCGTTTTATGGACGTTTGTATGTTGAGTTTATTTTGTTCTCGTGTTGCGTCACTGACTTATGACATTTTTAGTGTTCAGATGTTTTGAAAGTTTGAATGTGTTCAGTGACTTTTGGGGCCGACTGTACATTGCCGCCATGCAAACCGCTAGTTTATCAAATGCTTACTAGTAGCACAGATATAAGAATACTATACTAGTATATAGATAAAAGAAGAATACTATACTAGAAGAAAGATACTATACTAGAAAGATACTACTACTATACTATACTTTGCAAGCTTTAGAATACGTCTCGAGCGTCTTGAGTAAAGCCTTAAGCTTTACTGGTAATTTAAATATAATTGTCTTGTTGTTTTTTCTCTTTTAGCTTTTAGCGAGGTTATTATATTTAAAGGCTGTTTACAGATATAAGCGGATGTCAGATTCTAAGTGTCTTGTAAAATGTTATAATTTGTATTGTGAAATCTGTTATCTGTCTCTGTACGTAACTAAATAAAAAAAAATCAAAAATGCTAGATACTATACTAAAAAGAAGAATACTATACTAATATATAGATAAGAATACTATAGGTACTACACAGATATAAGAATACTCTAGTAGGCAATAATTGGCTGGAAGGCATACTTGCATTGAATGCATTTACATAGGGTTTAAGAATTAATTTATCATTTAATTTTAATGCCAGTAAATAACAGTGTTTTATTTGACTTTATGAAGAATATCTAAGTAGCTTTATCTTATTTTATTCTTAATAATAGAGTTAATTTCATTAACAATAAGACTGATTGTAATTTGATCTGTGATTAACAAGCCTAAACACTATGGTATTTGATTTTAGTTAAAAAAAAGTTTAAAGCTTTACTTAGGCACAGAATAGGGAATAGTACTTACATACAGAACTTGCACTCCGACGTTAATTAAAGCACATTCTTTTGTTTACAGAGAACATAATTCGAACGTTAGGGTTGTCAGTAAAGTAAAACCAATAATTATGGTGTTAATGCCTCAATATCAACTCTTAGGTCAACGCCGTGTCACAAACAAGAGACAACCCCTTACTGATTTACAACTTCAAGTTGTCGCTGACGTCACGTATTTTGTGCGGTTGTTAGGCGAACGACATAGACCTGCCTTCGGGCAAAATTTTATTGTTACTGATTGTAGTAGTCTGGTTTATATTTGATCTGTGATTTATATTATTTTGTTTTAGCTCATAATGTTCCACCTACATTATTTTATATTACATGTTGAATTATTTTTGACCAGCCAGACCGTATTCACGTCCCGTTTCCCACGGGAATAAAGGTAGCATAAATATGTCATTTCTTAGGTATTACACTGTCTCGGTACTAAATTTCACTTCAATCACCTACATCCCACATAGCAAGCACCCACTAACAGACAGTTATGTTCGCATTTATAATAATAGGTCTTTACCTATGAAATTGCCGTTTGGACTTTGGTCGACAATGACGAATTAAAAGTGATTGTGGAAGCCGATGATACACTATCTACGGCTGAATTAGCAGCAGCTTTCGACGTTAGCGTCAAAACAATATTGGTACATTTGCGTCAAATTGGCAAGGTAAAATAGCTTGACAAATGGGTGCCCCACGAACTCAATGATCGCCAGCGCGAAGTACGCGTCGAGACATGCCTTGCATTGCTCAACAGACACACAAATGAAGGAATTTTGAACCGCATTGTTACTTGCGATGAAAAATGGATTCTATTTGATAACCCCAAGCGCTCAGCAAGTTGGTTGGATCCTGGTTCAACACCTAAACAATACCCTAAACGAAAACTTACCCCTAGAAAAGTGATGGTCACTGTTTGGTGGTCTAGCGCCGGTATGATTCACCACAGCTTCTTACCGAATAGGGTGAGCATTACTGCAGAAGTGTACTGTGAAGAACTGAACACAATGATGGAGAAGCTGGCACATCTCCAACCAGCATTGGTCAATCGCTCGTCTCCGCTGCTTCTGCACGACAATGCGCGACCTCATACTGCACAGTAGGGTTGATGAAGATTCCTCTACCGCTTCCTCATAATGCGGAAATTCCTCATATTTTAAAGATCCTCAAACACTTCCGCTTCCCTAAAAATGAAAGTGAAAAATTCCTCTTCCGCTTCCTCTTCCTCTTACCGTAAGAGGAATATTTGAAAATACCTATCCAATTCACTCGGGCGCACGCAACCATAGCAACGAGCGGCGGCCACGAGTCAGAAATACTTACCTGTCTGCACGATCGACGCTCAATTATTGATGTCGTTACGGATGTCGCATTAAACGCAAACAGTCAGTCATCCACGAGCTTGGGCGTTTCGGGGGCTACAGCCACCACCCCTACAGGAAACTTTGTGGGTTCAATGTTAGCCCAAATGTTAGCTTTAGAGCCTGACAGTGACGATAACGAACAAAGTGTTCCTTTAGATAGACTTTTGGTACTGAAGTCGACTTAAAATAATGTGAATTGTCCTGACATATTTATTTATTTACAATAAGAATTACAATGTACAAAATATACATAATTAGATACTAAAAATATTTACATTACAAAATATCGTTTAAAAAATCCTCCGCGTCATTGCCGACTGGGAAGGTTCCCAATATGCTGGCTGTGTTGCCACGTTGGATGGCGATACTTATTCTTTGGGCCAGAAAATAGCCAGCCTTCACCAGAAGGCTGCTCGCTGAATCGATGCTTCTCAGGACCACCTGAGAAGCATCGATTAGGCGTTTAGCAATGTCTCTATAAAGGCGACGAGCACTCTGACCCCATGACCCCAGTGTCTCAACCCCAGACGGCTCAAATATGTAATCACCTGCTAGGTTAGCATATTTACGCCGTTTGAGGTCTTCAGCCGATACAGCAGCAGCGCCGGCACATCCGGATGTGCTTGGAAGGTGTGAAGGTTCTAAGGTCGACTTAAAATAATGTACGCGTGCGTACCCAGTCGAAGGCAAGTGGCAATGCGGAAGGTTGTGTCGTCCAACATTGTACCGATGTTGGGTGATGAGAAAAAATAATTATATTAAGGAGAAAACGATACATATTGAAGAAGATGGAAAAATTATCCAAAATATTTTTAACTGTAAGTATGGAGTAGTACAACAATACTTATCGGCCCCTCCATCAAGTGTCCCCAGCGAGCGCCTGTTTAGTAACGCTGGATTAGTGTTACGACGATTTAAGAAATCGCTTGTCAGGCGAAATAACTTCGGAATTGATTTTCATAAAATTATATCTCCCTATTGTCAATTTTGATTATTAAATAAACTACGAGTATTATTAAAACCAAATTTAACACAAAAATGAACCAAATCAGTCAAGCAGTTCCCGAGTTTTAGCAAGACAAACGAATGGCAAATAGATAGATCTTCCTCTTGCTTCCTCATGCTCATCCTCATCCTCAAAAAAAATCCTCATCCTCATCCGCATCCTCCAACTGTTTGATTTGTTCTTCGTCTTCCGCTTCCTCTTCCTCATAACCACTTCCTCATCAACTCTACTGCAGACGGTCTCCAAGTTGCAAGAACTGGGGTTGGAAGCTCTCCGTCATCCGCCATACTCACCGGACCTTGCGCCTACAGACTACTACTTTTTCCAGAATTTGGATAACTTCTTGGCGGGAAAGAAATTCAATACCCAAGAGGCAGTACAAAATGCCTTCGAAGAATTTGTAGCCTCCCGTCCAGCTGATTTCTTTAAGAAGGGCATCAATAAACTGCCGCTACGTTGGCAAAGATGCATTGATTGCATGGGTGATTACTTCGATTAATACATTTCAAAAATTCATGAAAAAAAATTCGTTTTTCATACAAAACGGCAATTTCATAGGTAAAGACGTAATATTAGTAAGGAAGTGACTGTATTAAAACTTTTTAAACTAAGATTTATAAATGAGGTCCAACCGAGAACGTTATTTATTTGTAGGTCGAACCACTACCGAGTGTTCCTACCGAGAATAATTTCTGAGGAGGACCAAACTTGGAGGTCCATCGAGTACGTCACCAACGTAACGTGGTAGCAAATTTATCTGTGATGACCTGGTATTGGTGTCCCGTGGGAATTGGGAACAATGAGAGCATTAATCCTAAAATCTTACGGACGTGGTTTAGTCTCCATTCTCTAACTCCCGACTCCCAATATTACCGAGGCGGCGGTGGAAAATATCCTTTGTGATCAGGAAATGGTCGGTCTTTGAGCTAATTTGTTATCCACGTCTGTTTAAATGGTTTTACACATGATTTAGTAACAAACATCTTTTACGATTCTCATTTTCTATCGTGCTTATATTAGTGTTACAAAAATAACTCAAAACGTTATTTCTGTTTATATAAGAACCATTTTTATCCTTGACTGATTTTACACTAGTTTCTTTATAATATTCAATATCATATCGCCGTCTTCATCATTTAATTTAAACTGAAATAATAAAAACGTCTTGTCATCTCACCGCACATCATAATTAAATTATTATGTCACTGTTTGCCAAGTGACATAATAATTTGCGCATGTCATTCTAATCTAAATTAAACAAGTGATTGATTTACAACAACACTCCATTGTTTTGTCAAATTATCTATTACAACATCTTGAAACAGATTATAGAAGATAGATAATAATAGCATAGTAGACTAATCTACTGAATTGCTATCTTGTAGGAACAAATTATTACGATCTGTAGTCCTAACACGCAAATTCATTGTGATTGTAGAAGATTCAGTATAATTTATGATGATTGGAATGATAAAATAACTCGGAGAAATACAGATAATAATATAACATTTTCTCGATTTTATATGCCACACGACACGTCTTTATTATAATTTTTATTGCTTACAGGTTTGGCAATTGTTACCGGGAATAAATTTAAGACAATCTGGCTATGTTAATTCTTATTCATTGCTACACGTTGTTATTTAAAATGAAACATGTTTAATTAAATAATTTCACAATATGAATCACAAAAACTATAGACTTGGGCTGGGCTTGAACTAGTAATTGTTCGCTTTCCAGGAGAAGCGAAAAAAAAGTTTATTGCTCCATGTTTACTTATCAAAACTCATACCTTTTTGGAAGTTGTACGTCGTCGGTCGAATTACGAAGGGGCGTATCCAACAAATCAACGATTTGAAGTTAATACTGTCATTGTAATGCATGTCTGCTGTACAAGACGCAGATTAGACCTTACGTCGAATACTGCTCTCACCTCTGGGACGGCTCCGCGAAGTATTTGCTGGAGGCTCTCGACGCTATGCAGCGACGGGCTATCCGTATTATAGATTGTCCGGAGGTAACGGGAAGCCTTGAGCCGCTAGCTCAGCGCCGAACAATAGTATCCTTGGCCGCATTCTACCGTATTTACCACGGCGAGTGTTCTGAAGAGCTCTTCAATCTGATCTCACCCTCTTCCTTCCGATCCCGAACAACCCGTGCCGGGCAGAGATGCCACTCCCACACAGTGGATAGCATGTTCGCGAGATCCGAACGTTTTAAACGTTCGTTTCTCTGCCGAACGATAGTGGCCTGGAACGCCCTGCCTGTGCACGTGTTTCCTCCCACATATAATCCTGGGTTCTTTAAGTGTGATCAGTAGGTCGTCAAGTGGAGGGCCACTCTCTATAGTATTGTGTGCTGTGAGAGTGGCCCACAATCGCTAGACGTCGTCACGACTTACCACCAGGCGGGCAACGTAAATTTGGCGAACCAAACATAAACAAAAAACAAAAAAAATAAAAACCACGTCACGAAAACACGTAACTAAAATCTTAACAGAACTAGAGTTATACACAATTACGAAGAGCCCTAACTTCTTTTCTTCCAATTTTAAAAATCAAGAACATGCAGTGTATCAGTTACGCCTATTCAAGACGATAAAATATTTTCACGAAAAGGTACATGTGACGTAAAACAAACAAAACAAACATGTCACGTCCTGTTACTAAAAGAGGTGCATCAGAAATTGCTACTTGTCTCTTTAATTTCTTGGCCGACTGTTACAGAAGGGGAGTGAAAGAAGTATTCCTGTTTTGCGATGGCTGTACAGGCCAGAACAAGAATTCCGTGATGGTAGCAATGCTTCTACATTTTATAAACACAAGTGAATCAGTTGAAGAAATATCCTTGCGTTACTTCTGTTCCTTTCATGGACAGAGCGAGGGTGATTCCGTACATAGTGCTGTATCGTATGCTATGTCGCAGGCTGGAAACATTTTTTTCCTTGCGAATTGGAGCCAATTATACGTTTGGCTCGTAAAAAGCCGTATATATATTTTTATATTTAGGTCGACAAATTGACGCCACCCGCCTGATGGTAAGCTGTGGCGACGTCTGGCGATTGTGGGCGACTCTCATAGTACACAGGAATACTATAGAGAGTGGCTCTCAACTTGACGACCCAGTAATGTGCCTCGTCACGCTTCGCTTAAAGAACCCAGGGTTACATGTTGGAGGAAACACGTGCGCAGGCAGAGCGTTCCAAGCCACCATGCATCGTTCGGCAGAGAAACGAACGTTTAAAACGCTCGGTTCTGGCGAAGACGGTTTCCACGGTATGAGAGTGAAATCTCTGCCCGCCACGCGTTGTTCGGGATCGGCAGGGAGAGGGTGGGATCAGGTTGAAGAGCTTTTCAGAACACTCACCGTGGTAAATACGGTAGAACGCGGCCAAGGAAGCAATTGTTCGGCGCTGGGCTAGCGGCTCAAGGCTTCCCGTTACCTCCGGACAGTCTATAATGCAAATAGCGTGTCGATGCATAGCGTCGAGTGCGTCCAGCAAATACTTCGCGGAGCCGTCCCAGAGGTGAGAGCAGTATTCGACGCAGAGTCTAATCTGCGTTTTGTACAGCAGACACCTTTGGTGCGGTGTAAAGAATCGCTTTACCTTGTTCTGTATTCCTAGTTTCCGCGAAGCTAGCCCAATACATCTCTCAATGTATTTTGTGTTATTGAGCTCTCGACGAACGTCTATGCCAAGGATGTCTAGATTGTCCTTCATTGGTAATATTGCATTCTGAAGAGTGGGTAGGGGAAGGAAAGGGGATTTTTTCGCAGTAAATGCACACGCCTGTGTTTTGTGGGCATTGAACTCGGCCAAGTTCTGCGCACCCCATGGGGAGATACTGTCGATGAATGCAATGAATGTTCCCGAGGGATAGCATATCATTGATATGCAGAAGAAAGAGAGTTGGTGACAGTACGGACCCCTGCGGTACATTCACTTGCAAGAAGCGAAAAGCCTGGCCATCCAGCTGCACAGTTGAGGAGGTAGACCATATGCCGGAACCTTGGAAAGGAGCGAAGCATGCCAGACCCTATCGAAAGCTTTGGCGATGTCCAGGCTAATAGCCAAGGACTCGTCGTACCTTTCCATAGCCTCACCCCATACAATGACATGCGTGACGAATGCCAGGAGGTCACCCGTCGATCGTTTTGGCCTGAAGCCATATTGCCGATCATTGATTAGCGAGTGATCCTCTAGGTATCGCATGAGCTGCTTATTGATAAGAAGCTCAAGCACCTAACTAGCTAAAGTCCGAACCTTGAATTATGATGATTTCAAAAATTTTAAAGATCTCTCACTAAAATTAAAATTACTACACCTGAAAAGGGATGAACAGACTGGTGACTCATTTAAGTGGACAGATGTCATGGAGTTCAGAGTAGTGAAAACTACACCTAGAAATTGTTTTAATTTCATTTTATGTTAATATTGCAAGGGCGGATCTTAAAATAATGAAAATCTTAGTAATCACGAAAGGACGTAAGTGAATCTTTTTTTAAAAAAATTACATATCTCGACAACTAGTAGAAGTACACGAAGAACAAATGTACACGTTCAAAGATAATTAGTTGCTGATCTAAATGATGTTCCAATGCTTCCCGTAGAAGTGTTAGGTATGAAGTTATGATCGTGAAAAACGATCATTTATATTAAAAAGAGCTCTACTGAACATTTAGGAAATTTCAGATACGACCTTTCGTGATTCGACCGACGGCGACGACGTGTCAGTTTATTGTCTCCAAACGGGAGACCATTATTTCTTCCTATCTGTCCAAACGCACACCCAAATCTCGAAATCGGCACATGCGATCTAGACAATTCTTTTTGCATATTATCCTGCTTGATTAGAATAGGTGCAAGTGCTACTTTTTGTGACTGGAACTGTACCGGAACTACGGTTTGGAGACAGAAGTGTGAACGGCAAAATATCATTCTCCGACTTCAGCTTATTTAAAAATATTATGTCCAATTAGGAGTCTCCTCCACATACCGAGTAGCACTAAGCTCAAACCAAATTTAAGTAACTTTATCTTGACCATTAGTAATTAGTACAATGCAATTAGCTAAAAGTAGGAGCATAACCTCTGTAATAATAGATTCACTGGCTGTATAAACTGACTACCTACCTCTACATTAGAGCTAATTATTAGGACATATAATCAATATTTGAGTCTGTTAAGTCAACCTTCGATGAACAAAAGCAAACTTACTTTTAACCGAGTCCGAAAAAAGATGAAGGCCATCAATTTGACTGTATTTTTTTTTGTTACATACTTTATATCTACTATCTACGTCTATATACTATTTTTCTAATTGAAAGCGACTGCTTCCCAAGTTGTCCCATTTAAATTCGGTTTCATTCCGACAATTACTTGGTAGATGAATGAATTCCCGATATGGAATATGTTGGTGTAATATTTTGTGCCTTAATGTTTCGACGATGAGAATAACAGCCTTGTCATGCTTATGTAGGACAAAAGCCTAGAATAATAAAGAGAAAACGAGAAAGAGGTAAGAGATTTTGCACTGAATGGTACTTTAGATAATGGAAATTTAGTTTTGGGGTTATACCTATATTGTAAAATATTTAAAAACCTTAGTTTATACAAAAAGTGCCTTCATAACATAGTATAAAACAGTCTGTCCGTCCTATGTATGCTTAGATTTTTAAAACTACGCAACTGATTTTGATGCGGTTTTCACCAATTAATAGAGTGCTTCTCGAGGAAGGCTTTTGTGCAATTAATTTCACAAGCGGGGGAAGCTGCGGGCGTCTGCTAGTATTTAATAAAAAATCAAAGGGTAACAAACGTTCATGTACAAATCGTTAATAATATTAGTTGGGTAAAACCAAATACATAAAAAAATACTTGTAATTAATATCCAGGGCTGACGCATTTCTGATCACATTTAGATGGTTGAATGACTTGAATGTATTAAAAATCAGCAACAATTTTTGTCTCTAAAATGAATATTCACATCGCATATCACGTGCCCGTCATTAAACTCTGAAATATAAAAATTTCATTGGCATCAACCGCCGCGTGAAATTTATCGATTACAATTCGCGGTCGAGATGTTATTTCAGTATTATATACCTGATGTCCTATTTATACCTAATATTTGTGTCTGCAAATTATTATATTTTTAGTTCACCTAAATTTAACACGTATGAAATGTGTTGAAAAGGTAATTACCTGAAAGCATTCCTAAATATTTCTGTAAGTAAATTATTATGTTATTTATTGTAAAGCTGTTTTGGATTTAATCCAAAACATTTTAAATTATTAGTATAACTCATGCAATTGCATTAGTTGTTGCAGTAAATATCTATGAAGTAGTCATGATTGATTGGAACTTTAATGTCTCCTTGTTAGTAAAGTATTATACCCTCCACATTTTGATAAGCTACAATATTTATCTGGTACCTACATATTGTTGAAATAATTTAGAAACTGAACATATCTATAGTATATTTTTGTCTTACATTTTATACTTTTTATTACTCTTTTCACAGTAAAGTAATCTTGTCAGTTGAGCTCTACTGGCGCCATCTATGAATGTTGACAGTAGGTACGTTGTAGGGCGGCTGGCTTTCTGAATTTCAGTTTTGTAAGTGTTGAATCGGTTCGCTGGAAGCGGTACTTACTTCTAACATAGAGCGATAGATGTCGCGAGCTAGGAAGTTTTTAAAACCTCTCGACACAGAGAGGTAATTCTTCTTGTGTTTTGGTTTGTTTGCGAGCTTGATAATGTAATCATGAAAACAATGTATATTTTTATATTATCGATTGACTTTGTGAAAAAGCAGGCTTTTTTCTAAAATTCCGCGGAATACCGCCGCAGCCGCTCCTAGGTCCATTGCCGGGCGTCTCTAGTACGCACCAGGAGGCATTTCCAGTGGCGCCCGGCGGACTTTGGCCACCGGCCTCAGTCTGGAATTGGGTCGGGTTTTATACCGCGTTGTTGGGGTCGGGTTTTATCCCATGTCAGTGAGTGAATCAGGTTGCGTGCTGCGGGTCCCGAGCCCAGCACACTTCTAGCTCCTGCTCCTGCTTCTGTAAGGTCGGCAAGTAGATAGTCCGCGGTCCTCAGACCCCGATCATAGAGGTCGTTGGTCTTGGTTAAGTTGACTGGTTAGGTAAGGTATTTTTTTAATTTTATTACGCTAATACGTACCTATAGCATTTATGCTTACATTGCTATTGCTTATGCTTACTTACTTATTTATTCCTCAACTACATAGATAATATTTTATTTGTTAAACTTGCATAAATAAACTTGTGTAAAACACACCAAATTGACCTGATATATCGTACGAGTATATCTGCAAATTTATATCTTCAAAATATCTCATCAGATTACGAGTAGATATTATTATAGAAGAAACCTAAAATATAACCTTATAACTGTAGTTCACAAAAAGTGTTTTTAACATAGAGAGTACAAAGATATCAATCAAATGCAATAGCAGTTTTATAGAGAATAGTTTGCGTCAATAATGTAGGCAATTAGTAAAGATACAAAGATGTTACTGTTTAACCAATTAACTCAGTCACAGGACCGCAGAAGTAGACAATGAAATGAAAAATGAAAAATAACAATGTAAACTGTCTTTTTTTTTTTTTTAGTTCCGCGGCCCAAGGCCGCGGCCGCTCTAACGTCCGTTGCCGGGCGTCTCTGGTTACAAGCAGAACGTATTTCCAGTGGCGCCCGGCGGACTTTGACCACCTCTGTGGTCTCTGCGGGGGTTGGGTCGGGATGAGAATCCCGCGTCGTTGGGGTCGGGTTTTATCCCGCGTCAGTGAGTGAATCTGGTTGCGTGCTATGGGGCAAAGGCCCCGCAGCACGCAACCCTTCTAGCCTGCTTCTGTAAGGACGATGGGTGGCGATCCCGCCGTCCTCAGGCCCCGATCATGGAGGTCGATGGTCTTGGGCGTAGATGAGTCTGCGGCGCCCTCGCCGCTGACTACGGAACTCGGCGGGGAGGGTACGCTCCCTCTCTCTCTCGGCCGCCTCCTTCGCGAGCACGAGTTGCTCGCAGAAGGACACGGCCGCGTTCCACCTACTCCCGCCGGAGACCATGGCTTGAAGCATGGTCTCCAGCGAGAGGGTATCCACGCCCAGACCCACTACGAGGTTGGATTGGAACAATGACGCAAGGGCTCTCGCTTCCAGGTCCCATGGAGGGGTCCCGGCTAGGAGACATGCAGCCTCTCCGGAGATCGTGCGGTAGCCCCTTATTGTTTTGACGGCCAAGGTCCTCAACGGTCTGTTAAGGAGCGTTGAGTTGTTGGCCGTCAACCGCGCCGCCCATACGGGAGCCCCGTATAGGGCCATACTCCGCACGATCCCCAGGTACAGTCTCCTGCAGGAAGCGTTGGGTCCCTTTAGGTTGGGCATCAGTCGCGAAAGCGCGACCGATGCCTGTGTCACCTTGGGGACCAAACTTCGGAAATGTGGTCCGAAGTTCCATCGGCTATCAAGTACGATCCCTAGATACTTCATCGAGGGCTTGATGCCGATGCTAACGCCTCCCACATGTATGCTGGAACCTTCAGGTGGACCGTTCTGAGGTCTGTGAAAACACAGAACCTCGGACTTGTGCAAGGCCACCTCCAGTCCCAGCCGCCGTATCCGACCCACGACTTGAGCAACACACAATGTCGTGACCTTGAGTGCTGCCTCCTGGTACGTTGCACCCCACGCCGTGACGAGGGTATCGTCGGCGTAGCACGTTACGCCGACGCCCTCAGGCAACGCACCCCGCAGCACCCAGTCGTAGCCGATGTTCCACAGAAGCGGCCCCAGGACCGACCCCTGCGGAACACGGCACGACAAACTATAAGTCTAGCATAAACTTCATAGTGCCTAGCATAAAATTACAACCAGAAGAAGAAAATGTCAAATAGATCTGCTCTTTATTTTGCTTTCCTACGTCCATTGCCGAGCGCCTCTGGTGAGCTCCCAGGGAATTTCCAGTGGCATCCGGCGGACTTTCATTGGCCACCTGTATGGCCTCCTCGGGGGTTTGGTAGGGTTTCATGCCGCGTTGTTGGGGTTGGGTTTTATCCCACGTCGGTGAGTAAATCTATTTACCATGGTCTATTTAAAATAGACACGTTGTTAGCCGTCAATCTGCCCGCCCATACGGAAGCCCCGTATAGGGCTATACTTCGCACGATCGATGTAGATCTACACTTGATTGATGTACCTTATACTCGGTATCAATTCAAGCACCATAATATTTCGTATTAAACAACTTCAGAAGAAGGAAATTTCTCGTATATTTTTTTATGTTTGTTCGCGGGAAACTTCGTCATTTATTAATTATTGTTTTTTTTTAAACATTACAGTGAACTTATTTTTGTATTTCATTCCAATAAGTTCGCTAGTCTTAAACTAGTCTTAAACTATTAGGTAAGATAGAAATTAGAAATATATGACATCACTCATCAGTTTTTGTGATCTATTTATAATTTCTTAAATTCTTAATATTTTATTAGTGAATTGTTTACATGCGTGATTATTTAATTCCTTAGATACTTCATTCATGCTAATTCTATGTAGTTTCTATGTAGGTACCTAGTTTTCAACGTGAAGGTGAAGGATAATTAAATTATGTTAATTTTGTGCTATGAAATTGCGTACGACTGCGCATTACTGAGTTTTCCTTTCAACTGCAGTGTAAGTTGTAATTTCAAATTTTGCTAGTATTTTTCATGAAAACGGGAAATTAAAAGTGTTTATTAAACGAAATTAGCTACCATTACAATAGGAATTTAATTTGAACTTTACATTCAATTAATTTGGCCTCAAATATTTAATTTAGGCAATTGGGCCATTGGCTGTCAGTAACACATCCTCTCCCAAGCGTTTATTTGTTTGTTTAGTACTTTTAAACTCTCTCCGAAATTGGAACAATTAGATTTCGTAATATCGACCAATTGGTATATTTTATTATATTATCGGTTTATTTATGCATGTAGGTTTTAAAATTGCGATTTAATAATGTCTACAATAAATAAATACAATTGCAATATTTCAAGTTTTAATAAAAATTGTTTCTTTTTAAAGCTATTCATATTAGATTAGAGATGAATTTGTCGTCTTCGTCTTGTGAATTTGAACTAGGTGTTCAAATTCACAAGACGAAGACGACACAAGCTTAATGATTTCGACGAAATATTCATCAGCTTTTAACTAATATCTTTGTACAGAGATGTCTGTAGTAAATATTAGAACTTGTTATGTATACTTAAGTTACGAAGCGTATTTGCGCTCGTAGTGGTCTACCTCAGCCAAGCCCTAATATTAACAGAATTACAGCAGCAGGAACAGTCAAGAGGAAATAAGACTTTTATTATACCTATGGGTACCTAATACTTTCCTACCTACTTTTTTAGGGACCCCCACCCCTATAAAATCTAAACGGATGGCGTGAAGAACCTGAAAAAAATAAGAATTGTAGTTCCTGTAATGAATTTTGAAGGAAAACTATAACGGATAGTATTACTCTGTTAGTTCAGGAGTTATCGAGGCTTTTATGGCTAATTACGGAACCCTATCTTATGCGTGGCTCGACACGCACTTTTTGTGTTATTTTTCCTTTTGCTAAGTTTTTTTTGTTGTTTGTTATTATTTAAAAAAAATGGAATTGAAAAAACTATTCTCTAACTACTCAAGAGCACAAGAACCAAGTGTCTTCGTAGGTCACACTATAAGTTTTGCGTAACTTAAAAAAATAACATGTTAAAACCAAAATATTATGTTTATTGCTTTTCAAAATACTCTCTTTTACATTTTAAACATTTTTTCATGCGATCGAACCATTTTTTAAAACAGGAGGACCACAGATCTGAAGGCATGTTTTCTACGTGCTGATTGAACGCTATCACTGCCTCTTCGGAGTTGGTAAAAGTGAAACCTCTCTTCAAATCTTTGATTTTGGGGAAAATACAGAAATCACAGGGTGCTAGGTCGGGGTTATGCGCAGGATGGGTGACGAGTTTTCGGAAGCTAAAAATGACTTCGTTTTGTTGGCCGTATGTGAAGAAGCGTTGTCATGATGTAGGAGAACTACTTTTCCAATGGTAATGTTCGCAGATGACAGTACTTTGATTTTTAACAGTAATGATTTGGACACACTTGAAGATGACATTAACTTAAATATAATTTCCATAATAAATTGGCTGCAAAGTAATAATTTAGTTATTAATTTCAATAAAACTTCTATTAGGAATTTCACACAAAGACAAAATCAAAGTATGGCTTTAAATATTAATTATAATGGCACGACTATACATGAAATGCATGACATAATAATTTTATAGAAAGCACGTTGAAATGGAATACGCAAATAGATAAAGTAGGTATGTAGTAAGCTATAGAGCATATGAGTGTTGGTTTAACACTCATATATATATACTATATAAGCTAAGAAGGGTAGCCAGTCAGTCAGCAGTCCTTACTGCATATCATGGGTTGGTGGCTTCCACTTTAAGATATGGGATCATGTTTTGGGGATATGGAACTGGTAGAGAGCTGGTTTTCAAGTGTCAAAAACGATGTATTAGAGCTATTTGTAATTTGCAACCCATCGAGAGTTGCAAACCGCATTTTAAAGAGTTGAGGATCCTTACCATACCCTGTTTATATATCTATGAAATATCTGTCTTTGTAAAGACAAACATCTCAAAATTTGAGCAAATTAGTAGTCAGCGTCGAAATGAGTACATGTAAGGAAATGCAAAACAGCGCTTTTTCTAAAAAGCGTATTTGCCAAAAGTGTATAATAAACTACCAAGAAAGCTAAGAAACTTAGATAACATTGATTTATTTTAACAACAGCTACCGGAGTTTTTACTCAACAAGACTTATTACTCAGTCGAGGAGTAGATACCTGAATGATAATTGCTGCACTTAAGTACACTTAGAATTGTATACATTGCATTATATATATAGATATAGACATTGTAGTGAGATTTAATTCTTTAACATTAACTTTTTGACATTGTATTTCTTGTAGACTAGTGGTGACTTTGTAATATTAATTTCATGATATTTACTAAAGAATGATTTTTAAGACGGTCTTAATGAATATTCCTATGATTTTTTACATTTAGAGGTAAATTTATGACATATAATTTTTGACATTTAATTCTTTTGACATTGTATTTCTTCTAGACTTGTAGTGACTTTGTAATATTAATTTCATGACATTTAGAATGATGATGATGATGAAAATTTTAGTCAAGTACAAGTACTGGTATTATAATTTAAAGTGCTTGTTTTTCCTCGATTTTATGTAATTGTAATCTGCATGCCTGTACCTACCTACAGGTAGAACATGGTTCGAGCTTTAATATCCTGTGACATCTTGGATAAAATATTATGTACCTGTGTTCTAAGATTAAATAAATATGAATATGAGAACGCGGCTTTTGGGTAGTCTTTCGCGAACTTTTTCTAACACCCTGGGTAAACAAATGGTAGAATACCACTCGGCACTAACACTCTTTTGATCTTCAAGTGGAATTGTACAGATGGGACCCGTAGCTGAGAAACTCCTGCCTCACTTTTGTTGGCTTGTTCTCATTTTCAAACACCCATTCACAAGATTGCTGTTTATTTTCGGGTTCAAAACAATAAATCGGGTTCAAAACGTTTCGTCTCCTGTGACAATGTCATAAACAGCATTAGAATGTCCGTGGTCGTACTTCAGTAGCATCTGTGAGCACCATTGCACGCGAGCCCGTTCTGCTCCGCTGTCAGTTCATGAGGGATCCAACGACAACAAAGTTTCCGAACTTTCAATTCTTCGTGTAATATTTTCAGGATTTGACTCATACCAATCCCCAATAATCCTGGAATTGTCTCATTTTAGCGGCACAGTTTTGCGGAGAGAGACAACTTTTAAAATCATTTAAAATCATCGCTCTAAAATCCTTTCAACTTAATTCCATTTTTTCCATTCACACATTAAAGTTCTACGTATGCAACGACGTGAACTTTGATGTGTGATAAAAAACAATTGACAAATGATTTCCCGCCAATTGTTTTTTTTATTACTAAGAAGGTTGCAACGTTTAAAAAAATATAACATTCGAAATTCACATAGTTCCGATTAGCTAGAAGTGCAAAACTTTTAGTGTGCCCCATGTAATAGAGACAATAAGAAAAGTGCCAATAGACACTTTCTTAACTTTGTAAGTCTTTAGCAAATTAAGTCAAATTTAAATTACTTACTAGACTTTAAGGTCTACAATCTAGATTGTAATTGTTATGACTAACCGTTATTTAAGAGTATTTCATCAAAAAAAAACATTCCACGCAAGCGGAGCCGTACATCAGGTAGTAAAGTATAAATAGTACAAATACATAATTAAATAAAACTGGAAAGCTCATTATCTCAATAGTACACACGCAAACTTAATAATCTTGACACGTACTCCATCCAGTATTTGAAGCTCGGCGTGAGATGGAACAGCGCCAAAGCAATTAAATCGTGAAGCCGAGTACGCGAGGGTTTCTCCTCATCTCTTGCGACGAGCGACGGCGGCGTGACTCTAGCGATGTCAACAATATTTTTAAATATTCTACAGCCTCCTTTCAATACCACACTATAGTAAAAAATTCATGATAAACTGGTTGCTAACCAACTTCATATTCAAAATATTAAGAAAGAAATAATAAATAGATTACAAAAACTGATGTCATCGGTAGGACTCGAACCCACGGCCTTATGATATGAAGCAAAAATTCGATGTTGTCGGTAGTGGTCATCGTAGCTCAGTTGGTCAAGGCATTCCCCCTGTTAGGGAAAGACCGTGGGTTCGAGTCCTGCCGATGACATCAGTTTTTGTGATCTATATATTTAGAATTTCTTTCTTAATATTTTAAGAATAGTTTACGCAAACTCATTGCTTTAAAATACAAATAAAAATATATCAACTTCATACTCGTTTCATACTCTGTTAGAACAACAGTTTCAATGCCTCATCAGCAAATTGTACGCGAAACCTTATAAAATCCATAAGTGACTTAGTTTTCAACCGATTTCCAAAAAAGTAGAAGGTTCTCAATTCGACTGTATGTTTTTTTTATGTTTGTTACCTCTTATCTTCGGACTGGGTGAACAGATTTTGATATTTTTTTAATTGGAACCTACTACTTCCCAAGTGGTCCCATTTCAATTTGGTCCCATTCCGACAACCATTTGGTCCCATTTCGGTAGTTTGAGGTCGGTTGCTGTGTCAATTTTTAACGTGTATTAAAATACTAACAAAAATATTGTCAACTGATTTTCCTAAAAATGATTGCATTTTACTTTAATTTTAGAATCAGTTTTTTAGTGTTTTGATAATTTTTATTTTTCAATAATCGCAAAAGTGACTTCAGTTAATTTTAAATAGGTCTAACTTTGAGCTATACTTTATCTATTACAAAAACAATGATCCAAATTGAACCACTCTTTATAGTGCTGCGTGCGTAGTCATACCTACATAAAAAAACTATATATCTATATAACTGTGCCCGTTTTCCATCACTTGAAAAGAGACAATAAATACAATCTATTGCAATAAATCGGGATAATTACACCCGCATTGTACTAAGAACATTATGCTGATAGGACAAAATGAAGGTCACATTTAAGCAGCAATTTGTATTCCATGACTAAACAGCGAAATACACTGTGTAGCAATGGGACATAAAATTTATTTATAATTTGGTTTCCTTCGACATTTCATTTCTGTAACTTACCACATTTTTATTTAGATACCTTAAGCCAGAAGTTATTAAAACATATTAAGTACCTATAAACTAATTTGTAATAAATTGACCGCCATGGACGGCTTTCACTTCGAAAATTACATGAAATAAATTTCAAATATTCTTATCTTGAAATTTCGAATATTTCATGGGTATGCTGCTTATGCTCGAAGTTAGGGAACCTTATTAACTACAATTGAAGAAAATTAAAAAAAAATTGTAACCTAAAAATTAAAACCTGTTTTTAGTTTCTTAATCCAGCCCTGGAAAAGTTTCAATCAGGTTTCAATGAGCTTTTACGTCAGCTGTCCTACTATTAAAATACACGTTCGTGGTAAACTTGAGCGAAATCGGCATCGACATTTTCCAGAAATCGCTGTTTTCGACTCTTGGGAGTTCAAGGATCATGGGGTACTCAAAATCTCAACTACAAAAAAATGGATTTTTTACACAATCACAATCTAGCCTAAATTAAAAGATTAAGTACATTAATTGACCAGCAATTTTATTTTTTTCTTTTCTAAGCTTTTATAAGTTGCACTCAAAAAACATTTTGTTTTATTGAGCATCCTAGTCATACCTATAGAAGTATGAATTTAATTTAATTTTGGGTTCAGCTCAAAAATATGTTCTGTCCTAAAATATTAAGATAGAAATTATAAACAGATCACACAAACTGATGTCATCGGCAGGACTCAAACCCTGTTAGGGAAAAGTCCGTGGGTTCGAGTCCTGCCGATGACATCAGTTTTTGTGATCTGTTTATAATTTCTATCTTAATATTTTAAGATTAGTTTAAGTAAACTTATTGCTTTGAAAAGCAAAAATATAATTTGTTGTATTTAGCAACCCTAGACAAGAGTTCTCGCTTACCACACTAAATTGCTCTGGTTACTTGCACTTTTTGGGATAGCGGCAAATTTTTGCAAACCTTGAACTAAATATACGAATGCCTATGCAAATGTTATGTTTACTTCCTAACTAGGGCAGACCCCGGCTCGCCTTGGGGCAAATTGGTTATTTTTCCCGTTCTCGTTTCCCTCGAACACCATATGAACCTGTTATTGATGTAAAAGGTAACTTAATAAGGGTGCTAAGTGGCCTTATCAACATATCATCCTCACCTGGACGTGGTTCACCACATAGACCAACGAAGTTCTGACCAAATTACCCAAAGTTCCCAGACCAGCAAAGTGATTTTCCTTTGTCGGATAAAGTCGGATAAATATATGATTGTACATGTGCATAGTATATGCACAGGGCCTAAATTTAACATCGAACCAAATTTCACCTAGTTTGCCAGTTACAGCCCCAGCCCGAAGAAGAGAAGGGCACTAACATACTAACTTAGCTCGTTATACTCAACTGCAAACCAAGTCAAGTGTCACATTGGAATATATAGTACTACTAGATGTTGCCCGCACGCGTGGAATAGTTTTAAAGTAGGGAAGTATCCTATTTTCTTCTCCGTTTTTAAACTATCCCTCAATTTTCATCCAAATCCACCCAGTCGTTTGACCCTGAAGAGGGTACAAACAAATAAACACACTTTCGGATTTATAATATTACTAGCGGACGCCCACGGCTTCGCACGCTTGGCAAATGATATAAACAAAAACCTTCCACGAGAACCACTCTATCCTTTGGTGAAAACCGCATGGAAATCCGTTGCGTAGTTTTAAAGATCTAAGCATACATAAGCATCGGAAGCGACTTTGTTTTATAATATATGTAGTGATTATATTCCTACCTAAGTAGTAGGTACTATAGTACTATTACGGACGTTAGGTCTATATAACAGATGCAATGTCTGAGAGACAGCGCGTAGGTACCACAGAATAGGGAAAAGTACTACTAGTACTACGTACCTATACATATTATGTGTAATGTAAAATACAAAGTGAAATCTTGATTTAAAATTCGTCTTGGCGATACTCAAGCAGTAAAGTAAATACATATATTTCTGAACGTTTATAAATACAAAACAAAGCATTACAGATATATCTAAAGCAGTGAATAGACAGCATTTACACCATGACTACATTTGAATAATAAGAACGAGATAACAGAATACTTTGCGAAATGATCTGAAATTTAAAACAGCATAATGTAAATGTTACGTATTCAAAATGTATAATATATCTATTTGAACCATACTTGTTTGTCTTGAACTGACGAATATATTATGGATACCTATTACTTCATGTAAGTATAATAGATATTAGAGAAAATTCTAAAACATCTTATATCTAATGTTTTTGGATTGAGGCTACGTACCTATATATTTATTATGCTGTGTGTGGTGTAGTTACTAATCTGGTGCCGTAGTTTTTTAAGTCGCCTTTGTGGGTCTTTGTCTTCACGTAACGTTTGTATTAGTCAGAGATAGACATTTAACGAGTCATAATAAGTGCAAATGCCACTTTTTGGTCACCCATCCATAGTGTTACGCGAATCAGTGAGTGCGCCCGGCTATGAGCGCCACAAAGGATGCCATGGCAGTATCCGATAGTGCACATGTTCTTCAAAGTGAACTATACCGAGGTATTAGTAGAGTAATACTGTGCTTCAACCAGCACAGGGGAATCATTTTCAATTTGTGGCTACATTTGCTTACTAGTCTAACCGGAGCTCCATACATACCAATATCGGACTTTAAGATATGGTAGAATCAATCAAGACCCAACTACCCATTGTTACCAGAAATAATACACTTAGCGTTCTATAAAAAGACTGTCAATGTCAATTGTCAATTTGGCACTTCGGCACTTTAAGAGTATCGAAGCTATTGGGAGTTCGATTACCTCTGGCGCTCCGCAAAAATCGGGTTTCCAGACTCTCATACCGAACAACGTTTCTTGTTCTGCACCTGGAGCTAGTTAGGAATAACTAGTTCTTCTGTGCGGGACTATCAACTAATCAAGCATTAAGTACCTTGACATAGGCGAAATCATCGATAAATATCAATGGAGCCACGTTTTTACTGTCTATGGGATTCACATCTATAGACACAATTTATTTTTAAAGAAGTCATACTGAGTTTTTGTAGTCTTCGCGGACTTTCAGTCACATTATTCTTTGTCAAAACTGCAACCCCTAAAGAGGTATTCGTTTTCTTTAAACAATTAATTTTTTTTTATGATTTAAAACTTATTTCCCATTGGTCGCATTTACATTTAAGCAATTGGTTTAGCAGTAGAATTGTTAACATCTTGTGCACTTCAGCATTTACAGAATAATTTGGACGCCAAACAAACAATACTTCCTAATGAACAGATATCCTTAAATAGATTACAATAATGACTTAACTAGTCTAACTCTCAAATATTCACAGCATTTAAATCTATTAACTGTATCTAACTTTACTGAGTATATTCAATTCAGGTCACTTTTGAAACACAATCTTTTGTTTCTCGGCATTCTTTAACGACACGAGACGTCGTGTCTTCCTCGCATATCAGAATACCTGATTAACCAATTTTGTAGATGCCCTAGTTCTACTTCACGTGTGGAATTAATAACAGGAAATTGAAAACTGAATCGCTACAAAGAACTTAAAAGAATAACGGTATTATGACATGGATCAGTTTATTTAGTATTAATTTAGTAGTTGCACTAAACTACAATAACTAAAACAAACGGGGATATCGTGAAATTGTGATAAACCCGATCCATATCCAATTTTTGTTCATTCAAATAATATGCAAATATTGTTTAGAAACTATGTATTCTGAAGGTAACCTTATAGATCCAGTCGTATCCAGTATTCCCATTGTGTGAAATTTACATTTTGATTTATAGTGAGTTACGGTTTGGAATCCTACTTCGTAACGCTAAGATTTAGGGTATGTACTCTGTGTTTATCCTCGACTTTAGGCCGGTAATGATGTTGCACTTTATAAAAACAACAAAAAAGATTCGAGTTTCCGCGGAATAAAATAAAAAAAAGTTCCAAGTAACTATTGTCCGAGACGCCCAATTATCCGAGATGCCCAATTGTCCGAGACGCCCAATTGTCCGAGACGCCCAGGACTTCAATTCGCTGTGCCACAGCGTCTGGCACGTAAGATTTTGTTGCCTTTCATCAACATTTCATCGCAAGGCAACGGGTTTCAATTTTTTTTTTTTTATTATAATATAGCTGCTTTATTTTAATTATTTCGGCCATTTTGCCCATAACTCACTTTCTAGAGTGCTCGGTGATGGCAATAGGCTTGCCCCCTATTACGTGGGTCTAAAACTACTAGCAAATTGTGGGTGTGTAGTGCCTCTGCCAACCCTTTCAGGGATATAGGCGTGATATGTGTGTGTGTCTTAAAAACTAGTGAAAATTAAAAAACCATAGAAATATAAAATAAAACATTACTTGCGTATTTAAGAAAAAATTTCTGTAGCCGGTCGTACACGAGAGATATGACGCAAATAATATAATTATGTAGGTGTATAATATAAGGTAATTAATCGCCAATATTATGTAACACAATAATGTACCACTTTTCCAGTCCCTCAAACCAGCGTAGACTTCTGTCAATAACCAATAACATTACAGAAACCTCCAAAAACTGTGCCATGTGACCGAAATTTTCTGTGATATCATTGGTTAAATAGGTCGATCTACTTAAGTCGATACAGCTATGCTCATATGGCTGGAGAGGAAAATTAAATCCTGACGAGATTCCATGCATGAAAAGTTGTTGCAAGTGATTTACAAGACGTGATTTAACGGTACATAATAGTTACGACATAATTCCGATTTTCATACAAATTCCTCTGAGGTTTATCGTTTTGACATTTAATAAAAAAAAGCTGATTTTATTTGACAATCATGTACCCTAATAATTTGTCATTTTAGCACTATTTTATACAATCAAATAAAATATTTATCGTAAATATATAGTAAGGCAATGAACCAACAATTTTATTATAACTGCTTACATTTTTATGATTTTTAAAATGAAATTTGAATCACATTTACACGTAGGTACGTGAATATCAGAGAATGAATATAAAACAAGATTTTTTATTGGATTTAACTGGACTAGTGGATTATGTGAAATGCGAATATGTGTAGTGGACTTCTACATAAATACTCGTATCGTTGTGATTTACGTGTTATTACGTAAGTCGGAAAATATGCGAATATCTTATCGATCTAATTTTTAATAATATTATTTTGGCCAATTTACACAATACCTATACAGCCTATACTTACTTATTATGTGTACATTTCTTTTTACTTATTTACTTAGGTACCTAATATTGTAAAGTTAAATCAAAATCCGCTTGGTAGTTTTCGACTGAAAGAGTTCTCCATCCATACAAAATTTCGCGTTTATAATATTAGTATATCTGTAGCTGTTAGCGTTAAAGTCATTACCCTCTTGCTGTCTCGGTGGGTAAAATATTAAAATTGTTCACACATTTTATGAACAATATTTCATACTCACGTGAAGCGATAAAAATATCTTTGCTACTAATATTATAAACGCGAAAGTTTGTGAGTATGTATGTATGGATGGATGGATGTTTGTTACTCTTTCACGTAAAAACTACTGAATGGATTTTAATGAAACTTTACAATAATATAGCTTATACATCAGAATAACACATAGGCTACAATTTATAAAGATATTGTGTGAATTGGAATAAATATGTGGAACGGGAATAAATCCAAATTACCAGGCGGACGAAGTCGCGGGCGACCCCTAGTGTTAAATAAACTGCCTTTTTTATTAAATAATCTGAAGAATTTAATGAATTAAATACGTAGGTAAACAAATAATAATATTATTTTTGCTTGAGAACTCTTGTCGTCATTATAATAAATCCCCTCATGTATTTAGGTAAAAGAGAATTACCCGGCATTTTCTCAAGCGTGTTTAGTCTCTCGTTGATGATTAATTTTTGGCTTTTTTACTTTTCCTGTAATATTTATCTATAGCATAGTAAAAAACAAAATCGTTTCCCGCCTGTTTGCCCTTATGTATGTATGCTTAGATCTTTAAAACTAAGCTGTTGGCGCACCAGCAGCGCCTAACAAAGCGCGGCCGGGGAAAACCAAATGTTGGTCGGCCCGTCCCCCACTTAAGTACTTACATTCAACCGAACGACCGTCTCATCTCACATCAAAATGTGTCATATTGAACACCGCCCGCGATACTCGCATCTTTAACTAATTGTTAATTGTTTGAAGAACCAATATAACAACTATAATACAGTCCACTTTATTTATAGCCCCAAACCTCAAGAACAAAGCATTGGATTTTGATGTGGGTTTTTTTATAAATAAAGTTGTTCTCTAAAAAGGTTTTAGTAAATAATTTGTCAAGCAGGCGAAGCCTGGGGCGTCCGCCAGTTGCTTATAAAAATAAGTCCTTCTAGAATGTTGGTCGAAAGTAGATAACTCGCTCCCCATTGGGGCTTTTATCCCTATTAACCCCCTAATCACCTAACACTGACTATGAAAAAAATGTTTATAATATGGAACACCAGTGCCAAGTTTCGTGAAGATCGGATAAAAGATGAGGCCACTAACCTGGCCTGGAATAATACTGACAGATAGGGCGTTTCACATAGCACGATAACGACACAAGATATCGTGACGATATCGTGGCGATAATTTACATTCTTACCTTAAAGTTAGTGCTGCTACTATTACGATATTATCATGATATCGTCACGATAATTTACATTCTTACCATAAAGTTAGTGCTGCTACTATTACGATATTATCACGATATCGTCACGATAATTTATATTCTTACCATAAAGTTAGTGCTGCTACTATTACGATATTATCACGATATCGTCACGATAATTTACATTCTTACCATAAAGTTAGTGCTGCTACTATTACAATATTATCACGATATGGTCACGATATCGTCACGATAATTTACATTCTTACCTTAAAGTTAGTGCTGCTACTATTACGATATTATCACGATATCGTCACGATAATTTACATTCTTACCATAAAGTTAGTGCTGCTACTTACGATATTATCACGATATCGTCACGATAATTTACATTCTTACCATAAAGTTAGTGCTGGTACTATTACGATATTATCATGATATCGTCACGATAATTTACATTCTTACCATAAAGTTAGTGCTGCTACTATTACGATATTATCACGATATCGTCACGATAATTTACATTCTTACCATAAAGTAGTGCTGCTACTATTACGATATTATCACGATATCGTCACGATAATTTACATTCTTACCATAAAGTTAGTGCTGCTACTATTACGATATTATCACGATATCGTCACGATAATTTACATTCTTACCAAAAAGTTACTGCTGCTACTATTACGATATTATCACGATATCGTCACGATAATTTACATTCTTACCATAAAGTTAGTGCTGCTACTATTACGATATTATCACGATATCGTCACGATAATTTACATTCTTACCATAAAGTTAGTGCTGCTACTATTACGATATTATCACGATATCGTCACGATAATTTACATTCTTACCATAAAGTTAGTGCTGCTACTTACGATATTATCACGATATCGTCACGATAATTTACATTCTTACCATAAAGTTAGTGCTGGTACTATTACGATATTATCATGATATCGTCACGATAATTTACATTCTTACCATAAAGTTAGTGCTGCTACTATTACGATATTATCACGATATCGTCACGATAATTTAAATTCTTACCATAAAGTTAGTGCTGGTACTATTACGATATTATCACGATATCGTCACGATAATTTACATTCTTACCATAAAGTTAGTGCTGCTACTATTACGATATTATCACGATATCGTCACGATAATTTACATTCTTACCATAAAGTTAGTGCTGGTACTATTACGATACTATCACGATATCGTCACGATAATTTACATTCTTACCATAAAGTTAGTGCTGCTACTATTACGATATTATCACGATATCGTCACGATAATTTACATTCTTACCATAAAGTTAGTGCTGCTACTATTACGATATTATCACGATATCGTCACGATAATTTACATTCTTACCATAAAGTTAGTGCTGCTACTATTACGATATTATCACGATTTCGTCACGATAATTTACATTCTTACCATAAAGTTAGTGTTGCTACTATTACGATATTATCACGATATCGTCACGATAATTTACATTCTTACCATAAAGTTAGTGCTGCTACTATTACGATATTATCACGATATCGTCACTATAATTTACATTCTTACCATAAAGTTAGTGCTGCTACTATTACGATATTATCACGATATCGTCACGATAATTTACATTCTTACCATAAAGTTAGTGCTGCTACTATTACGATATTATCACGATAATTTACATTCTTACCATAAAGTTAGTGCTGCTACTTACGATATCATCACGATAATATCGTCACGATAATTTACATTCTTAACTTAAAGTTAGTGCTGCTACTTACGATATCATCACGATATCGTAAGTAGCAACAGTAACTTTAAGGTAAAGAAAGTAAATTATCGTGACGATATCGTGATGATATCGTAAGTAGCAGCACTAACTTTAAGTTAAGAATGTAAATTATCGTGACGATATTATCGTGATGATATCGTAAGTAGCAGCACTAACTTTATGGTAAGAATGTAAATTATCGTGATAATATCGTAATAGTAGCAGCACTAACTTTATGGTAAGAATGTAAATTATCGTGACGATATCGTGATAATATCGTAATAGTAGCAGCACTAACTTTATGGTAAGAATGTAAATTATAGTGACGATATCGTGATAATATCGTAATAGTAGCAGCACTAACTTTATGGTAAGAATGTAAATTATCGTGACGATATCGTGATAATATCGTAATAGTAGCAACACTAACTTTATGGTAAGAATGTAAATTATCGTGACGAAATCGTGATAATATCGTAATAGTAGCAGCACTAACTTTATGGTAAGAATGTAAATTATCGTGACGATATCGTGATAATATCGTAATAGTAGCAGCACTAACTTTATGGTAAGAATGTAAATTATCGTGACGATATCGTGATAATATCGTAATAGTACCAGCACTAACTTTATGGTAAGAATTTAAATTATCGTGACGATATCGTGATAATATCGTAATAGTAGCAGCACTAACTTTATGGTAAGAATGTAAATTATCGCCACGATATCGTCACGATATCTTGTGTCGTTATCGTGCTATGTGAAACGCCCTATCTGTCAGTATTATTCCAGGCCAGGTTAGTGGCCTCATCTTTTATCCGATCTTTACGAAACTTGGCACTGGTGTTCCATATTATAAACATTTTTTTCATAGTCAGTGTTAGGTGATTAGGGGGTTAATAGGGATAAAAGCCCCAATGGGGAGCGAGTTATCTACTTTCGACCAACATTCTAGAAGGACTTATTTTTATAAGCAACTGGCGGACGCCCCAGGCTTCGCCTGCTTGACAAATTATTTACTAAAACCTTTTTAGAGAACAACTTTATTTAAAAAAAAACCCACATCAAAATCCAATGCTTTGTTCTTGAGGTTTGGGGCTATAAATAAAGTGGACTATATTATAGTTGTTATATTGGTTCTTCAAACAATTAACAATTAGTTAAAGATGCGAGTATCGCGGGCGGTGTTCAATATGACACATTTTGATGTGAGATGAGATGGTCGTTCGGTTGAATGTAAGTACTTAAGTGGGGGACGGGCCGACCAACATTTGGTTTTCCCCGGCCGCGCTTTGTTAGGCGCTGCTGGTGCGCCAACAGCTTAGTTTTAAAGATCTAAGCATACATACATAAGGGCAAACAGGCGGGAAACGATTTTGTTTTTTACTATGCTATAGATAAATATTACAGGAAAAGTAAAAAAGCCAAAAATTAATCATCAACGAGAGACTAAACACGCTTGAGAAAATGCCGGGGTAATTCTCTTTTACCTAAATACATGAGAAGATTTATTATAATGACTTATAAATTATCACGATAATTTACATTCTTACCATAAAGTTAGTGCTGCTACTTACGATATCATCACGATAATATCGTCACGATAATTTACATTCTTAACTTAAAGTTAGTGCTGCTACTTACGATATCATCACGATATCGTCACGATAATTTACTTTCTTTACCTTAAAGTTACTGTTGCTACTTACGATATCGTCCCGATATCGTGTGTCGTTATCGTGCCCATTGACGAAAGCAAATATACTTACCTAATTGTCCAATTTTAAAATGTATACTTACGTTGCGCTCGCACGGTCTCAATCTCAGCACTAAACTCAGGAACTACTGAATTCGATTTTTAAAATATTTTTAAAACGTCCATTTATCGAGCAAGGCTTCGGTTATAATATTATTATGTATAACATCACACTAGTACCAAAAAGAGTGAATTGAGATTTATACACGAAGTTGCAAGTTGTAAAGTAGTAGAAATTATAAGGTGAAGCAACAATTTTTGCTCCACTAAATACATACACCACCCTTTTTGTAACCATTATATAATTTCGTACCATTCATATTATTATCTTGTTATTATTTCATTTAACGACATCTAAAAACAGGTAGGTACTATTCCTAACAAACCTGAACAAAATTGGTACCCATAATAAAATCGTTTATGACAAAGTTGTGTTGGCAGATGGGTACAACCTACTATTTGTTCATTTATATGAAGATTGTTTCGGAACATGAATGTAGAAAGAACGTCAATACATCGCCAATTCGGTACCGCATAGCCGTCGGCTAACTTGGGTGAGTTTGATGTGGCATATTTTGTAACATAATAAACCCTACATATATTTTTGATACAAGAGAGATTTTTTTATTCTTCAATCGTGTTTCGTAAAAATAATACAACTGCAAATTGGAAGTTAAAAAAAAATAAAAGTACATAACACGTTACAATACATAAATATGTATATTCATATTTTATCTGATTGTAGTTTAAGCACTAATAGAGTAGTGTGGGCTGAGATGAGATTCCGTAGAGTAGATAGTTTTCTTGTTCTAATTTCCAATAAAACTCATTACCAGGACAAACAGTATCCTATGTAATACATTATGAAACCAACTATTGATTGTGTATCAAAATACTATTTTCACATCTCATTTTAAAACGTAACGATCTGTCGTAGTTTGTTTATTGATGTTAGGTTGATTTTCAATATACGAGGTAGGATAGCCTTGCTTTATCATTATAATTTTATGGTTTTCCATTGGATTACAAATAATATGGTAATCTATAGCGTGCTATTAAAAACCTACCCGTTTGATACCTTGAGGTAAAGCAGTCTGGAATAGTAAATTCATAAATTTTTATAGTCATTTCGTGGACTAAATAATAGACAGCAGTACGTTTGGTTTTTCAAATAAGGGTTTTGCAAAGTTAACAGGAGATGGCCGAGCATCGAATCTCGACCGTTATGTAATCATGGATCGATAGCAAGGCGCACCCTGACCCCGGTTTGAATATCGTAAACCTTTTACGACCAACACGTCCCAGACTAATATTTTTACGAAAGTAGGCACCACATTGTCAAATAAGTTTTTGAGTTATAATGTCTTCGTCAACAGAGGCGTATTACGCCCATATTTTACGATTTATTTTGTTGACTTGTGGTATAATATTAGGTAACTTTTCCCAGGAACTTTTGGTGTATTGCAAGAGTTACAACAATCCTCTTTATTCTATTAATATAAACCAAAATAAAAATACGCAATGTTTAGATTGGATTGCACAAGTGATCATGAGAGGCATACAAAACAGACGCGAAAATATTGTCTCCTTGTACCTATTTGATACTTTCTCCTTATTTGTAGTAATGTAATTTATAGTTGGGGTAGTTCAGGCCATGTTCAACCCCTTATAACTTTTTTGCGGATGAAACTAAGAGCCTAAGTTTTTAGTGGAGTGCAGTAAGGCATATATATAATTTAAAAATTGCTTAATAATAATAAAAAATGAGAACGCGCAAAATCTATATACTATTAAAAACACATTTCCAAAGTTTATATATTATTAATATTCATTGACTGGCCCTGGATTTCAAGGTATCTTACGGCGCTCCACTGGTAGCCAAGCAGGCATTGTACAAGTGATGTCAAATTTAATTCAATTCGAACCATAGTTTATAAATAATTACTAGTCAAAGTTTCTTCATTTTGACTGACTGACGGACATATAAGCTTAAAATTTAGAATAGGTTTAGTGTATAAATCAAGGAAAAACTTAAATATTTTGCAATTCCGGTCTTCAAAATAGTCATTACAAAGTTATTTATGCACTTGGTGTATCTAAAAAACTGGATCGATATTGTAGATAGAGTGTTGGCTTCAAGAAAGTCCGTTTTTGGTCCGTTGTTCAAGAAGTAGAAGGTACCGGAAAAGAAAAATTAGATAGGTAGGTCTAGATGATGTCATTTCTGTTTCTATTGTTTTTTGAACGAAACTAGCAAATACGTATTATAACTACCTAGTTATTTTATGAGTAACCTGTCGCGTAATGAATTAGTGATGGTGACTTATGTACTTTTTGTTCATTTCAGGTAAGTCAAATTCCTTCCAAACTAGAAATTCGCATCAAAAGGAGTAGCAAGTTCATAATAAACAAATTATTATGATACGAGTTTGGTGACAGGTTGGTGTCATCTATTTATTATTTTTTCTGTATCAGATGCTAATGTTGACCATGAATTCGTTTTTACGTAAACATTTAAGCTTGATTAATATGTTGGTATGTTAGATAGAACCTTTACTAAACACATTGTAAATGGTAAAAAATTTAAATGTGCGATATAAGTTTTTTTCTTTATTTATTTATTTTCAAAACATTTACAGCATCATTACAGGATTATCTTAATACAACACTGCAAGTAAAATACATGGTTTTAACCTAAAAATTATGCATTAAACAGAAACATGAGATTATTATCATCTATACTTATCTATAATAAATCTGTAAAAGTGAAAATTCTGTACATTGAAAATATCAAAAAAATAAATGGCAGGGGGTGTTACTAGACCAACACCGAACCCAAAATGTGATTAAAAAATTATTTTCTGTCTGTCTGTTTGTTCAGGCATCACGCAAAAACTATCGGTTCGATTAAGATGAAACTTGGTATAATTATTCTTTAATATCCTGGGCACCACGTTGGGTACTTTTTATCCCGGAAAAGTATATACAACAAAAAAACCAACTTAATTTTGAGGTTCGATCCCTAGACCCGATTACTGTACCAACCGCAAATAATAAGTTTGTCGTAGGTTACGTCACCCGCAGTGGAGTTCACTAAGAGGCGCTGCACACGGCTAATATACTATAATATTTTATCCTAAGGTACAATATCGCTCAACAGCTATACATAATAAATCAGTAACTGGTGATCAAGAAAGCTATAACACGCAGGCTTAGTTGCGGGCAACAGCTAGTTTGATATAAAATATTTTAATTAATTTATATAATCCATTTATGTCTTGTTTAAAGCGAATATAAATTTTTATTACAATAATTTATTTACAATAAGAATTACAATATACATAATTATATAGGTACCTACTAAGTATATTTACATTATAAAAATTAAATATCGTTTAAAAAATCCTCCGCGTCATTGCCGACTGGGAAGGTTACCAGAATGCTGGCTGTGTTGCCACGTTGGATGGCGATACTTATTATTTGGGCCAGAAAAAAGCCAGCCTTCTGGTCCTGAGAAGCATCGCTTAAGCGTTTAGCAATGTCTCTATAAAGGCGGCGAGCACTCGGAACCCATGACCCCAGTGTCTCAACCCCAAACGGCTCACATATGTAATCACCTGCTAGGTTAGCATATTTACGCCGTTTGAGGCCTTCAGCCGAAGCATCAGCAGCGCCGGCACATCTGGATGTGCTTGGAAGGTGTGAAGGTGCTAAGGTGTCAACGCATGTACATGTTTTGTTTAAAGTAATTACTGAATGTCCAATTTATAAGTCCTAATTAATTAATGTCATTATTAATGAAATATTGTAATTGTAATCTATACTTATAATAAATCTGTAGTAGGGAAAATAAATTTTGTACATTGAAAATATCAAAAAAATAAATGGCAGGGGTGTTACTAGACCAACACCGAACCCAAAAATGTTATAAAAAAAAATTTGTCTGTCTGTTTGTTCAGGCATCACGCAATAACTACCGGTTCGATTACGATGAAACTTGATATAATCTATATATTTAATACGACAATTTGTCTGTCCGTCAGTCGCGTTTTTCAATTATAATTAATAATACATCCATTTGCATGAAATATTTAAAAAAAAATTTTCGGTTCGATCCCTAGACCCAATTACTGTACCAACCGCAAATAATTAGTTTGTCGTAGGTTACGTCACCGCAGTGGATTTCACTAAGGGGCGCTGCATACGGCTAAGATACTATAATATTTTATCTTAAGATACAATATCGCTCAACAGCTATACATATAACACGCAGGCGGAGCTGCGGGCAACAGCTAGTTTACTAATAATAGGCTTGTGTCCCAAATTTCAAAAACTGATTAAATCTGTAGTTTTGAATCTATATAGTTACAAAAATTTATTATTTTGATTTAAAACAATCATTTACATAGTTTATTTTGCGATCTAAAAAATGTATTTAAATTGGTAACGAAAACGCTCCAATCTGTCATGGCGCCTTGGGCGATGTCACACGTTGCAAAACAAATCAAAATGTGTTTGACGAAGCTATCCTGACCAAAAAAACGAACGAAGTTCGCTGCAGCGATTAAGCCATAAATTTGTCGTCTAATCGTAATATAAATATTCAAGCGCAAGATCGCTTATTAGTTATAGTTTTTTCACGACCAAAAGGTCAAAAGCGCCGTGAATATAATGGCGCTTACGCGTTTCCTTCAACGTATTCCAAGAACATGTCACTTGTAAGGATTATACACTATAGAGTGGACACGAATAGGTTTTTACCTACGACGGAACGGAGATGGTATATGGGTCAGGGGGTGAGAGGATGTTTGTGCAAATACATGTTGCCATTTATCTCCAAAACTACTGGTCGGATTTTGATGCAGTTTTTAGTTATGGGTTCAGGTTTGATTGGTGCATGTTCTTAGATAAATGTTACGATGACAACTCACCAGGGGGCGCTGCAGCGAACATTATTTGTGAAAAGCAATGTTGCCAATTTTCTCAAAAACTAGTAGTCCGATTTTGATGCAGTTTTCAGTTATGGGTTTGAGTTAGATTGGTACAGGTTTCTAGATAGATGTTAGGGTGACAACTCATCAGGGCTACAGCTAACATTATTTGTGATGAAAATCAATTTTGATGCGGCTTTTTTTAGGAATGGATTTGTAGTTGATTAGTGAGGGTTCTTATATAGATGTAACGACAGCAACTTACTAGAAGGCGCTCTTTATGAAGTTTAAAATAAAATAAAATTAAAAATTTTGAAAAAACCTACGACGATTAAAAAGCAATTGAAAAAAGGATAAAATAATTTAAAAACCTCCAAAAAGTTAAAAATAAATTGTGTTGGTTAGCCCTTTAACTTTAATATATGTGCCTAGCAATATTTTGATTCAAGCGTTGTCTCGAAATGCACATCGAAATAATGCGCCAAAACTGCTTTTTGTTCAATCTACTTTTGTTAGATTTATAATAATTTAACTTTAAAATTAACAAAAAAATCGTAAATTAATAAAAACGTACGAACAATTAAATTACACAGACACAACTTGAACAAGAAGTCAGTTCTTCATACATACTTACTCTATGGTGTGAGAGCGCAACCTGTGACGTCATATTTTCTGATTGGTGTTTGATGTGACGTGACTGAATGCCTAATTTTTACAAACTTATTTTCTAAAAATAATAGTAATCTTTATTCTGTCTACTAATTTATATTACTTTTTGTTGTCTATTCATTGGAAATAGTCATAAGAAACATACACCAATCCGATTTATTCTTATTGGATACAAGCCTCAAACACGTCTTTGCCTACACTATATCGATGGTAATTCCAGTTTAGAATTATCAGTTGAGAAGTCTCGGGAAGTAACTCATTCTATAAGGATAAACTTCTATGCTTTATAAATATTACAGAAATAATTTTAAAACTGCCTTATTTCTGACGTAAGCTTGAGATACGAAATTACTGAGAAAAATCCTAAAAGTAGCCTCGTTCTTATTTCATACGAAGTTTTAATATCATACATAGCACAAGCTAATAAGTGTCCCAAATACGAGGATGGTAATTACTTGGATAGTCCACTTATAATTCGTCGTGAAAAATCCATAGTTCTACAACCTTATAGTTATGTAGACTTCTATAATAATAATGCAGGGCGTTTGATGGCAATTAAGGGGCTTGCTCGTCATCGAGCCTTTTCTTCTTGGCTGGGCTCATTACTGTAATGATAATGACTGTAGTTGACCTTCAGAACGAATGATGATACTTCTGTAGAACAGATAAACGCCATGATCACGGAAGAACTGTTATTTCCAGGTTAATATCCCGTTTCTTTAGTGTTATTTATTATGTTACGTCAGGTAGGTATATCCATATTAATTATCTGCTAGAAGATCGCCGCGGCTCCGCCCACGTAATACAGTTTTCTGAAATTTGAAATGATTTATTTATTTGTATAGGTCACTAAATGGCTCTTAAAAACGTCAGTAAGTACTTAAAATAAAAATATATAATTGCTTCTATATTCACATGTACTGCCAGATTCGCAAAGCAATAAGTAGAACCGAGAGAAAGAACCTGGCAATAAAACTCTCGGTCACTCCGGTTCTCATTGGGAACACATTACCAAAATAAAAAATAGCCTATGTTACTCAGGGATAATGTAGCTACATATCAGTGAAAGAATTTTCAAAATCGGCTTATAAGTTTATAAGATGAGTAAGAGTATAAGAACAATAAAACATATTTCCTCTTGATAATAATAGTAAGTATAGATCAGTTAGACTTATGAAATGCTAGCACAAGTCTCTTAAATACCAAGCATAGTGGATAGAAACAGGCGTTACTTGGCGAAAATCCATGACAAAACAATGGTAAGTAAAAATTTTTTTAAGAAAAAACTTTTTAGCATTAATTAATAGCATTAATTTTTCGCAGAATCAAAAGGACAACAAAACGTCGACAATTGTTTCGCCTCTAAACGAGGCATTATCAAGACTGTCTCAGAGAGAACAGCGAGCGATGTCGACGTTTTGTTGTCCTTTTGATTCTGCGAAAAATTAATGCTATTAATTAATGCTAAAAAGTTTTTTCTTAAAAAAATTTTTACTTACCATTGTTTTACCAAGCATAGTAGTCATGGCGGCAGTTTCTTAATGTGCATACTAATATTTAAACAGTACATTACCTCTGAGAATAATAAAACCACGCAGTTTGCTGACTCTGAATATATTGTAGGTAGTCTCATTGTATCATAAAATTGTAATAAAACTAAACAACGTTTTACGCTCCGTGCTGCACAGAGACAATGTGTGTACGAGAATTCAAACAAACAGTTTGCGATAAGGATTATTATGTAGGATAAAACATAGCGGTAATTTAACTGGTAGGCATACTACCTACCTACCGACATCTGCATGAATGCTATTTGTCTTTTCTACAGATTAAATTTAAAAAAAAACCTAAACAAACTACAAACTATACTATCTAAAACTAAAACACTAAAATAAATAAGTAAGGCAGGGAGACTTAGGCAGAGTGCCCATAACACAGGCAGCATTCCCGCGCTGAATTGCCAATGAGAGTCTGCGCGAGAAAGCTGCCTGCGCGGAGATCCCCAGTCTCTTCCCTCAGACGCTTGCTGAGTTCCAATAAGAGCTGATGCGCACCGTGGCCCCATGGGCCTAGTTTCTCGAAAAAAAAAGCAATAAATCATATTATAATTTCTATCTTATAATATTTTAAGAATAGTTTAAGCAAACTCATTGCATTGAAATACAAAAATATATATAAATATCATGTTAATTAACTAGTGGTTCACTTCGGCTTTGCCCGGGAAGAGCAGTAGTCATCGCTAACAGCTGGGTATCAGTACTTACTTTTTCATTACCATTTTTTTTATAGAACACGTGCCTTTCTATGTCACTCATGGACTTCTGGGGAGAAAACCTGTAATACCGCCGCGCTATACATAATATACTTAATATAAAAAAGTTGTCGTTTTGTCCTCATTTCCAATGTTTTCATCGTGAGCTTTATTTGATTGAATCACTGATGAAGAAAATGTTTTAAATTAAGGAACACTAGTGCGAAGTTTCTTGGAAATCGAATAAAAATGTGGTTGGTACCGTGATTAGTCCTTAAACATCAACACCATTATACCACAGTTCCGAAATAAATATACGCGACCCTTCTAGCCTACTTCTGTAAGGACGGCGGGCGTCCTCAGGAACATGACCTGCTTGCAGAAGGACACGGCCGCGTTCCACCCACTCCCGCTGGTTCCCCATGGCTTGAAGCATGGTCTCCAGCGAGATGGTACCCGCTACCAGGTCCCGGCGCTGACTCGCCCACGCTGATCACTCCACCAACGTGTGAAGTGCGGTGTCGTAGTCGGAAACCTCGCAGTGGTACCTACCACGTAAGTTACGTATGTCGTATGAGGCAGTCAGTATATCAGTAACTATATCAAGTACTTGTAGGTATAGTAGGTTTCTTATATTATTTACCTATCTTTGATCGAGTGAACATTACTATAGTATTGGTAGTTATACCTTCTATCAATACATTACCTAAGGTTTTAATTAAGTTGCTTATATTGAGTAATCAGTATTCATTAGTTCGAGCATAATAATTGCCTTAGCATACCCAGTCTATTATCTAACATCTGTAGGTATTACTTAGCTTGGTATGATTGAGGAGGGGGATGTAAGGTTTAAAATCACTATTATAGTTTGACGTGGCACAAGACAGAGCACATTGGAAGGAGTTGGCGGAGGCCTTTGCCCAGCAGTGGGACAGTACAGGGTGAAAAAAAAAGTGTTGTTTCTAACCATTTGGTAGTTCTGTATCCCTGAGTACCTACTTTTGTTGTTTTTACTCCGATGCCCAAGGCCGCAGCCGCCCCATCGTCCATTACCGCGCGCCGTGGTACACACTCGTTTTACTTAGGTATGTGTGTATATTAATGTACCATTGTTACCATTGTTTTGTCATGGATTTTCGCCAAGTAACGCCTGTTTCTATCCAATATTTTATATTAATGTTGTTATATTTGAAGGTATCGCATTATTTAAATCATGAAATTATAACCTATGGTACTTTTTTATACGTAATTCCACGGCCAAAGTCCGCGGCCGCACCTACGTCAGTTAGCGAGCGCCTCTGGTTAGCACTAGGAATAATTTCCCGGCGGTACCTATATAAGCCTAAGCTATTTTTCTGAATTTCATAAAGAAATGGATTTTGTAATAATCATCGAAGCATTGGAAGAGAAGGACGGTCTTACAAGTATTAAGGAATAAGACATAAATAGCGAGTACATACAATATCATGCATTTATCTCCGAGAGCTACATATTTCATGTACCTAATGTCATACTTGCATACAAGACTTGCTTAATGGTCTAGTGACTCCAATGCCGAAGTTACATACCTCCTCCTGAGGTTCTACGAAATACCTACTGAATAGCAAGCTGTGTATTTATCTTCATATATCGGTACACAAGCGACAGAAGAATGAAGTACCCAGGGACTAGTCTGAGATTAAGTAAACACTTCGGTTTCGTAACATTTGCGTATATTGGTTGATCTTCTTCATAACATTAGTGAATTGGAAATTAGTGATTGAACATTAAACATTTCGTGCAAGTAGTGAACTATTATTTTAAATAGAAACATAAGGAGACGTAGAACATCGACCGTCACCCATCAGGTAACCAGGTGAAACAATGTTTATCAAATACTTATTATTCAATAAATATTGAATGGAATCAGGCATTACCTGGCGAAAGTCCATGATAAAACAATGGGGTAAGATGTTGAATTTTTATATAATTGCACTAATTAATGGAATTATATATAAAATATACTAACTTAGTGGAATTATATAAAAATTCAACATCTTACCCTATTTTTTTTACTTATTATTCATTTTAACAAACGTGCCTATGATAACTTGCCTATCGAAATGTGTTCATGACTACTTTTAATTGAATTGTTTGAAGTTAATAAATTCTCTTTTAGCACTTTCACTTCGTTTGATAACCGAATGACTTTCATCTCAAATGCTAGATTTTAAATATGCTTACCTAGGCCTACTTTTTTCTGTGCAACGCTACTTACCTGGCAAGTAGATGAACAGGTAGGTAAATCAATGCATAAAGTAACTACACCAATCTGAAAACTAATCCAACTTGATATCATAAGAAAGATAATTACAAAACCAATCCTATAGGTTTGCCTCCAAAAAACCGTAAAAAATGAATCATATTGAATAAAAAATATGTCTCATCTGATCATCAGATGGATGAAGATGTATGTTCTACGGCTCCTACATATATCCTACACTTGTATGTCCGGGTCCGTATGCAGAGATTGTGGATAATGTTACATCGGTGTAAGTATATTATACTTAATCTTATGATTAAATAAAATGTGGGTAAGTATTTAAAACTAAATCATGTTCACTACAATATCACAGAATCTTTTTTTTGTGACAATAGTCACTGTTTTTTCTCGGTCTTACTTTTTATCACTTTCTGTGTTAGTAGTTTAGTACCTATGTAAATAAAGATACTTAGTAAGTAACTTAATATTAAGTACATTTACTTCGAAGAAAACGATATGTCGATTAGATGTAACCGGATCATAAACACACGACTCGCATTAGGTGGAAGCATAAGGTTTCAGATTACAACATCACTTTATTAGACATAATAATTAACATTACATAATGAAGTCAAGGTTGTCAAGGGCGCTGAAATTTACATAAACATTATAAAAGGCAGTATTGCGATAGGTCGTGGCCACTGTTATGTAGGTATTATTGTATGTATCTATGTAAGTTACTAACGCGTGAGGGATGATTCAGGTCGGTGAGCTCCCTCATGGCAGCGAGGCGAGGAGACAATCGTCTCGGTCTTCGGTTGGGTAGGCACAGCCACGTCCGCTACTCGCTCCGCGTCCGCACCGAGCGGGCACACACAACTTGCCTCACGCACGCACCGGCACAGCGGGCACAGTCTGTCCAGTCCTCTCCTAACCGCGAGTGAGCGCGCTGCCGCCGCGGCGCGCCCTCCGTTGAAGGCACATGCCTACGAAATGTCACTTACCTACATTTCCCGATAACGTCCGATTAGCAATTAACACGGCCGAATAGCACGCTGAGTGCTCGGCATCGTTGCATAGTTGCAATCGTTCAAATTGGATGATTTTTTCGTGAAGTTCTCATTTTTTTGAGTAAGTTTTTTAGTGTAACGACCACATACATACATGGAATGTGTTGCTAAATACATAGCCTTGGCTGTAAATAGAAGTTTTTTCTGCTTTTTATATTTTTTGAGTTGTTGTCTCATCGCGTTTTGTGAATAAGTATCGTTTACAAGTTACAAAGTGTTTCGTTCAAGAGTTATAAGTACAGGAAACATTAATGCAACGTACCTGTCTATCAAAGCATGCATTGTTTTGTTGAAAATTAATGTGTCGTTAAATACGCTCGCTCACTTGGATTTAATTGTGACGTAAGGAAGCCGGTTTTTGTTTACGGATACGACGCTGTATGGCGACCTTGTTGGTAAGAGAATATGACAGTATAATATGTCGGTGTGGGTTTTAATATTCCCGAATTTTAATATTCCGAATATCATAATCCCGAAAACGTTTTGACATTTTTTCATAATCCCGTTTTTAAAAAATCCGAAGTTTTGTTTGCCATATAATCGCAACTCCGAATTTCATTTGTACGACGTTTTAGAATCCAGACGAATGAGTTCCAGACACACGAAATCTAAATGCACAAAATCCAGATGACCGTAACCCATATACACGAAAGCCTAATTTTTAAAACACAAATTTTTGAAATACACTTAATTGATATCCAGAAAAACAATATCCAGATTTTTAAAATCAAGATTTTTTTATATGAAAATGTCATATTACACAGTTGTCACTTTCACCTGGGACAAATCTCTTTTTTCTGTCGCGGCACCGCTCGCTTCGCTCGCTCGGCTCGTGCGTAGGTGGTCATAGTTTTAACCTAACCTAATCTACCCATTTTGTTTAAAGAAGAAATTAACCTAATCTAAATAGTTCAGTTCCAGGTAACCTACTAAAAACAATCTCTTTTTTTCTATTAATGCAAGTCGTAGGTGGTCCGCCGGGCGCCACTGGACATACCCTCTGCTAGTAACCAGGGACGCCCGGCAACGGACGTTAGAGAGGCCGCGGCCTTGGGCCGCGGAATTAAAAAAAAAAAAAAAAAAAAAAAAGTCGTAGGTGGTCGCAGTTAACCTAACCTAACCTAGGCAAATAAAACAATAAATTTACTGACTGGCAATTTTTATTTTCAGGAGATAGTAAAGATATTGCAAACTGGTTCGACGAAAACTATATAGAGGTTTAGATAGATAAATAATATAATTTAGACCTAGAAAATAATTGAGGCTTATTAAATTTTGTTAATAGTGTAGGGTAGTTTAGTAGTATAATTCTGGAAATTGTTAGCATGGGAAACAAAAAATAATATTATTTATTGCTATAGTTTAGCAGGAACACGATTGTATGGGAACCAAATAAAAAGATTATGAAAATCTGGCAATAGTTTATTTGGAAAATGGTACGATGGGAAACAAAAAAAAGTATTCTGAGAATCTGGTTTAACTATATCTGGATTATGAGAATATGGGAAACAAAAAAAAACTTTTTCAAAATTTGGTTTTAGTGCACCTGGAAATTGATTCATCTGAGAAATTAAAATGGGAATTTTGAAAAGTTGTCATTCATTATATCTGTCTTTTAAAAGTTCTACCAACCGTTTTCGGGGTTTTAAGATTCGGGTAGCAGAAATTCGAGATTTCAATAGGTTACCGTCGCGGTCGGTGTGGATGCAAAACGTCACTAGACAGGTAGCCTTCACTTATAGACACTTGATACAAAATTAGTAGTGGACATGTTAAATGAACAAAGTTGAAACTTTTACGCAGCGGTTAAACTCGAGGCTAGCAGTTTGTCGGTCAACTTGGGCAAACCAAAAGCAGTTGCAGTGCGGTAGCAGTGCGTCTAGGTTAGTAAATAATGATAATGTAGTTATATGAGGGATGACACACTGAACAAACGCGGGCCCGCTTTGTTCAGTGTGTCATCTCTCATATAACTACATTATTTACTAACATAGACGCACTGCTGCCGCACTACTACCGCACTGCAACTGCTTTGGTTTGCCCAAGCCTTTAATATGCAATTTACTGTCTGCGTGCTAGGGTTAATGTACCATGGGAAAAAAATAAAAGAACGACGATTAGTTATTGTTATAACAACAAAGTTATTTTTGTTTCAAACGTTTACATTTGCATTAATACTCAAACAAGGTAGTGTAGCTTATTTAAATTTACAATTTTTTTATCGTTTAAATAAAAAAACTTAGCAACATAAATAATATGTAAAAAATGTAAAGAAAATTAACACACATCGCAAACTCAAAGGATATAGAAATACTTAGGTTTTATGCATAAAATATGTAAGTGGACATAAAAGTATCTGACCCAACCCCGGGGATCAAACCTCTGGACCTCTTAGGTCTAAGCTGCCACGCGCAAATGTGTACACTCAACCCACCTTACCACCGAGGTAGTCAATATTGTAAGTTTGAACAACTTATCTTTAGTGAACTCTTTATCGCCCCTCACACAAGGAACACTTGACTACATTGAAAGATTTTTTTAAATTATTTTTCTTTTTCGATTTCCATTAGAGTACCTACTTACTGGCTGTAGGCACTAGTTGAGCTAGATGAATTGAGTGCTTACTTAATAATTTACTTAAGTATGGAAATTCAAGTTTGAATAATATGAGAGCACCTAATTTTTATTTGACTACTAGTGGTCCCGGCGAACTTCGTACCGCCTGAAATTTTGCTTTTAAACCTTCCCTGAACCTCCACGAATATTTTAAGACCCAAATTAGCCAAATCGGTCCAGCCGTTCGCGAGTTTTGGCGAGACTAACGAACAGCAATTTATTTTTATATATACAAGATAAGGTACTGCCAATATTGAATTTTTTTCATCGTACTTAGGTATACTAAGTCCGGAGATCCGTAGGTATTTTAGTTATAAAATAACATAGGTAAGTTATAAATATCTAGTTATACCATAACACAAGTATAACTAAGTACAAAATACTTACATTGAAGAGAGAGAAGAAAGAGTACACCACTGTAATTATGTATATTAAATTTAAAAAAATAAGATTCTTAATAATGTAGTGAATACTTATAATAAAAAGTGGCATACAACGTGGCTATGCTGCCAGCCTTCTCGGAACATTGCCAGTCGGCGACGAGGCGGAGGAATTCTTTGACGCATGTTAGAATTTAGATGTAATCTTAGTAGGTATAATTAGAATAGGTAATGTACATATTTAGTTAGTTTCAATTTTATTGTTTTATAATTTTATAGAAATAAACTATAGACAAAATAAAAGTTAAATAGTAAATAAATGACAAATAAGTATTGCCACTTGTCCCACGCAGGCTAATGACAAACTTCAGTACCTACAATAATCCGCTGATACAACAACAGAACCACGTTCGTTATCCAATAGGAATTACCCATCGACCTACATTGTCTAAATCTCAAAACTTCAACTCGGTGCTCGTTAATTAGGTACCTACTTCAAATGATTTGGGAGGGATAAAACTAAGTAGAGCATCACGTGTTATACTTATAGCCTATGGACTTCCTCGATAAAAGCAATTCTCAAAAAAAAATGTTTTTCGAATTGAACCAGTAGGTACTCGTACATTCGTGTGCTTCAAGCTGTAATCCTCATATTTGAAATCTAAATGAAAACGAATTTTGACAACGCTAAAAAATAGTCATGAAATAGTCATAAATAGTCGTACCTGTAAAAAAAAAATTGTCGTGCTATAGTTTCGGCGTTATAGCTATAAGTTAACGAGGATTATGGCTTGAACGTCAAGCTGTAATCCTCATCTCTGGTACAAGCAAACGGTAAAGCCTATCGAATTGGTTTAGGTTCCAAAAAATAGTCATGAAATAGTCGTAACGACATGCCAAATCTCAGAAATAGTCCTTGAAGGGTTCCAGAGACATAAAGGTAACCTGATGAGGATTATGGCTTGAACATTTGAAAACTTCAACTTTCTCCGGAACGCCTGCGATTTTCGGTTTAAAGTTTATGTCAAAAAATAGTCGTGAAATAGTCGTATGAAAACTATAAATTTGAGCTGCTTTAATTTGATAAAAAAAAGTTATCGTTCGCCCAACATTTGTATGGAGTACAGTCGTGTACAAAATTGGTAACTTCATATGATATTATTGTGAAATATTCCGCTTAATACATAATATTACTTCCAATTAGACGTTTTCCATGCTAGCTGTTATAATTAAACAAAAAAAAAAACAAACATTTATAATTTGTATCCTTATTTATTACAATCGTATAAATCTCAGTACATTAATGGTTATATCACAGCAATTAGTTTTGATCACAATTATCACAGTTAGTTCAATATCTGTTGGTGTTGGATTAGTTCATTCAATTTGTTTCTAGAAAGTTTCAATAGATGGCGCTGATAGGTTGCGTGCATTTTCTACACAAATTCCACAAATCCGACACCAACAATATCAACAACTTTTAATTACATTTAAATAAAAGTATAAAACTAATTAAATTAAGTTCCTATTAAAGTGTAAACAATCATAATATCTTGTCATTGTCTTAAAAACTTACTACTATAAAAACGTTTTAATCATAATAATCACAGTTGTTTCATTGGTATAATCACAGCAATGTCATAAAAAGGATACAAATGCAAGGATACAAATTATAAATGTTTGTTTTTTTTTTTGTTTAATAATAACAGCTGGCATGGAAAACGTCTAATTGGAAGTAATTTTATATATTAAGCGGAATATTTCACAATAATATCATATGAAGTTACCAATTTTGTACACGACTGTACTCCATACAAATGTAGGGCAAACCATATTTTTTTTTTTCAAATTAAAGCAGCTCAAATTTACAGTAGTTTATACGACTATTTTTTGGCTTAAACTTTACACCGAAAATCGCAAGCGTTCCGGAGAAAGTTGAAGTTTTCAAATGTTCAAGCCATAATCCTCATCAGGTTACCTTTATATCTCTGGAACCCTTCAAGGACTATTTCTGAGATTTGGCATGTCGTTACGACTATTTCATGACTATTTTTTGGAACCTAAACCAATTCGATAGGCTTTACCGTTTGCTTGCACCAGAGATAAGGATTACAGCGTGACGTTCAAGCCATAATCCTCATTAACTTATAGCTATAATGCCGAAACTATAATAAGACAATTTTTTTTACAGGTACGACTATTTATGACATTTCATGACTATTTTTTAGCGTTGTCAAAATTCGTTTTCATTGAGATTTCAAATATGAGGATTACAGCTTGAAGCACACGTACATTCATTAGCGCGTTCGTAGAAACAAACAGACTCTTGTGCTTTATAATATTAGTATAGATGAGTTGTTATGGTAATCGCCGTAATATAGTCGTAGAACGGCCCTATATTTTTAGTATGGGATGAGGCGTAATTTATCTCTATGTCTGTTATTATTTTATAAGTACTCGTATTTATGTGGTAAAACTAAAGATTGTGGATTAAACTCCAGCCCTAGATCCAAAAAAAAAATCAGGATTAAAAAAAGAAATAAAAACAACTAAAGAATAATTTCGTAATTTATAACAAAATAAGGAATTCCACGTCATTTAGTTGCGACATTGCCTAATGTGACGTCATCTAAATCAAGACAGTTTGTACATTTTATTACAGTCGAGGAAAATAAATGGTACAATTGTAAATTAACCTATTATTGATGTGCATTGTGGTGTACGAACCAGGATATACTTAACGTATTTCGTATAACGTGGACTTCTCATAAACAATGTTGAAGAACTAAAATTTTATACAATACCTTCGTTGTAATTAAAACAAAGAAACTCATTGATTAACAAATTATCTACGAGTATACTTATAATAAATCTGTAGAAGTGAAAATATTGTACATTGAAAATATCAAAAAAATAAATGGCAGGGGGTGTTACTAGACCGACACCGAACCCAAAAATGTGATTAAAAAAATGTTTGTCTGTCTGTCTGTTTGTTCAGGCATCACGCAAAAACTACCGGTTCGATTACGATGAAACCTGGTATAATTATTCTTTAATATCCTGGGCACCACGTACACAAAAAGTACCCAGCTTTTTATCCCGGAAAAGTATATTTAATAAAAAACTAACTTAATTTTGCGGTTCGATCGCTAGACCCGATTACTGTACCAACCGCAAATAATAAGTTTGTCGTAGGTTACGTCACCCGCAGTGGAGTTCACTAAGGGGCGCTGCACACTGCTAAGATACTTTAATATTTTATCTTAAGATATTGTATCTTCTAGCTCAACAGCTATACATAATAAATCGGTAACTGGTGATCAAGAAAGCTATAACACGCAGGCGGAGCTGCGAGCAGCTAGTAAGTAAATAAAATAAAATAAATACTCTTTGATGTCTATTGTACTACATTTAATTAATAGTAATGTAGGTCGCTAGTACCACAGAGGATTGGAAACGTTTTTCAACTTTGTACTAGTACTATTCTCTATTCTGTTGACTTACTTGACTTAAGGTCCTAAGTCCCCTAGATGGGGCAGAGGACGTCCGCAGTGCGTCGCCATCCTGTAGGATCTTGAGCTTCGCGCTTTATTTCGCTCCAAGTCTTCCCTAATGCCTTCACTTCTGCAGCAATAGTCCGCCGCCAGGTCTGTTTCCTTGGGGGTTTCAGTCGAGAGCTTGCCTCAGTGTATGATTGTAGTCCCTTCGGAGAGTATGGTTAATCTAACTTCACTTGAGGCGTTTGATGTTTTGGTCGATTCTCTATTCTGTGAAGTAGGTAAGTATAATGTCGTAGAATTACTTAATGTACAAAAAATACACGTCAAAAATTTACACAACAACCGACATCAAATGACCGAAATGGGACAAAATAATTGTCGGAATGGGACCAAATTGAAATAGGACTACTTCAGAAGTAGAAACTTTCATTTAAAAAATATCTAAATCGGTTCACTACCAGTCCTGAGGTAACAAACATAAAAATGAGGTAGGCATGATATGAGGTAACAAAAAAAAAACGAATCCTATTTTTTGGAAGTCGGTTGAAAAGTGGCCTTTGTTAATTACCGGAAAATATTAATTGTAGGTATAATTTAATGTTAAAACAGTTGTCACCATCACCGTGGATGCTTCTAAATTAATTGAGGCGCGATAACATTTTTGTCATGTTCATTTAAATTTATCCCTTATTGAATTATACTCTGCATTCGATCCGAGCTTATCAAAGTAATATATACGTATTATGTGGTCGGTGGTAATACATCTACGAGTGACTACGAAACATCGGATGCATGTGTAAGCAGTCATGCATATGCTTCTAGCTAGGACTAACTTAGACTGAACATCCTCGTTAAGGATTGGATTCTTGGTACTGGCATTAACTATCTAACAAAACTACCCAGTTGTGGTTGTACTTGTACTAAGTCTCGGTTTAAAAGTCTAAAATCTATAATTTAGGTTACACTGTGATGGGAACTAAACTAAATTTCAATCAACTCAAGCGAATTTATTTTCGAGTACGTCACTTGAAAGTAAATATTAATGTATCACTCATACAACTGGGACTATTTTAATGGCACCTCGTTATGTTGAAATCCTTGAAACTGAACCGCACGTTCGCTCTGCGTTGCGCCTTGACACAAGCATAGAAAGAAATTCAAAAGTGACAGTGACAGTGATAATGGCTGGTTTACATTGGTCAAGCTTTTAGTACAGTAGCCAAGTACAGTGAACAAGGACAGTGGTGTAAACCAATCGGACAGTAGCGAGTCAACTTGGCTTGCAACCTGGCTTGCAAGTGGATCCGAATAGAATGGCTTTCTATGTTTTGGACAGTGATCCCCCCCTGCCCGACACTTGACTCGCCACTGGCGTAGTGTAAACAGTAAAATTTAGTGCAGTGCATAAGTGAGCGGCTTCAAGACGTGTTGGTTAATTCATAGCTTGTTCCTTTTTCTAAAGAAATGGCGGGAAAATGGTCCGAGGTCACCACAATGCACACAGTACCCTAAATAAATTGTGCATTTAATATAGATTAATATGGCCGTTTACAGCGCGTAATTTAAATGAATATTTTGGGAGATATTACAGATTTAAAATGCAGGGACATAGATGTTGCGGCGATCATTCGTATTTCATCAGACGTATTTCTTGACGAGACTCGTCCATTGTGCCAGAGGAAAGACACTTGACTGGCCGTAGTGTAAACAGTCACTGTCCAGACTCGAATTACTCGCCACTGTACCTGCACTCGCCACTGTACTAAAAGCTTGACCAATGTAAACCAGCCTAGGTATGTACAGTAAGTATAGATATAATTATAGATACATTTGCTGCATCGGTAGCGTGGTCGGTGGTGATTCGGCTTTCGACTCCAGAGTCTCGGGTTCGATTCCCCGGGTGATCCACAAATGTTTGTTTCGGAGTTTGGGTGTTTTCTATGTATTGTTACGAGCCGGGGTTCTACGGAATGGAAAATGCCGATCAAACTACCACAAAACACTTTATTTATTACACCACTAATTTACACTTCACTATAAAGCTTCACTAAACACTTTTAATCGCACTTGAACTCGCAGGTATAACTCGTATTATCGCTCTGGAAATACTGATCCCCCGCCACCGAAGTGCTCCGCCTTTATAGTACGGTCATTACTCTAGATTACTCTAGAATCTTCACGGAAGAATTATCGCGAACATTCCACACCTTCGAGATGCTTCTAGATAACACGTTACATAGAAGTACCTTGACAGAACATTCCCGAAAGACGTTACGTAGTAGTACTGCGATTTGCTACTAGATGGCGCTGAGTTTGGTAGTCTTATTACTCGCTACGAGATGGCGTTACACTGCCCCCTCCTAAGACATGCTCGTCCCGAGCATTGTCAGGCCCATAATATCGCGCCAATCGATCCACATGAACTATCTTTGGCGCACTTCTTGGACTCTTCCGTATTCGGTAAGTGACATCGTTAATCTTGGTCACAACTCGGTATGGTCCATCCCATTTAGCTTGCAGCTTAGGAGACTTCCCTTTACTGCGGACTGGATTATGTAACCACACTAACGAACCTTCATCGAAGCTCTTATTGTTTGTCTTTCGGTCGTAACGGGTCGTCATCTTTTCAGACATTTGTTGACCTGATTGTCTGACATGCTCATAAATGTCATTCATCCTGCTGCGCAAGTCATTCGCATAATCGGTGATATTGCGTGGAGCGTCAGGTGGTATACCGGTTATTAAGTCGGCAGGCAACCGTAATTCTCTTCCAAAGTTCGCATAAGCTGGTGTCACTGACGTGCTTTCATGAACCGCACTTCGGTAAGACAAAAGAAACGGTTGGATGTGCTTGTCCCAATCTTTTTGCCTGCTTTCCACAACTTTTGCCAGATATCTCTCCAATGTCTGATTAAATCGCTCCACCATTCCATCTGACTGCGGGTGGTAAGAGGTCGTTCTGGTTTTGTGAGTACCCATGACCCGACACATTTCCTGGAACACCTGAGATTCAAAATTTCTTCCTTGATCGCTATGGATTTCTAGAGGCACCCCGAAACGACAGAAGACTTCGTGAACTAATTTATCTGCGACCGTAGTAGCTTCTTGATTAGGTATAGCGAAGACTTCTGGCCACTTCGTGAAATAATCCATCACAACCATGAAGTACTTGTTTCCGCTTTCACTTTCAGGAAACGGTCCCGCAACATCTAGGGCTATCCTTTCCCATGGTGCCCCAACGTTATACAGTTTCAGTGCACCTCTGCTCCGTGTATGAGGTCCTTTCACGGCAGCACAACTCGTACATTTGCGACACCAGTCCTCAACGTCGTCGCGACAGTGGATCCAGTAAAACCGCTCACGTATCTTCAACAGAGTCCTTTTTACTCCCATATGGCCCCCTGAACATCCATTATGGTAGAGCTGTAGCACATCTGGGACCTTAACTTTAGGGACGACCATTTGCAAATGACAGCTGTCTCCTCGAGCATTTTCCCATTTGCGGCACAAGACTCCATCCTGAATAACTAAACTGTCCCATTGCGCCCAATAACTTTTTGTGATTGAACTCATTGAAGCGACGTCACTCCACATGGGTTTAGGAGCACTTGCTTTAATCCACTCAAATATTGGCTTGATGTCTGCGTCGTCCTGTTGAGCATGTTGTAGGCTTTCTTTCCATTCGTCGCTCAGATCCGTTTTAAGCATCTTCACAGGTATGGCTTCCTTTATCTCCTGTTTGGCACAGTGCTTACAGTCTTCAGGGCAAGGTCTTCTTGACAATGCGTCTGCGTTGCCATGGGATCTCCCACTGCGATGTTCGATTACAAAGTCATATTCCTGTAATAGCTCAATCCATCTGGCGACTTGTCCTTCTGGATTCTTGAATTGTAATAGCCACTTCAATGCAGCATGGTCGGTACGTATAAGGAATTTTCGCCCTAGTAAATATTTGCTGAAATGCTGCAATGTCTTCACCACGGCGAGTAATTCTCTCCTCGTGACGCAATAATTCCTTTCAGGTTTCGATAAGGATTTGCTGAAGTAGGCTATAACGACCTCTCGATCTCCTTTCCGTTGAGATAACACACCTCCGAGTCCGATATCACTTGCGTCTGTGTCAACTATAAATTCATTTTCCGCATCAGGATAACCCAAAATAGGTGTATTGCACAGACGATTCTTTAGCTCCTGGAATGCGATGCCGCAGCTTCCGTCCCAGCAGAATTGTCGCTTTTCCTCCGTGAGCTTGTGTAAGGGCTTGGCAATATCCGCAAAGTTCTGGACGAATCGCCGGTAGTATGAGCACAAACCCAAAAATGCTCTGACCTGCGTCTTATCCTTTGGAACTGGCCAATCCTTGACGGCGATGATTTTCTCTGGATCCGTGCGGATACCATCTTCAGACACTACGTAGCCTAGGAAGCTTACTTGCCGTTTGAGGAATGAGCACTTCTTCGGGCTGAGCTTCAGGTTCGCGCTTCGGATCTTTACAAGCACGCGTTCCAGGTTTTGAAGATGCTCTTCTAACGTACGGCCCACGATGATAATGTCATCTAGATAGACAAGACAGGCGTCCCCAGTCAATCCGGCGAGTACAATTTCCATTAATCTTTCAAAAGTAGCCGGGGCGTTGCATAAACCAAATGGCATAACTTTAAACTGCCACAAACCCTTTCCTGTGGAAAATGCAGTCTTCTCTTTATCCTTCGGATCGATTTCAACTTGCCAGTAGCCACTTTTCAGGTCTAGTGTGCTAAACCACTTCACCCCTGTCAGCATGTCCAACGTGTCATCGATCCTTGGTAAAGGGTAGCTGTCCTTTTTCGTAACGTCGTTCAGACGACGATAGTCGACACAAAAGCGCATACTGCCATCTTTCTTCCTCACCAGCACTACAGGTGAGCACCATGGACTTGACGATGGTTCTATCACACCATCTTTTACCATTCCTTCAATCATGGTCTCAACTTCCTTTTCTCGTGCTACTGGCAGTCTCCTTGGTCGCTGACGGATGGGTGCCTCATTTCCTGTATTGATTTTATGCTGAACTAATCCAGTCTTCCCAATGTCAGCATCACTCGAAGAGAAAATATCGGCGTACTTGAGTAACATCTTCTTAGCCTTGTCCATTTCATTCTTCGTTAAGATGTTACGACAGTCTTCTAAAAGTGTCAACACGTTGTTTCTAGCGTACTTGTTGACGATGTTCCCAGTACTCAACTCTTGGCATCGGCGCATCCAATCTACTTCTTCGCAAGTGCCAATCAATGTGCTCTTTTCTATCACGTGTTCCTTATCACTAAGGTTCAGCACACGTACCACTGAGGCTTCATTGGCTCTTACCAGAGTTAGGGCCATTTTCCATGGAAGTTCATTGTATATCCCTTCTATGAGTACACATCGATGTGTTCGCCCAGAATTCTGAGGGAGACTAACTGGTACAGTCGTTTCTGATCTGGCAGGAAGCACGACCTTCTTCAAGCTGTACACTTTTCCTGATAACGCTCCTTCCATGAAAAGTTCCTCTTGACCACATTTCATCGCTCCTTGCTTGACGTCGATCTCACAAGAGTTCTTCCTCATAAAGTCTAAGCCCAGTATGCAGTCGTCCATTATGTCAGCCACGATGACATTATGCAGGTAAATTCCATTGCCCAACTTTAACTGCATCTCTTTCTCTCCTCGGACGGGTATGCGCTGACCCGTGGCCGTTACCAAGTTGATGCGGTCACGGTTTGCAGAGTCCCCAAGGAACCGATTTGCAAGTCGGGAACTGACAACCGTGCGAGATGCTCCAGTATCTATTGTCAGCTTGCATGGTGTTCCATTTACCTCGCCCTTGATGATCAGGCTGTTCCCATCCTGGGTTTGTGAGATCGAAACCCTTGGGGCTCTTCCAACATCAGCCAGCACCCGCCCCGCAGTCCTGGCATTTATTCGTTTCCCTGCTGTTGCTGGGCGGTGACGTTAGCCACCTTATCCTCTTGGGAACGACTTTCTTCTCTTTCAGCAGTCCGCTTTGGGCAACTGGATCGAAGGTGGCCCCTCTCACCACATGTGTAGCACCTAGGGCTATACCTCGTGAAACGGTCGCGAGCCGGTGATGCTACAACTTCCCTGACGCGGTGAGATCGATGATCTTTCCGTACGGCTTCGACCTCCAAAGCATGAGCCAAGGCGTCTTTGAGAGTCTCATGGTGCCCGAGCCTCACAGCAGCCCTGACTTCCAGGTCGTGGATGCCGTCGATGAATGCTTGCACCAGATTCCCATTGATGAGCGCAGGTACCGACTGGTATGCTTTCCGTACCAGCTTCTCTACTTCCAGGGCCCACTGTTGCAAGTTTTCGCCAGTGCGCTGGACACGATCCTTCAGCTGCGCACGATACACGTGTTCCAGGTGAGCGTCACCGTATCTGGCTTCCAAGGCTTCTAGTAGCTGCTCGTAGGATACATCGTCTCCGAGAGCTTCTAGGATAGTTAACGCCTTGTCTCGCAGACCCAATGTAAGCGCAGTCATGGCCTGGGCTTTGCTCCACCCGTTTGCCTTCTTAACGGCCTCAAACTGCTTTTTATAGGCCGACCATGACGATGTCCCATCGAATGGCGGTACTTTAAATCCACGCGCTGAAGGTACGGCAGGTAAGGAAGTCGCAATCCCATCTCCAGCTTTCAGATTTCCCAGCTCTTTCCTCACATCTGTAATCTGGTTTTTTACATCTTCAATCCGAGTTTCGGCTTCCGTGATGCGGTTCTCAACATGATGAACCTGATCCTTCATCACATTCATCTCCTTGCCAAAAGTCGCTCGAAGATCTTTCATGAGGAGCGTCTGTTCCTCCTGGTGGCGTGCCTGCTCCTCCTTGTCGCGCAGCAGCTGTTCTTCCAACCGGCGGGCCTGCTCCTCCTGGCGGCGTGCCTGCTCCTCCTGGCGGCGTGCCTGCTCCTCCTGGCGGCGTGCCTGCTCATCCTTGTCACGCAGCAGCTGTTCTTCCAACCGGCGGGCCTGCTCCTCCTGGCGGCGTGCCTGCTCCTCCTGGCGGCGTGCCTGCTCCTCCTTGTCCCGCAGCAGCTGTTCTTCCAACCGGCGGGCTTGCTCCTCCTGGTGGCGGGCCTGCTCCTCCTGGCGACGGGCTTGCTCCTCCTGGCGACGGGCTTGCTCCTGTAGCATCGCCATCAGCGCAGCAAAGTCTGGAGGTGCTGGCGCTGGAGATACCGTGGGCGGGCAAGCTTCCACCGTTGGCTGCTGCTGACCACCCAACCTCTCCGGCGTATTACCTCCGAAGCGCCTGCTGTCCAACTCCTGCTGGCGCTGACCCCTGGTACGGACGCCCTCTGTGTCTTCTTTCGGTAACACCGGCATTGTCCAAATCCCCAATTCTGACACCAATTGTTACGAGCCGGGGTTCTACGGAATGGAAAATGCCGATCAAACTACCACAAAACACTTTATTTATTACACCACTAATTTACACTTCACTATAAAGCTTCACTAAACACTTTTAATCGCACTTGAACTCGCAGGTATAACTCGTATTATCGCTCTGGAAATACTGATCCCCCGCCACCGAAGTGCTCCGCCTTTATAGTACGGTCATTACTCTAGATTACTCTAGAATCTTCACGGAAGAATTATCGCGAACATTCCACACCTTCGAGATGCTTCTAGATAACACGTTACATAGAAGTACCTTGACAGAACATTCCCGAAAGACGTTACGTAGTAGTACTGCGATTTGCTACTAGATGGCGCTGAGTTTGGTAGTCTTATTACTCGCTACGAGATGGCGTTACAGTATGTATTTAGAAATATATAAGTATGTTTATCAGTTGTCTAGATCCCTTAGCACAAGCTTATAGCTTAGTTTGGGCTAGATGACGTTGTGTGAGCATGTCCAACAATATTTATTATTTATAGGTATTTATTATTATTAGAACATAATCAGTTAACTAATAATAAAATAGAACTTAAGGCAAACGGGTCTTTTACACGATTATTGAGATATATAAATAAATTATAAAATTGAGCGATACATAATTTCAGCACAATGACCAATAAATAAAGAAATACTTTTTATTACGTCTATGCACAATGTCTAGCAGATTATCTAAGTCACAATTCATTTACAAGTTTGCCACTAGTAACGAATTAACCTAGGTCTAAAATTAAGTATTCTTATTTTTTAATTCCGCGTGACCGCGGCTGCTCCTACGAGTATATCCATTGCTGCGGGCCTCTGGTGGCACCGTGAAAATTAAGTACCTACCTAGGTATTTTACTTGTGTTGCTTACCTACTTATTTTTCAAATTGCTTAGTACCCAAGCATAGCACAAGCCGTAGCATATACCTACTTGTATAGATTCCTAACCATGCAAACCTTAGCCAATAAGTAATCAATTTCGATAGGTACGTGCCTAAAAGTAAATTGATTTCTCATTTAATCTGTTTCTCTCAATAAATTCAGTTAATTCAAATTAATTAACATAAAATTCTAATAAATAATGAAAAAGTACAATCAGTAATTTAGCACTCGCCCCTCGTCGTCGTCTAACTGACCATGTTGGGTAAGGGACAAAATGTATTTTTTATTTTCTGTTCCATCAGGCTGTGGTTAATCAGCTATAAATTATTTCCCTTATTCCCAGAATAATGAAGGTGCGTAATACAAACAGTAACCTTTAGCAATTTGCACTTACGGTGGATATTCTTTGTGTATTTTCATCTTACAATAAGTTAATTAGAACATAATTAATTGTGTGTTATTTAACGGATAAGGCGCTTCTGGCAATGAAACTGATCACTCCAACTCGTCATCGTTTAAGTCAACTTGTAGTAGATATTAGATTTGATGAGTTGCATTGGTTATTTTTAGGGTGCTTGGTAGGAATAGACATACAAAATAACTACATACATACATACATAATATCACGTCTCTTTCCCAGTAGGGTAGTCAGATACCACGGATTTCCATCTGCTACGATCCTGACATAATTCTTTCGCTTCCTCAACTTTCATTAATGTCTTACCCCCGCCGGTTACTGATATCTTTAACCTGGTCTTTATCTAAGACATCTGCGATTTGGTCGCAGTATGTTTGCCTTGGTCTAACCTTACTAGCTTGTCCATTCACACTCGCTTCATATATCTGATTAGTCAGTCTCCTGTCATCCATTCTCTCTACATGTCCGAATCATCAAATCATCCCTTTTTCCACCTTGGTTACTACATCTTCTTACATACCACAACGTTCTCTTATCGCACTGTTTCTCATTTTGTCCATCCCAGTCACACCAGCTATACTTCTCAAACTTCTCATTTTGACCGCATATATTCTACTCTGATGCTATTCTTGCCACACCCGAAACGACAACGAATCATAATAATATAGTTGATTATCACTTAGTTTATTTTACAGTCGTTTGAGTAAAATTTTATGAGACTAGCAGTGTGAGCGAGTATAAAGTAATACTTTATAAAATACTTTATGATAGGCATGTTGTAAAAACCATTAGTTTGTACGCCAATTCACTATTAGTCTGGTTAATAAATTTATACCTACATTGAAACTTATAATTTAGCTGTATCTACAGTAGGTACCTTAGATATTAGAATGAAATAACCTACTTGAAATAGAATTGGAATTCGCACAGGAAAATATTACCGGGTTGAATGTATCCTACCTCCTTACTCTATAAATGATCTACCTTTGTGTTAAATCCAAATCTGTTCGACGTTATACGTGTGATTGAGTAACCTATTTATTAGAGCTAATAATAAACTACCCTAACGTGGCCATAATCTCATTTTAAAACCTAATGCACTGTATAATCCCTATTTTTCTAAATACCTATGTACTATTGTACTCAACATTATCCTGTAAGTACCTACCCAGTTACCTACTATGTATAGTTGTTATATATTTCATATTTATATTGCGTCCATTTCCTTCATAATTGTAACTGTAAATATTAGCACTGTTTGAATATTTATGCGAATGCATGCTCGTACGTGTTCCATATGAATAAAATAAACATTTAAATACCCGTAAAGTCGTACGCTCGTTTTTTTATATTTTAAAAACGAAAATTAGAATTCGAGTTTTATTTTATTTTTTACTAGTAGGTACGGTGTCTTGCGCGGTGCTTCGCGCCGCACCACGCCATAGGTTTTGGCCTATAACTTTTGACCCCTTAGGGCTAGGTCAAATTTTCGATTTTTTGGCTTGCCTCCAGTTCGAGGGCTATCCATAGAGGGGTCAACCATCATTAGAGCATAAGCAGTTCTCGAAAGCTAAGGGGGACATTCCCCATTTCTAAATAGGTACTAGTACGGTGTCTTGCGCGGTGCTTCGCGCCACACCACGCCATAGGTTTTGGCCCAAAACTTTTGACCCCTTAGGGCTAGGTAAAATTTTCGATTTTTTGGCTTGCCTCCAGATCGAGGGCTATCCATAGAGGGGTCAACCATCATTAGAACATAAGCAGTTGTTCTCGAAAGCTAAGGGGGACATTCCCCATTTCTAAATAGGTACTAGTACGGTGTCTTGCGCGGTGCTTCGCGCCGCACCACGCCATAGGCTTTGGCCCAAAACTTTTGACCCCTTAGGGCTAGGTCAAATTATCGATTTTTTGGCTTGCCTCCAGATCGAGGGCTATCCATAGAGGGGTCAACCATCATTGGAGCATAAGCAGTTCTCGAGAGCTAACTTTGGGGGACTTTCTCCATTTCTATATAGTAATAAATGGTCTATTTCTATGGTAATATTTATATATTTGATGATACGATGTACCTACATATAACCATGTTTCGCCAGTATTTTTTTAATGATGATAGGGCGCAAGTCTATTGCCTCTTACTGGGCAGCCTCAAACGGTGATCGGCAGCTGCTCCACTACTTATTGGCTTGGGTTTCTTATATGTTTTAATTTCTTCCTTTTAGTAGGGCTGGATGATAAATATAAGAATAATTTTAATCATCATTCACCGTGCCTTTTCCCAACGCAGTTGGGGTCGGCTTGCCAGTCTAACTGCGATTCGGCTGAACTTCGATATTTTCCGTGAAGCGACTGCCATCTGACCTCCACACCCCATGGGCGATATCGAAGTTCTGTAGTTAGATCGGTCGGATTTTTGATTTAGGGTTCCAACTACCCCAATAACTGCCGTAGATGTTCGTATGACGACCGGGACCGACGGCTTAACGTGCTCTCCGAGGCACGGAGAGGTCTCAGTGTCTTAAGAAATGGTCACCCATCCTAAGACCGGCCTGCCTAGATGTTGCATAACCTTTGCAATGTGTTAACATTGTCGGTTACCACTAGACCACGAGCCCCTCTTATATATTATTACATAAGAATAATTTTAATATAATAAGAAATTTATTTGAGAAAAGTTTAGCATACCTACTTCATTGCTTATAAAATATTTAAGTATTCAATAATAAACGAAGATAAATCAGTCTGACAAATGCTTATCATTTCTCTTAGACTAGACGTTCGCATAAAACTTTAATGAGCTTGGGTAATATAATGTTTAGTTACTTTAGTATTTTAGTTAATAATAAAGAGACCACGTCTATTTCTAGTGATTATTTGTACGTAAACGTTTATATTATTATGTATTCATAATCAACTCAAGAAGAAATTTAGAATTTATATACTTAGGCTTATTATTATAAATAATCTGATAGTACCTACAAAATAGACACACATAGTAATTAGGTACCTACTTACTTTACAAAAAGTAGGTAGGTACACAGCTTAGTACCTACACAGATAGGTAGAAACTCGAAACAAAAATATCCTTTCTCAAAATTCGGTTAATTGACATAGTTATTAAGTGTCAATTAGCTAGGTACTTCAATTACATATCATATCAATGCATTTTACTTTCACTTATAATATATTAGATCTACGTTTATTGTGATTGTGTAAAAACTAACGGAAAATTAAAAAAAATACGGATTTCATTCAAATGTATCACGAACGTGTATTCTAATAGTGTTTATATATTCTAATAGTTATTATTAACTTACAAAAAAACTAATAAAAAATATTGTAACTTACAATAACAATATTACTAGTAGAATAGGTATAGGTATAAATTAGCAACTTTAGGATGAGATCTGACTAAGTCCACATGGCTCATTCGCATTCCATACTATCATAAAACAACTCAATCACTTTGATGATGTCGCAGGTACATTTACGTTAACGACACTATATGATGACGATCTGCATGTCTGTTCTACTTTATTACCCGACGTCAAGGAAAGGTTATGTTTTTTCCCCATTTCAATTCACACGCGTGTCAATAACAACTTTTTATAAGTATATAAGTATTTAACTAGTCATTGACTTCCATGATCGGGGCCTGAGGACGATGGATTAGCAACCCACCGTCCTTACAGATGCAGGCTAGCAGGGCTGCGTGCTGCGGGGCAAAACCCCACGCACGCCTTCACTCACCGACGCGGGTTAAAACCCGACCCCAAAGATGCGGGGTAACACCCCACCACCACGCAGCGGCCACACAGGTGGCCATGGTCCGCCGGGCGCCACTGGGAATTCTTGTAGTGCTTACCGGAGGCGCTCGGCAGTGGACATAGGTGCGGCCGCGGCCCAGGGCCGCGGGTAAAAAAAAGGCATTGACTAATATACTTACTTTATTTGGCAAACGAATCTAGATGAAATTCAAACTAGTAATGAAGATTTTAAAACAATTTTTTTATGTAAGAAAACGGATTTGACAGGTATTCTTCAGTAATATGGGAGTGGTGAATTTATTATCGTGTGCAAGTAGCACTTTTCCTATCATGCGATTTTTCACCAGCGTGCAGATCCCGCCCGCAATGCTTGTCGATATCAACGTCAAATTATCAGTTCGCGGCTAGCTCCGTTAACGAACATGAAACGCGTTTAATTATTGTATATAATTTGACATTGACATCGACACGCATTGCGGGCGAGATTCGCGATGGTGGAAAAACGCTTGACAGGAAAAGCGCTCTAATTTAATTTGTAATATGGTGGCTTTTATTTTTATATTTATTTATATTACTTTACCTATAGTTTGTAGCCGTGTATCTGAACCAGGTCTCATTTATGTTTGTTTTTTTTTCTGACAAACATAACCTATTATTAAGTATACCGTGACAATAGTTAGTACTGATTTATGAGCTAAAGGATATGACAACGTATCTCATCGCGTAACCCTGTGTTTTATAGGTAGGTACAGGAATTGCGGTCAAAAGATTATTACATAAATAGACGGATTACAGGACCGGGAGCCGGTACGTTATCGGATATCTATTGTTAAGTCGCAATGGTCATAAATTCAAATGATACGGTCGCATTTTAATGAGGAATATTTTACTCCGCTGACCCTAATCAAAGTTACGTCAAGCGTGAATGAATTTTAAATTTTACGAAGCGAGTGTGTACTTAACTCTATTCTAGATCAGTGAACTATAATGTGAATTTTGTTCTAAATATAGAATAGCTAAAGTACTGTTCATAGTCTACTATCCTAGTATCTAGTATCCTTCCTTGTAAGTAATCCATAAATAATATAAGATCGTTTGTAAACTGATGCTAGAAACCAAACGACTTTACAATTTTACAATTTCTATTACCAAATCTGACAATACCCGATAGCCACTTCAATACTGGATACGATATCCAAGTACCTTATACTTACCGGCCAAATAATCCCTTAAGACGAGGTCGAGTAAGATATACGACAACGATAATCTTCACTCAAGGCTCGTGAAACCAAAATCGCTGAATAGGTGCTATACAACTTTCCAGGCCAAGCAGGGAGGCAATTGTCGTTTGTCACGTCAAGGACATTGACAATAGGTTAACTCCAGCTTAAATGTCGGATAGGTACCTAATTGAATTTCATAACACAGTTTTTATCTTTTAAGTAAGTAGGTAGGCTAAATCACTACATTGACAGAACGTGATTTCGTAAACTTTTGTAAAAGTATAAGACTATAGACGTACGGGCCCCAGAAACTATTATTAGGGAAGGAAGTAGATAAGACCTCCCGTCGCAGGAGATTATTGTTTTCACTACCTACGTAGGTACTAAAACAAATGATTTCAAATTTTAATTTGCACACTTTAATATTATTTAGTTCAGGAAAAAACATATTCATGCTTGCACCTTTCATGATTATAATGCATTTTATGATCTTATAAAGATTTCTCTACAGAAGATGTAGGTATCATTATAGTTATGAGATTGTTACAATAAAAACAAACTACTGCGATACCGTTAAGCATTGTTAACAAAGACAATAACACTGTGTGAGAAACAAATATTTGGTTTACTCCAACGGATATTGTACCTACTTGTTTCACTAGACTACTTGGACTTGGTGATACGGGACGACTTTCTTTTATTGCCCTTTTCATCTAGTCAAACGGTCGTATCTAAAGCAAATAAGACATCTTAGTTATAGTATGTCTATCTTGGTTTATTACAAAATGAAAGTGCCTATTTGAGAGATGCAGTATGCATCATTAACGTTGGAAGTGATTGGAACGATTCACATAGTCGTAACTCTGCTTAAGGCACTTTATGCCGTACGTAAAATTTTAATTGATAGTTCTTCAGTGAGCCAGATTGAATATTTCTAATTAACACTGTTTGATTAGGAATGTAGCGTTATGTATACGTAACTTTTTTATAGGTTTAGCTCTTAAATTACTTGCTAACATATTTTGGTCGTTCCCACAATTCTCATTTCCAATATAATTCCGAAAATGTTCTTTATACATACCATACGTGAATAACTATTATACGGGGGCAGAACCTCCCGCATGAGCTGCTAGTAAGTAAGTATCTCTAATATCGTCAATGTTTTTTCCCGTTAATAAGTTTTTCTGGGATGTAAAATGGAATTAATGACCGATGTTAAGTACCTATTCCCTATTCTGTGCCTTAGTTATAATTTCTCTAAACCTCAAAATGTCAATATATCACTTGACTATAGTTAAATTGAATGCGGTTTCTATTATAAAACCGTCCATAACAGACTCCAATAAAGCGGTGTTTTAGGTATTACACTTATAAGGCTACACTTAATGCATAAAAAGTACATTATCTCTCGAAAATTTATTATTAATAAAATGCACAAGGGCGTGTTAAAGTCAAGATGACTTTTCCAGCTGACCTTAAAGATATAAAATAACAAAGATTTTATGTGTCGAATTATTGCTGAATATACTGGCAGGGCGATTATTCACAGCTCATCACTGGCCCGGTGTCAACACTGCGAGTGCCCAGCGTGGGCGAGTCAGCGCCGGGACCTCGTAGTGGGTCTGGGCGTGGATACCCTCTCGCTGGAGACCATGCTTCAAGCCATGGTCTCCAGCGGGAGTAGGTGGAACGCGGCCGTGTCCTTCTGCGAGCAAGTCATGCTCGCGAAGGAGGCGGCCGGGAAGGAGAGGGAGCATACCCTGCCCGCCGAGTTCCGTAGTCGGCGGCGAGGGCGCCCCAGACTCCGCGACTACGCCCAGGACTATCGACCTCCATGATCGGGGCCTGAGGACGGCGGAATCGCCACCCGCCGTCCTTACAGAAGCAGGCTAGAAGGGTTGCGTGCTGCGGGGCCTTTGCCCCATAGCACGCAACCAGATTCACTCACTGACGCGAGATAAACCCTACCCCAACGACGCGGGATTCTCGTTCCGACCAAACACCCGCAGAGACCACAGAGGTGGTCAAAGTCCGCCGGGCGCCACTGGACATACCCTCTGCTAGGAACCAGAGACGCCCGGCAACGCGTACCAAAACGACAAAAAATCAGTTTTGTTGTATGGGAGCCCAAATATATATTTATTATATTCTTTTTTTAGTATTTTTTGTTATAGAGGCAATATTTATTTACAATATACATAATTGTATACTAATAATATTACTTACGGCAATAATAAACATCTTATTTTCAAAACGTATTGTGACGTAATAGGATTTAACATTTGCAACAATCCTTGTTGTATATGTAGGTATATGAATTTTGAGTTATCTATATTTATTATTAAAATATTATGCTGTTGTTCAATTCTGAATAGAACAACCATTTCAAGGTAACAGATACCATACTAGAGTATATCAAGTGGCTTACACTAGTAAACACTTTGATGTACTTATACACAGCTGCAATATTTGCCTCTTGAATAGAAAATAATTATATACGATGAAAGTATCAATTTTTATATTCAGCAATATAAAGCTTAGGTATACGAAATTGAAAAGTATTGGTATCTTGAAATACCATATATTTTTAATGCCTTTTATTGTCTCCGAAGAGGACATTATCGATTTTTGCATACCTCAAAAACGGCACATGGGATTTGCCTCGGTAGGTAGATAATTCTTTTTGCAATTTGGTCTGTTTTATTAGAATTGGTGCAAGTGCAACCTTTTGCGCCCGAAAGTGTACCGGAACTACTCTTTGGAAACAGGAGTGTGAACAACAGAAACCCGTTCTCCTATCTTAATGTACGAGTATTATTTCTGCTTTCAAAATTTTTTACTGTGATGCTAGGTCACAAAAGGACATGATGACAAAAATTTGGTACAATATTATTTAAACAAATTATATTGCACCTATGTATATAGTTCAAGCACTTAGAGTTATCGACGACCTTCTTTCATGAATATGAATAATGTGAATAAAAGGAACCTACCTATAAGTTAGCTTTATTGCAAGATTAAATCATTAAGTACCAATTTGTGTTCATAGGTAAATATGTAACGTAATACTGCTTATTTTATTAAATTAACTCGGCCATTTTGGACATAACCCACTTTCTAGAGTGCCCGGTAACGGCGATAGGCTTGCCCCCTATTACGTGGGACTAAAAATACTAGCAAATTGTGGGTGTGTAATGCGCCTCTGCCTACCCCTTCGAGGATATGGGCGTGATATGTGTGTTTGTGTGTGTGTGTGTTTGTGTGTGTGTATGTGTATGTATACATACCATTTACTTAGGATCCCACTCATGTTTAATTTTGTTGTATGTGGGTAGGGAATACACTTAGATCAGCTTATCAACTGATTCTGTGATGAACCTTTCTATCTTGATATTCATAACATGGTGAATTTTATGTAAAAGGAAGGTAAAATACAAAGCGAAGCAATTTTAACACAATTTTTTGTTGATCCTTTCAAAATAGACCCTCTATTTTACCAGTGGTCGATTTTGAAGCAAATTTCCTTCCTAAAATCCTTAATTCTAGCTTAATACTGCTATAGTTCTGAATTTCATTTAAAGTTCTAAATATAAACTTTCTGAATTACTCGGATGGCCGAACATTCAGAAAACTACTTTCGCCTTTTAGTTTTGTGTACTCAAGAGTTTTTATTCATTTGAATGAAATTTGGTTTGGAAAACGTGGGTTTGATTTTTATAGTATCCTACACACCCGATGTGCATTTCAAATGCCTGATTACAAAGTTATCAGCATTAATATTTACACAAGAAATCCCTTGGAAATATATAGGTATACCGACTAGATCATTATTAAAATATTTAGATTGAAATTATGAATCACAGAAACTGAAATGTCGTTGGCAGGACTCGAAACCAAGACCTCTCCCTAACAATGGGAATGCTCTGACTACTGAGCTACGATGATACTACGATGAGCTACGATCATTACCATTGTTAGGTTAGAGAGAGTTAGAGTCCTGCCGATTTACTTTCAGTTTTTTATTTCATATATTTTTGTATTTCAAAGTAATGGCTTTGAAATACAAAAATATTTGGTTCTTTATTTTTGAAAGAATTGTACAGGACTTTTATTTGCCATTACATTAAGATGTAAGTATACTATATGGATTTATGAGTTACGACACTCTGGTAGCGTCTAGAGGCTTTGTAAGTAGGTACAATTACTCTTCGAGATATTCTTATTCAAATCTAAAATGAACAATGGAACATTTCACAAACAGATACGTCATTATTTAGTTCTTTTAATGGTGCCGCAAGTGTATAAAGAACTTTTTTATAACAACGTAGTCTTCTTAAGTGTATACTTACCAAGACATAACGCTCGTAAATCATGGTTATTGTTCTTCTAACTAATTGTGTAGCCAAGCTCAACCTAAATATTCATAGAAGAAGGTATGTAATGAGTCGCGCAGAAGAAAATGATTTTTTTAGACCAACAAAAGAACTTAATTTGAATAATACTTTTGCGTCTTAAACAACAATAGGGTATTTCTTGTATTAAGTACTGATCTAGAAAAAAATGTGATGGTAATAGATTGGATATGGAACGCGTCGTTGCTATTCTAGCTCGTGTTAACGCTATTAAGCCCTTTATAAATAAGGTGTTTCTCCTCATAGCAGTTGAAGCCTTATAGTGTTATACAGCCACGTAACAGAACATGTAAGTAGGTAAAAGAATGGTAGCAATGTGTATTACAAACGGGACATTTACCATGTAATGTTCTTTTATCGAGCATTCGATATTTCGGCACTATCGCAAGCGCCATGTAAACATCGTAAATAAGTATCACATTTTGCAATTACATTTACAGTGCGACCATGTTAGTTTTAAAATTCATATTTGGTCATTGATATGAACGTGTTTGCAAAGATTAAAAAGGCTGTTACGAATACCTATCTACCAAATTTTCCAATAACCAAATATAATTTGTTAGGGACATAATCACAGGTGGACGTTTGTCATGAATAAATTTCCAATTGATTTAATGTATAATTCATAAACTCAATTCGCTGTAAACGTAGTTTGTTTTTTCATAATGCATAATAAATCAGTTTTTGAATACCTACCTCTATTTTGGATGTTCCGTGCCTCGGAGAGCACGTTAAGCCGTCGGTTCCGGTTGTCATACCAACATCTATGGAAGTCATTAAGGGTATTTGGAGCCCTAAATAAAAATCCGACCGGTCTAACTACAGAACTTCGATATCGCCCATGGGTTGTGGAGGTCAGATGGCAGTCGCGTCACGGAAAATATCGAAGTTCAGCTGAATCCCAGTTAGACTGGAAAGCCGACCCCAACTGAGTTGGGAAAAGGCTCGGTGAATGATGATTTTGGATATTATTTACTTATACTTGTGGTTATTAATAATATAAGTACATACGTATATTATTAATATCAACCATCTTAATAATCTTAATATATATAATAATGCTATAAGAAAAACTTGGCCTTATAATGATATTAGTGGGAAACTTCGTGTCCCATGACTTTAATCTAAAAATAAATCTGACACAAAAAGGTCATCACCTTTTATACTTAATTATATACCTATCTAATTAATATTTGTTAATTACTCATTCTAACTCATTTACGAATAAAAATGTCAATTTCAAAACTGTTAGCATAAAGGTCTAATTTCAAAAATAATGTTTTCCTAAACATATTCAAGAAACAAAGAAAATTGGTAAACAAGAATTGTATTTCAAAGCGTACAGATTTATATTTGAACCCACGTAGGCAAGACCTTTCCATCACTTATTTTGATATTAAAATTATTTTAAATCTTAAGTTGAGACAAGTATTCTTATATCTGTGGTTCAGATAATAATAGGAAAGTTGCCTTTGACTAAAATATTTAATTTAAATAATGTTATTTATTTACAATAAGAAATACAATATACATAATTATATACTAAAAATATTTACATTACAAAATATCTTTTAAAAAATCCTCCGCGTCATTGCCGACTGGGAAGGTTCCCAGAATGCTGGCTGTGTTGCCACGTTGGATGGCGATACTATTCTTTGGGCCAGAAAATAGCCAGCCTTCTGGTCCGAATCCGAATGTGCTTCGAAGGTGTGAAGGTGCTAAGGTGTCCACGCATGTAGCATCCCTTCACAAAGGCCTTCCCATCTTCCACGGTAGCAACGACATACCGTCCGGTCTCTTTCCATCGCTTCGTGCTAACCCATTTTACAAGTTAAGTACCTACCTATATTACCTCGATATTAAATATCTGTTATATTGTTGCTACATAGTAATGTATACCTAGTAGCGGTTATTGGATATCGTGGGAATGGTCATTTTATTTGATACGAGTATGTTTATACTCATAGTAATCACCATCTCGTCACGTTATGTTTGCGTAATACGTACGTGTACCGATATCGTTACATGTCGTTTTGACCACATTTGTTGTTTACTTTTGTGCAATAAGACAATGATTGGTAGAAATACTAGGTATAGTTATGTAAGATAAAGAAACAGGTTCCTTCAAAGTATCTCATATTCAAACTAAGTACCTAGTAAGTACTCCTATCATAAGTTACGTGCCTACCGTCATACAAATAAAGCTGTAGTTGTAAACGCTTATAGGTCTTCTTCCTTGCACATTGCAGTTTCAGTTAACTCGCCAACAATCTGTTCTCGGAATAATAATGAACTATTTACCATTAGGGCGGTTCGCTGGAACGCGGGCGGTTACATCGAAATAATAAAGACGGAGCTGGCGGAATCTTAACCTAACCCTGCCTAACCTAGGCAAAAAAGAAACAAATAAAAATAAAAATCACTTTTCACACAAATAACTTTCAAATGCTGCATTTACAAATTTAAATTTCGCGCGCGAGGCAACAATCACAATACAGCAAACCACAGGCTTATGTTATATCAATATGCCAAATTACAAGTTGATAGGTTAAGAGATGCGCCCGCTATCGTGTCGCATTAATTTATGATTGAGGCCGTAGCAATGATATTTTATGTATAGATGCGTTGTTCGTATCTAGGTATGGCACATGAAAATGAAGGTAATTACCTTCATTGTTTTTAGTTACCTCGGCAACCAAAGTGGTGACAGGTCGCTTCAAAATTTCGCTTTACCATCATTTACAATTTAATTATTTAGTCACGATAAATGCTGTGGAAAATGCATTTATGTGTTTTAGACGTTTTGTAACCTACACCGCATCCGTGAAAAATAAAAATGTATCATTTCATGCGTAAGTTTAAACAGAAATGTATTTTATTTGATTTTTATGTGGCTGGCAAACGATGTTTGTCACATGATGTTAGGGGAGGTTAGGGCATTATGGTACCTACCTATGTTTTTCTAGTCATGGTATTAATTTAATATAAACATCGGCAAATTGTACATGTGTCCTTTATTAATTACTAGCTGATCTTAAATATTGGATGGAACCAGGCGTTACTCGGCGAAAATCCATGACAAAGCAATGGTAAGTAAAATATTTTAAAAAAACACTTTAAACTTATTTTAAATTTCTTAATAGCACTATTTTTCGCAGGATTAATTAATCGCAGGAAAAATGAAAAATAGTGCTATTAAGAAATTTAAAATAAGTTTAAAGTGTTTTTTAAAAATATTTTACTTACCATTGCTTTTACTAGCTGATCGGCTCAGCTCCGCCCGCGTGATTTCCCGGTTTTCGTGGTAACACAATACCGGGATAAACTATTATTTTCTAGCCTTTGGCTCGCTACCCGTTACATGGAACTGTTAAAGTTACTGACGAAATGCAGATGAAATTTTAGGGGTAATGTAGAGGATTAAATGATTTTTTTTATTATATTTTATTTAGTGATTATTTTGTTAATAATGTATTGTTAAAAATATATTTCTTCTAATAAATTCTTATCTTGAATAAAGATGACAATAATTATGTTAGTTTTGTTATTACTTATATTTCACATATGTCTTAAAGTAATACAATTTTAACTACTATATATAACTACGTGAAATTCATGTATCCTTTTCTCCCCCACATGCCTCAAAACCAATATGTCAGTTGCGCAGAATCACAGCGCAACTAATGACAGTAGTATTGTCTCGCCGTTTTTAAAAGCTACAATATACGTGCATCCCGTGTCTAAATGTAATTATAAAACCGTCATTGGGCCGTGGTCGTTGTGAAGACTCCGCAAGCAGAAGTTCAGGTGCAAATAGGTACTCGCATGCAGCGGTATTTTGGACGGATAAACCGAATCTGTTATTGTTCAGACTATAATAATGTTAGCTCTAGTTAAGCTTGATGAGTAAATTGATAACAATAACCTATATTTAAAAACAACGGTCACTAACCTCACTTAAAGAAGTGATCTTGATGATATTTGTAAGGGAAGTTAGATTATATTTAGACTTTTTATCTCAGTACTGTGTTGCCATTATTGTATTGAAAACAAAAATTCTAGGTATTTCCAGGAGCATAAACCAAGAAATTAATCTCACATTTTCAGTATTTGATTACTCTTAATCCAATGTTACAATTATTTATTTATTTTTGCTTTTATGCACATGACTAGTGGTCGCCCACGACTTCGGCCCCCTTGTGGCAATTTGGATTTTTTCCCGTCCCCGTCGCGCCGCGTCATATTTTGATCAATTCACACAATATCTTTATAAATTGTAGCCTATGTGTTATTCTGATGTATAAGCTATATTATTGTAAAGTTTCATTAAAATCCATTCAGTAGTTTTTACGTGAAAGAGTAACAAACATCCATCCATCCATACATACATACATATTTACGTACTCACAAGCTTTCGCGTTTATAATATTATATGGACATGATATTAACGATAAAGATTATCGATATTGATTTGACTGCTTCAGTGTCGTGGTCGGTAGTGCATCGGCTTTCGACTCCGGAGTCTCGGTTTCGAT